>JAREIK010011713.1:167500-782500 GCA_029783825.1 Sapria himalayana
TGTTTATCTGAAGCAAGTTATAAAAAAAATTAAATCTAAAATAATAACTTTTGAATTTTAAAATCAATTTTATATTCTCAATGGATTTTCCAAAATATACTTCTTTAAAGAACAATGATGAGGTCAAACCCAGTGCTTAGACATATTTAATTATGCCACCGATCATCCAACTAGTAATTATTCAATAACATTGAATTCAAAAATCTTTATCATGATAATGCATGTTGGATGTGATTTAAGAATTGGTGACCGTCACATTAATTCTTAAAGATACTTTAAGAACATGATATTTTTGGTTTTTTTAGTTTTAAAAGAATACACACACACACACACACACACACATATATGTATGTATGTTTGTATGTATGTATGTATGTATATATGTGTGTGTGTGTGTATAAATATATAAAATCAATATTTATTTAGCATAAATCATTTAATTTGATTTAATAATAAAATCAAACAATTAAATTATAATAAAATTAATTATTATGATTATATACAAATATTTATTCAAAATAAATAAACAAAATCTTTAAAATATTTCTTATGACATTGGATAAGGCTATGGAAGGGACAATGACCTAAATAATATATTAAGATTCCAATATGAAATTATATTATTCCATAATTTATATTAATTATAATTCATATCATTATAAAATTAAAACACTCAAATATTCAAAATAATTTGTGTATTTTATTAATTTACACATATTAAACTCTTTATTTTAAGAATATAAATATTCTTTGATTGAATTAAATTATTCCAAATCTAATTTAATCAATCTCTAATTATTTTTTCGAGACTTTTCACGTAACATATTTGAAATCCTTGATCAAAACCTACCATAAGTGTATGACACTTTCAATTCTTATAAGTTTTATAAAGGGGCATCATCAGTCCATTAGAAATCAATATTTATCATAGACTTGATAAAATTATCTAATTCATAGATTTCATAAATTTATTTCTAGATCTTAATTATTCTTTACGAATCAAAATAACTATCATAAATTATAAATGAAAATTAATTACTTCAAGAATAATAGTAATAATAATGATGATGTAATTTATTTATAATAACAATGATATAATTTATCACACTGTAGTGGTCTAATTCAACGTACACATATTTACTACCAATAGAAGTCAGGAATTTCACCATTCTTCATTACAAGATAGAAATTTTGAAATCTTGTGCAATAATCTTACCAATATATTATCTAGTTATATTCAGATTGTGAACAAAAAATTTATATTCTAGAAGAATTGATATTTTGGACTTCTGTGCATAAACTGGACTCTACAAACCAAATCTACTAAGCAGAATAAATAACATTTATATTTTCATAAATTTAGCTCATTACAAATTTGTTTATAAAAACAAGAAAATGATTGAAGCCAATCAAAAGAAAAATAATAATAAATAGCCTTGAGAATAAAATAGTTCCAAAAATATCATATTGAGACTTCAATCTAGGATGCCAGAAGTCTAACTCACATTCCTTCTACGTGCCTTTCAAAAGTTGTAGGTTGGGAGCTCCTCCTAAAAGGATCCACCAAGTTGTCCGCTAATACCTTTTTCATCATTAGCACATTTTCTTTTTTAATAATATTTTTTTATCAGATGATATTTATGATTGATATGTTTCATCTTCCTATGGATTCTATGTTCTTTCTAGTAAGCAACTACTCCTATATTATCACCATAAAGTATAATAGGGTAGTTGTACAAAAGGAATGACTCCACTATCATGAAGTTCCTAAGCCATACAACCACCTTCTTAGTAATTCAGGCTATCACATACTCAGACTTGATAGAGGAATTATCAGTATGAGATTGCTTGATACCCCTCCAACTTATGGGTCAATTTAACAAAATAAATACACAACCCAAATTAGACTTTCTCAAATCTATATCTACTTGCAAATTCAAATCTATATACCTTATAGGTACAAGATTGTCCACTTGGTATACCAATACATAATCTATAATCCTTTTAATTACTTGATTACATATATTATTACTGCCCAATGTTCTTTTCTAAGGTTATAATGATATCTATTAACCATGCATAAAGAATAATACATATCAGATTTAGTACAAAATATTATACAAATTAGCTATCCAATTGTTGATGCATGAGGATCTATCTTTATTTTCTTTATCAATCTAGACATTATGGGATACAAATCTTTTGATAGAGCGATTCCATATCTAAATTTTTTTCTTAGAATCATGTATGGTAAAATGAGTCAATATCTAATCGATTTAAACAGTTTAAGACAAACATAATATCCATTCCTTGTGATCTCATAAAAGCATAAACTGAAGAATGTGAGCAATTTCTCTTGAGTCTATCATATTAAATTGACATGACAATGGGATCTTAATTGAAGATAACAAACTCATATTATTAACAATGAGTAATATAACATCATCATATAACACCACGAACACCACCATGCTATTGCATTTCTTCATATACACATGATACTCATCTTGATAATGATCAAAACCAAAAGACTTAATGGCTTAATAAAAATGAGTATTCAAGATCAAGATTCATATTTTAGTCTACAAAAGGATTTATTTAATTTACACGACATTTGTTCTTGGCCCTTATTAATGAAACCATTAAGTTGTATCATACAGAATCATTCTTCTAGATGCTCATTCTTAAATATAGTTTTTATATATATCTACTAAATCTTATAATCATAATGAGTTGTAATGGATACAAGAATCTAGATTGACTTTAGTATGACAACCAAGAAAAAGGTTTACTCAAAATTGATTCCCTTTTTCTATGCAAACTTTTTCAAAATAAGTCTAGCCTTATAAGTCTCAAAGTTAGTGTGTATTCCTATTTTTTTTTATAGATCCATATTCACTTGATGGTTTTTATCTTTTCATGTGGTTCCATAAGATTCCAAACAGGATTAGAGTGCATGGCCTATATCTTTGATTTCAAAGTCTTTTCATTATATTTTACTTCTTTATCTCTAAGCACTTCATCATAGATTATAGGATCAGTATCTATCTCAATAGGGAATCTATCAAAAGACACCCAAGATTGTACCAAGTGGATTGATAAATAATTTTCTCACCATTATGTCATTGCCCTTTGGTTGTTTATCTTGCATGTCAATGATAGGTTTATAATACCTAGAATCAACACCATCATCAATAGTTCTCCAACACCAATGAGGCAAAAAGGTATCTAGAATGTTACCCTACAATGTCTCTTCTTGTATAACTGGTACTACAAGAGTTTGTGCTAGTTTATCTCCTCTAAATTCTTCCAGGGTAATCATTCTTTTAGTCTTACAGTTTGTTATGCAATCTTCTTCTAGAAATTTGACATTTGTTCTAATAATGACATATTGATTCTTTGGACTATAAAATAAATCATTTTTTATTCCTCTAGGATATCACATGAAAAAATAAATTTCTACTCTTTGGACTAAAAAATATTTTTTTTGTGCTAATAATGACCTTTGGCATATGTCTTAGTTAACCCAATAAATTAATATTGTAGTTTCTAATCAATATCCTCAGAATGAATCAAGCATGTTTAAATAATTAATTATCAATCTTATCATGTCTACAATAGTCCTATTCATTCTTTCTGCCACACACCATTTTGCTGTAGAATACTAGGTGCATACAATAATAATGTAATTATGTGACCTAATATATTGTCCATAAACTCTCCCAAGAGGTACTCACCACCATAATCACATCATAGTATCTTTAGACATTTATTATGATATTTCTTTATCTCTATCCTATACTATTTGAATTTCTAAAAGATATCATACTTATAGCAATCAAATAAATGTATTCATATCTTGAAAAAGTATCAATAAATATGATGTACTCAAAATCACATCTTGCTTAGATAGTTATGGGTCTACATAAATCAGAAGGAACCAACTCTAGCTGCTCTTTTCCCTATAGCCTTTAGAAACAAAAAACTACTTTGTCAATTTTCCTTATATGTAGGATTCATATGCTAAAAGTTATTCCACCTTTACATGAATCTAGAAGTTCATCTATAACTAATGTCAAAATTTATTTTAGATTTATATGATTTTCTCATAAGCCAAAGATTGGTCTAGTTCATCATATGATATTTCTGTTATATGATGTACTCTATCATTCTAAAATTCCAATAACCTCAAATATTTAGGGCAAACAAGTAAAATACAAATCAAAATTCCACACATTTAGTCATTTAAAATGAATTGAATTTTAGATATTATTATGAATATACATTAACCATCAAGTTAAAATATTCACATACAAAATTATAGTCATTTACACATCAAAAAACTAGGATAGTATCTTGGTCAGCCCCAATCAACAACTTTTTATCTTTGCATTTTTATGGTAATATCATTTTTAATGGAAATATCATTTACATATCATGAATATAGGTGAAAATCCCTCCTTTTTAGTCATTTAAAAACTTATCAAATTCTAGAAAATACATGAATATGCATAAACCATGAAGTTAAAATACACAAACACATAAGTAAATTTATGTAGACACCATCAAGTTAGAATATGCATACATGATAAGGTTTCAAAAAACCACATCTAAAAGGCTCCAGCAAAACTTTCACATAGATCTACAAGCTTCAAAAATGGGTTTGGTCATTGATATTTTCTCCACCTAGAAAAAATATAGGTGAGAAACTAATGCTCAGTAGAAAAATCTATAGAAAAAATGGAAAATTCATGGTTTATTTTCATTGCCACATATATTTTACAATATACAATTTAAGAAGATAATAATAAGTTTTGAAATGTCAAAATATATATTTATACATATACATGACTATATAAATTTATGAAACCATAATATCTATGTGTGTATAAGTTCTCAAAATATTCATTTTTTAATTCTCATCTCATTTCCACAAACATACATAATTTATGAATATTAAAGCAATACCACACCAAAAATACATATATAGAGGGAAAAACGAACCTGATAGCTCCATCCTAGCTATCACCACCACTATGAAACACACTCACTTACTCCCATGATATGAAGATTCATGAGAGGTTTACTAATTTCTAGCTGGATACGTACTATCCTCACTTAGGAGAACTTCATTACATGTGCTCAATGAGATTTATGAACATTACCCCAAGAGCATATCTAATCTTTATCTATGTGGATATCATTGTAGTTTTAGACCTCGTGTCCTTCCCAAAATTAATAGTCACCTTAAAATATTATATCCAAAATATAAATTTTTTTAAAAATATTCAAATTTCATTCAAAATATTATATATTTTTTATATCTTCAATTTTTTTCTGATAAGAATTTATGCATGCATATCAGCATAATCTCATTTCAAAAATAGCCAATTAAAAAAATACATCAACCATCATTTATGGCACTATTTACTCAAACGAATATCATTTTCTATTTTTTTAAAAAATAACCTTCTAAAAAAATATATGGGTAAATAAATTTCTAAATTTATCAATTTAATCGTTACATGGTATAAATATATGAGTTTCCATCAATTGATCATATATCTTAATTAAATAATTAAATTTCATGAAATTCATTTCATAGAAATAAAAATAAATAGTCTATAACCAAATATAAAATATCACATATTAAAACATATGTATGCTTAACTAATAATGCAAAATATGAAATTTAGCATGAGTTTCTAGATATTTTTTATCTTAAACAAGCTTTTCAAAACCTAATTTAAGAAATCGAGCCTAATTTAATTAAGATTTTTTTTATCATAAAACCACAAATCAAACTATAGCTCCATGATTTTAATTTGGGTTCTATAACTACAAATTGAAACATAAAATAATAAAAAAAAAATTAGGGTTGAGAATTTATGTAAATTCAAGCATAATTTAAGAAATCGAGCAAGAAAAATAAAAATACATTAACTAATTGAAACCATAATCTTCCTTGTCATGATTAAAACAATTCCATGGATGTTTTTTTGGTTGAAATAAAGTGTTTATTGAGTTTAATCACTTCATATAATGAATTTTTACCAAAATTTATTAATTTTGTGTTTAATTTCAATGATTTTGTTAAAGAAATGAGAAAATACCGAAGAAATCTGGGAAATAAGAAGAGAAACATAAGAGAAGGCATGAAGTGGCGAAAAAATGATAAAAAATAAAAATTTTATCTTTCATTTAATAGTAAAATGAATAAATTGCCCTTAAGGCTTCAAACTAAACTTTCTTTGTAAAACTTCAAATCTTGAAAATTTGAACATAACAATGCTATCTCACCTTATTTAACCAATTTGGCCAAATCAAATAAATGATTAAAATAGAAAAAAAATTTGGGACCCTCCCCCACCCACACATATATTAATATATAAATAAATAAATACACACACACAACAATATAAACATGTATTCATTTAAAAATATATAAATATAGAAACTTATATAAATATACAAACATATGCTAACTTATATAAATATATACACATATAAATATATAAATATATAAATATATAAATATATAAACACACATATATATTTAAGCATATATAAAAAATAAAAAATATTTAATTTTCAAACATATATGAATATATAATCATTTATAAATATATCTATATATATAAATATGTATACATAGATAAATTTAAAATAGTATATAATTATATACAAACATATGTTTATATATTTATGTATGTTTATATATATATATATATATATACACATTTGTATATATTTATATATATTTAGATGTATTTACATAAGTTAATATATCTATATATGTTTATATATTTATATATGTTTGCATATATATTTACTTAAGTTTCTATGTGACTCTTTGTGTGTGTGTGTGTGTAAATATTTGTTTCCCAAATAATTTGATGCTACTATTAGAACTTTTATATTGTCAAAGGCATTTATTGTTGCTTTTCTTTTGATTGGTTTGAAATATTTTCTTATTTTAATGAATGAATTTATAATCTGTTGAATTTGTGAAAATGTATTACCTTTATTCTCCATAACATATGATTTTGTACAAGTTCTGCTTATGCATAAAAGTTAAAATCATTAGTTCTTGTAGAATATAAGTTTATCCATCACAATCTAGCTTGAATTGAACAATCTGTTGGTAATATTATACCAAAATATGTTTATAGGTCAATCTTTACTTTGGTGAATAGTGAAGTTCTTAATTTAGTACTAATACACTTATATGTATTGAACGAAACCAACAAGGTATGATTATTTTGTCCTGACATATCAAAAAAAATACACAATTCTTATTAAAAATACTAATCTCTTATTTTTGGAGTAATTAATATCACCTACACTTGTTAATAGGTGAAGAGTTAATGGGTGAAGGGTTAATGGGATAGGTTTTGTTGATTTAGGTATTGAATGGATTATCATCTTAATTTAACAAAGGCATTATTTTAGCTTTGTTGACTAGATAAATAACCCAGCTATATTTTAATGGATTATAGATTTTAGTGGTTATGTGTTTGGATGCATTTCATTTATGGAATTATAATTTTTTGTTTGTTAATGTATGATTGTCCACACAAGGGTGTGATTATATTCTGATTTTGCTCTTCATGTGGGCTTTCTATAAACCCCTTATCGATATGGTGAGCTTTCTATAATGATAGAAGAACTCATAGCTATCGACTAAGCCTATGGTAGTTGTAGTGGCTAACCATAATGCTGCTGATGGTATTCATAGTTGATGATGATGTCTATCGTGGTTATCCCGGCCAATGATATTGCTGATGGTGGTAGTTGTTTTGGTGATGATGTCTAGGGTATCCGTCATGGCCAACATAGTGATTGTGGTGATAGAAATGACTATCAATAGTGCCTATGGAGATTATCATGATCAACGATAGTATTCATGGTATTAGTCAAAGATAGTTATGGTGCTTTGAGAAGTTGTCATGGCTTGCAATAATGCTAGTGATGGTAGAAATGGCTAATAATTATGCATGTGGTGGTGCTCACAGCCAACAACGATGCTTGTGATGGTAAACATGATCAATTATGGTACATCTAGTGGTTGTCATAACTAGTGATTGTGCACGTGATGGAACTCATGGTGGAAATGGTAGTTAATGGTAGAAAGCAAGCCAAAAGCATTGCCAATCCTTTTCATATTTGACCCATGTTGATATTGTGATATTTTTTTCTTGAGGATAGTGCCTCAAGAAATCATAATTAAAATTGAGCACATTCGAATCGGTTTAGGACATTATCTCAATCCAGATACTTCTGTAAGGAAAGTTCAAGGATATAGTGCTTTATAATCAATATAACTGGGTTGTTTAATATTTAGATACAAGTGATGAAAAGTCATCACTTTGTGGATATGACATCTCTGTAACTATATATTTTGTTTAATATCTTGTAAATGTATATGATATGACATCTTTGTGGATGTGATGACATGATTTAATCGATGTATGTATATAAGTATGAAAAATTGTGTGATCGCATTGTACCAAAAATTAGGAGTTCCCATAACATTCAAACTTGCATGTTTCACAAAACCATCGTATTTTCAAATATTATTTCCAAATTTATTTTAAAAATGAATGAAAATAAAAATTCTCAATTTTAAAATACATAAGTGGGTGAGAGAATTTATCAAGAATGAATCTCATATTCTTTATTACTCATTTGAAATTATGCAAGTTAATCAATATGAAGGTCTTGGAACTTTAACCTTGTTGGACTAACTATATTACATATATATTTTACACAAACCAGTGTAAGGTAATTGTATGGATTATTTAAATGAAATCACTTCCCATTTTGAAGGATTCATTTTAATACCAATTGGTTTATAATTACGTGATTATTTTTACTTAGTTATGAATAATAACAATCATTACATTTGAGTCACATCTTTTATTTGTTAGATCAAAGTCATTTTATTATGTTAATCTTGTTTAGCATGACCTTCTAGCTAGATAACTAATAATCAGTTTCATATTATAAGTAGTTAAGACGATAAAAGAAGTAACATCCAATTTGTCTTAGCAAGATGAATAATTAAGGTATATCTCAATTACTAGTAGCTGAAACATATTTAGCTGTGGTGTCTATGGATACCTAGTGTGTAGACATGATTGCTACTAATTATGTTTAAAATTCTTTGTAATGATTTCATTAAATGAGATAACTAAGTGATGGTGAGATTGATCTTGACATGTGCAAATCTACCAAGGTAGCGGCTCTTGTAGTGGGAAAATGCTTGCTTCAGTTTAAGGAAGATACAATATTATTTCTCAGATATTACTTTTATGTACCTTCAATCAAAAAAAAAATTTGACTTCTATATTACAAGTTTGTTTAAAGATAGATTTTCGGTTGTATTCAATAATTTTGTCACAATTTACTTGAATAAGAAGTCTATATTTTCTATGCATTAAAAGACCACATTTATATTGTTAATAATGTTTCTACTCTATACTATAATGGTATGAGTTGATTAAAATCAACTAACTACCATATAAACAAAACATTTTTTTTATTTGAACTTGACATATCTTTGGCACTTATGTCTAGGTCATGTTAATCTAAAATAGATTTTGAGAATGGTTAAATATGAACCTTTGTATTCTTTTAAGGTGGAAATACTTTTAGCTTGCAAACCTTTGGATTCATATAAATGTACTCAAGAAATGGGTATATTTATTTGATATGCTTTAAGGCCGACAAATTTAAGAAATTCAAGGGGTACAAGATAGAATTAGAGAAACTTTATAATAAATATCTCAAGATACTATGATATGATCATGGTAGTAAGTACCTATTGAGAGAGTTTAGGAACTGTGTATTGAATCAAGAGATTAGATCCTAATTGTCTGCACATATTATTCCATAGTAGAATGGTGTAATAGAAAGAAAGATTAGGATTAATTTGGACATGATAAGATTGAAGATAAGTTATTCAAATATACATGATTAGTTCTAGTAATATAAATTAGAAATAGCAATTTATATTTTGAACTTGATTCCATCTAAGTGTATTTATTACTCCAACTAAATTATGAATTAGATGTAAGATTAGTCTGAAATATATTAATTTATTTGGTTGCATAGGACATGTGCTAAAGGTGAAAATATATAAGTTGGAAACAAGAACAAAAATTTATTCCTTCACGTGATATCTTAGAGAAACTAAAAATGATTTATTTTATTATCTAGAGGATCCGAAGGTTATTATTAGCATAAATGACCAATTCCTAGAAGATGACCATATAAAAAACTACAAGCCTAAAAGTAGGATTGCTCTAGAAGATTTGAGAGGAGCGTCTTATTACAGAATCCTGATGAGATAAAAATTGATCTTAGAAGCTAAGAAGAAACACTTATATATAAGATGTAGAATATTGGAAAAAGACTATGAAATCAAAAATATAGTTCATGAACTCCAATCATGTTCGAGATCTTTTGGAGGCAACTGAATGAATAAAACTCATCTAGTGCATTTGAAAATAAGAATAGATTATAATAAAAAAAATAAGAATAGATTCTAACTTTGAGACTTAGAAGGCTAGACTATTATAAAAGGTTTTACTTATAAAGTGGGAATCAATTATGAGTTAAATGTTTCATCGATTGCCATGTTGAAGTCATTATGCATTCTATTCTCCATTGCAACTCATCATTATGAGATTTAGCAGATAGATCTGAAAATTATATTTATGAATGGACATTTTTAAGAATGTATCTATATGACACAACATGATGGGTTCATAGAGAATGACCAATAGTACATGTTGTGTAAATTAAAGAACCACAATTGATGGACACAAATAGCTAATGTGAAAGAAAGAATAGAATTCAAAGCAAATAAATGATAGAAGAATCATCTGGGAGAGAAGGTAAAAAAATATGAACTATATTAGGGCATTAAGATGCTCTAGATGCAAGCTTCCGCTATAAGTATGCACAAAGATGAAACTTTCATCATGTGATCTCTTATGTAATGGGCCATCAGTGAGCTTAGGCTGGCTCTCTTGTTGACCTAGTTTCATGGCTTTCTGAACTTCATTTCAATCTTGATCATTGTTGGATCAACCAGCATCATTTTTTGGTGACAATCAACAAGAGGAGGAAGAATGTTTAGAACAGAGTCCATTGTTTCTTGAGATAGGAAAGTTATTAATTTGACAACATCACTCATGAGGAGGCGAGAAGCTGTTTCTTTTTATAGACTAAACAAAGAATCTAGATCATGGAATACTTATCTTGATTAAGCTAATTATTCTTATAGTTTTGGTCACTGTTTAGGTGAGTATTATATATATTGTGGTATTTTCAGTCTTATATATTGATGATATATTACTCATTATTAATGATATGAGTTTGATGCCATCAGTTTTGATCAAGTTATTTAATTAATTCGATATGACAAACTCTATAGAAGCTACTCACATTCTTCGGTTTAAATTATCACAAGATCATAAGCGATCAGATATTGGCTAATCTCAAGTAATTTATATCTATCATATATTGACTTATTTTAGCATACATTGAATCATTCATACATGGAATAATTCAAAAGATAAATATCTCAAAATACCTATTGGGATAGAGAAAATGAAGATAATTCCTTATGCATCAGTAGTAGGAAGCTTGAGTTATACAATACTTTGCACAAGACCTAATATGTATTTTATTGTATGCATCATCAGTAGATATTCATATAAACCAAACAAGAATATTGGACAATAAAAAAATTCGTAATCAACTAGCTAAAAGGACTATAGAATATACATTGGTATACCATGCATATAATCTTGTACCTATTCTATTTATGATTTTCAATAAGATAAGGATCTAACAAAGTCCACATTGGGTTATGTACTTATTTCGAGAATTTGAGGTATAAATTTGGAGGGATATCATGCAATCTTATATTGATGATTGTACCATTGAGGCTAAGTATGTGGTGGCCTAAATGACTATTAAAGAGGTTGTATGACTCAAGAACTTTCTGATAAACTTAGGGGTTATTTCTTTTGTGCAACTACCTATTATATTTTATTCTGATAACAGTGGAGTAATTTCTAACTTGATAAAACCTAGAACTCACAAGATGATGAGGCATATCGAGCTTAAATATTATCCTTAATAGTAACAATTATTTATTTTTAGAAGACTGAGTTGGAATGTCCACCAACACCAATTGACGTAATCAAGTAAATATTCAAGAAGAATGATGGATCACTTGTGAACAAGTGATCAAATAATATTAATGTGAATTTCTCATTATGTACTTGTAGTTTCATATGTAAATTACAATAAATAAAAAAATGTAAAAAATTTGATTATTTGGCTTTCATTGTAAATAATTTGCAAAGTATAGATATTTTTTTACCATAACTGATAAGTTATTATTTATGAACTCATTGACTATAATGACTAACTTTATTTTTTTTGTTATTTTAAAGCAGGGAGGTGATTGTTTCTTTTGTTGTTATAAATCTTATCTAAATTTATTAATGATGAGTAATATTATATTTTAACAATTATAGGAATTTATGGAAAATATAGTTGCAATTTTATTTACAATTGATAGATCTTTCTATAAAAGTTCTAGAGATTGATGTCATGCATATTTACCTTCAGGATATCAGAATGGAGCCAAAAAAAATGGTGAGTGTGTAGTCTTGGTAGCCATGCATCTATATTTTATCCATGTTGTATTTGGAATTCTTCATCAACATCTTCCAATTATTAGGAATCATTGCAAAGTAAAAATAAAAAGATGCAATAAAAAAATGAAGAGATGTAACAAAAAAATGCAGAGATAAAAAAAGAAACTGGAGAAATAAAAAAAAGAGATGTTGATAGAATGAAAAGAGAGGATAAAAAATAATAGAAGATTTTGAAGATGGAGAAATTCATGTGCAAGTTGGCAGAGGCATAATTTATTTTGTATCATTTTAAATTAAAAAGGATCCATTCAGACCTCTAAAGGATAATACTCATCAGGACAAGGACTCTTAGTTATTTGTGATGTTGTGTTATTAATTTCTTTGCAATAAATATTTTTATTGTGAAATTATTGTTTTTGTGCTAATAAATTTTTAACTGAGTTATCAATTGTGTGGACATTTTTGTTTGTTATTTGATGTGGTATTTTGTAGTAGATGTTTTGTAAATATCATTTGATAAATTATCTGTGAATGTGCTTATTTGATTATAGATTATATGGTTTCTATATGTATTTGTATAATGTATATAGTATATGAAAACTATACAAATGGGACATGTTCCTGTTGTAGAAAATAGAAATATAATATGACATTTCTAGATCCGTTTCTAATATTTATAATTCAGAAATACATCTTGCGTTTCAAATTTACCTCATTGGTAATTTTGGGATGGAATTTAAGATTCCTTAATTGTCGCTAATTTTAGCGATGAAAATTATTCATCATACTTTTTAGAAACTTCCTAGCATTATTCATTTCTAAAATTTAGAAAGGGTCACTTTAGAAATTCATTCTTTCCATTTATAATTACATTGCTATTTGAACATTATGATATAAGTAGAAACAGAATAATGTAATTTTGATTCTATCTTATGTTGTCGTGCATGCATTAATATTTATGTATGTTTATATATATATATATATATATATATATATATATATATATGTATGTATGTATGTATGTATATGTTAAAATTTATATATGTATATATATGTGTGTGTGTGCGTGTGCATGTGTGTGTGTGTGTGCGAGCGTGTGTGTATTTACATATCTATATATTTATATCTATTTATATGTTTTTATATATGTTTATATATTTATACATATTTATAAATTTATATGTGTTTATACATTTATGTATGTTTAAATATGTCTTTATTAAAGTTTGTGTGTGTGTGTGTGTGTGCATTTTCTTCCCGGATAACTTGATGCTACTATTCGACTATTTTATTCTCAAATCTATTTATTGTTGTTTTTCTTTTGATTGATTTGAATATTTTTGTTGTTTTAATGAATGAAGTTACAATGAGCTAAATTTTTTAAAATGTATGTGTCCTATATTTTAAATAATATATAATTTGGTGCATAGAGTTTTGCTTATGAAAAAAATATTAAATCATTAGTTTTTGTGAAATCTAAGCTTATTATTCCCAATCTAGATTGTACTAGATAATCTATCGCTAAAATTATAAAACATGATTTTAATAGGTCTATCTTGATTATGTAAAATGGTGAAATACTAACTTATAGTACTAGTACACTTTTGTGTATTGAAGGGGACCACAAATGTGTGATTATTTGGTGTTGACATGTCATATAAAATACACAATTTTCATGATAAATATTATTATTCTTATTCTTAAAATAATTAATATTTACCAATAATTGTGAACAACTATTTTAAATCATAAAGAATAAGATTTAGAAATAGAATTATGAAATCAATGAATTAGATAATTTTATTAATTATGTGATAGATATTTTCAACTATTGTCAAACCCTATATGTAGATTTTAATATGATATTTCAAATAAGCCGAGTGGAAAGTCTCAAAAAAATAATTAGAGATTGGTTGAATTAAATTATCAATACATTAATTCAATTAGTCAGTTTGCATAATCTTAACATGAGAAGTTAAATAAGTTTTAAATTTAATTCAATCAATGAGTTTTCAATAGTTAGGGTCCCTTCCGCAGCCTTATCTAGTACCATATAAAATATTTTATACATATTGTTTATTTGTTTAAAGTATATGTGTGTGTATAATCAAAATAATTAATTAGATTATACTCAAATTGTTTTATTTTGTTATTAAATTGAACTAGTCAATATAAATAAATTAATTTTGATTATATATATATATATATATATATATAATCTTTAAAATTAAAATAAACAACAAATGTCATGTTCTTATGTTTATAAACTAATGTGATAGGTATCGATTATTATTTTGATTTTAAATATATTACTTTGGCGTAGATGATTACTCTACTATAACATCATCTTCTTCCTCGAAAAGTTGGTGAAGGGTGAATGGGTGATATGGGAGATAATTACATAAATGTCATATGTTATGATCGGGGTATGTTGCTCTTGTTAAAACAATGAAAATTTTTAATAATTAAGATAATCACATTCTATGCACATTATTATTATAAGGAATTTTGAATCCAAGGTTCCACAACAATAATATCAGAGGGACAATAATGTTATCATACATAGATGGATTAGAATTTAATAGCTTAGGTATTGGATAGATTATCACCTTAATCTAACTCTATGAATTAAATAATTTTATTAACTATATAATAAATACTGATTTACTGACGGAATCAATATCATGTTAGAAAGATTGATGATGCCCCTTGAGGTAGCTTATAAGTTTTAAAAATATCAATTCTTTCAGGTAGGTTTTGATCAATGATTTCAAATAAGCTAAGTAGAAATTATCGAGAAAATAATTAAAGATTTATTGAATTAGATTGTCAATAATATAATTCGACCAAAGATTATGTGTAATCTTAAAATAAAAACTTTAATGTGTCAAATAATAAAATGCACACATTATTTTGAATAATTGATTGAGTGTAATTATAATTTTGTATTTATTTGAATCATAATTTATATAAATTATGATATAATATAATTTAAATTGGGATCCTGATATCTTATTTAGTGCAAGGTCTTTTCCATAGTCTTATCCAATGTCATAATAAATATTTTAAAGTTTTTGCTTATTTATTTAGAATATATATTTTATATAATCATAATAATTAATTTCATTATAAATTAATTGTTTGATTTTGTTATTAAATCAAAATATTTGATTTATGTTAAATAAATATTGATTATACATACATACATACATATACATACATATATACATACATATACATACATACATATACATACATACATATACATACATACATATACATACATACATACATATATATATATATATAATCTTTTAAAATTTTAAAAAACCAAAAATGTCACATTCTTAAATTATCTTTATGAATTAATGTGCAAGCACCTATTATTAAATCACATCCAACTTGCATTATCATGATAAAGAATTTTGAATCCACATTTATTAAATAGTTACTAGTTCAACGATTGGTGGCATAATTAAATACATGTAAGCACTTGGTTTTAACCCTATAATTGTTTTTTGAAGAAGTATATTTTGGTAAACACTTTGAGAATCAAAAATTCATTCTTAAATTATGAAACTATTATTTTCGATTTAAACAATTGATGCATTTAAGTGCATCAAAAGTGTATAAAAGTTATAATGTTATATATTAGGGAAAATGTTAAGGGGTCCCAAAATGAAAATAATTATGTTTTATTACAATTTTTAATTTTATTTTAATATTTGGGGACCCAAATCAAAAATATTTATGATCTTGGTCTACCAAATTTCCTATACTGATAATTACATTCTTTTATGCATATGATATTCATAAGCTCAAGTATGCATACGAGTTTATATATAAACTCTTTTTTTTCATAAACAAAAACATATGCTTAAAGAGTTTATGCATACTAGGTATGCATAAACATATGCATAAGCTTGTTTTCACATATTTAGTATGCACATAAGAGTTTATGCATGTAGTTTTATTTTAATTATATTGGGATAATTATAAGTATCAGAATTTGGGTATTCAAAAATAACCAAAATCATAGATATTTTTTATTTGGGATACCATAGCATAATTTTCCATATATATATATATATATATTTAAAATTGATAAAAATAGTATTTTTGATTATTATATTAGTACTTTCATTTTATATATATATATATATATATATATATATAATACACATACGTATTATTGTTATTATTATTATTATATAATTTGAAGGAATAAGTGTTTTTGAGTTATAAAAGTTAGTGCTGAAAAACTTTAATGTTAATGGAAGCAACAAAAAAAAAATGTAGTGCTCTTATATTCAAGAAATCCTATTTAAGAAAATAAATTGATCTACGTTTAGAACATAATTTATTTTATTATTATTAGTTAGTTTTGACATAATCCCACATATCGGCTTTTTCGTAGTCCACGATTTTTGATGTTGTAATTTGATTTTCAATTGGATTAATGGATAATTAAAAAATGATATTGTTCTTTTGTTATTCGGATAGGAGAAGTGCAAGCCTAAATTTGGTTTTACTGGGTTGTTAACCATAAACGTTGTATTTACTTTATTTTTTTAATTCACTTTTAGTTACTATTAGAATTTATTAAATAACAAATGCTTGAAATATTTAATTGTAGGCATGTGGTTTTTTCTAGAGGTGTCAACTGGACCGGCCCGGCTCGGCACGGCATGGTTCAGCCATGCCTGGGCTGGCCTGGCACGGAAAAATTCTATGCCCAGGCCCGTGCCGTGCCCGGGTTAGGCATGAGCCGTGCTGTGCCGTGCCTGGCACGAGCCGTGCGGTGCCTGACCCGGCACGGTTCGGTCTACGGCACGGCACGCCGGCACGGGTTTGTCCCGTGCCGGGTGTCCCGTGAGCCCGACCCCACGATGCCCCTCCCGCAAAAAAAGACCGTGGGTCGGGTCTGATTTGACCCGACCCGTGGTTCCCCGTATCCCGAACCGCTCGGACAGGCAAGCCCGAGCGGGCCAAGCAAGGCACGGCACGGCCCGCCGTGCCTATGGGCCGTGCCGGGCCCGGCACGGTAGCACGATCGTGCCCTAAAAAATGGGCCAGGCCGTGCCGGGCCGGCCCGTTTGACTCCTAGTTTTTTCATCGTATATTTTAATGATTTTTACTGTGTTGCTTTCAACTTGTTAAGACACTTTTTATTTCTAAGATTATAATATTTAAAAATTAATTTATTTTTCAATCTAATTCTAGGATTCACACATTTCTTAATATGAATGTGTTTTCATAATTTTTTTGGATCTCTGTAAAATATATATTTATCTATTTGTGTGTATCTATGTCTCTTTCATGTGTCTCTATCTATGAATTTGTCATTGTATATAAATCTGTCTATGTTAGTGAATATAATTTCATGTTTATAGATTTATGTTTTGTATATATGTGTTTATATGTATGTATATATATACTTGTTTATCTATGTATAAATACATGTTTGTCAATAAATATATACGCACATGTTTGTCTGTGTATATAAACATATTTTTCTGTCTATATTTATGTGTTTAAATATTTATTTATATTTCTACACTAAAATATTTATATCAAAGTTTGTGTTTAAATATTTTCGCGCGCGTGTGATTATCTATATATCTATGTATATTTGTTTATTTGTGTATGTATATGTTTGTATATATGTGTGTGTATATATTTACTTATATGTTTATATGTATTTATTTGTGTATATGTATGTATGTCTGTGTGTTGCATACTTATTTAGATTTACTACTTTGAAGATAATCATTGTGAATGATTTGTTTGTTGTGTTTTATATGTGGAGAAAAATGGCGTTAAATCCCATAACTATCTTATTTATGAAAAAACTTCTCGTTTTTTTTTATTTTTTTAACAAATTTCAAGTTCTTTTTTTTTTTTTTTTAAAATTTTAATGGCAAAAATAGGTTCATGTTTCTTAGTATATCAAAACTTAATTATTTTAGAAATTGTTTGCTTTTTTTCATTGTGAAATAGTGGAGCTAAAATCAAATATTTTCTGTTTAGTACAATAAAGCATGGGAGAATTGTTTGTTTGGGTATTACCCTAGAAATTTTTATAAATTATAAACTTACTTTTAATATTTGAAAAAAATGTCCATTTTATAATTAAATTAAAATTAAGTATACTTGAATTACTTTGTACTAAATTACTTGCTCCTCTCACCCACCCCTTGCCTTTTTGCCCTCATCTCTCTTCTCTTGCCCCTTTCCCCCTGTCTATCTCCAAAAGCTACATTATTGAGCTCACTAGAGCTACTTGAACTCTAACGTGAAGCTTGATGGAACTCCACGAACTCGATGAAGGAGCTAGTCGAGCTTTAGTGAGGTCATTGGAACTTGATGAACTCCATGATGGAGCTCGTGGAGATGGACGTGGCGGGGAGGGCAGATGAAAGTAGGCTAGAAAGATGGGCGAGGATGAATGACGATGGTTAGTGCAAGGGGCATGGTAAGTGAGAGGGTAGTTTAGTTTAAGTCTTACGAATTTAAGTGTCCTTATTTTTAATATATTTATAGTCTGGTGACTTTTTTTTCAAATATTAAAAATTTTGTTTATAGTTTTCAAAAATTTATTTGGAAATACCCTAAAACATAATTCCCCCATAAAACATAAATTTTGCATATTACAATATAGCTTTCAAATGTGAACTAGTTCATTATCAATAGTTTTTACCTTTTTTTTTTTCTATTTTATTTGTCTTTCATTTTAATGTTCCTCAATTCTATATTAATATTCCTTTTTTTTTCACTTTTTTTTCAATTTTATTACATACATTTTATAACAAGCAAACAAAACACGTTGCACAGCTTTCACAAAATAATGTGATCAACTACTTTTCTACTAATAATCCAGTATGGATTAAAATTTATGGAATTCAAACATTATCCATAAAGATCACTTAAAAACAATGTGTATTGAGCTGCATATTGCAACTTATAGAGTTGCACCTTCTTTTTTTAAAAAAATAGTTTCACCATAAAATTTGGGTCTGGGAACATTAATATAAATCCTTCTAGCCATATGAATTATCAAAAATCTTTCCATTATGGTGTGAGAATTATGCTCATCTAAATGTCTCATTAAAACTCTCACACAGATATGCAAGGTTCAAAAATAGGTTTTTCCATCAGTATTATCCCCACCCTGCAAAAATATGGGTGAGCAACTAATACTTAGTAGAAATATCTCAAAAAAATTAAAAGAATCTATGTTTTATCATCCTAGCCACACATGTTTTCTTATAATGTGTGTGTGTGTGTCCGAGCTTTCAAAATATTCATTTTTTTTATTCTCGCATAATTCTCGCAAATATACATAATTTATGCATATCAAATCTCAACCACACCAAAATGGCTATATACTAATTCTCGAATAATTCATCCTAGCTACAACCCCTACTAGGAAACACACACTCTCGCATGATCCCAAGAATAAAGAGAGATTTACCAATTTATAGCTTGATAGTCACCACCACCACATAGTAGAACTTCATCACAAGTGCACAGTGGGATTTAGAGTCATTATCCCAAGAGCATATATAATTCTTTCCTCTGTAGATATTATTGCAGTTTTAGCCCCCATGTCATTCCAAAGACTAATAATCAACTTAAAACCTCATATCCAAAATATGTATTTTTCACAAGTGCACATCAGCATAATCTCATATCGAAATTAGCCAAAAAATATATCATCCATGATTTTTGGCATAATTTACATAACCAAATATTAATTTCTTATTTTTTCTTAAAAATAACATTCTATAAAAAATATATGAGTAAAAATGTTTCAAATTTTATCAATATAATCATTTTAAGTTATTAAATTTATGAGTTTCCATCAATTGATCATATATCTTAATTAAGTGATTAAAATTTTATGAAACCCATTTCCAAGAAATGAAAATAAATGGTTCATAACCAGATACATAATACCACACATCAAAACATATGTATACGTAACTAATAATGCAAATAATGAAATCTTGCATGAGTTTCTAGAGATTTTCTACTTGAAACAAGCATTTCCAAAACTTGCACATCAAACTATAGCTCGGTTATTTTAATCTTACCTCTATAACCACCATACAAACCTACACAAAAAAACATAGAAAATATGGATGAGAATTTACATAATTTCAAGCCAAATTTAAGAAATAAAGCAAGAAAAATATAAATACATTAACTAATCAAAACTATTATCATCCTTGTCAAGATTCAAACCATTCCATGGACGTAGTTGGTTGAAATGAAGTGTTTATTGAATTTAGTCACTTCATTAAATGAAATTTTACTAATAATCATTAATTTTGTATTTAATTTCAAAATTTTTGATGAAAAAAAGTGGAAGAACCCAAGAAATAGGAGAAAGAAGAAGAGAAATATAAGAGAAATCATGAAATGGAGAGAGGAATGAAATAAATATAAATTCTATCTTTCATTTTAGTAAAATTAACAAAGTGCCCGTAACGATTGAAACTAGCCTAATTTTCTTTATAAAATAAAACTTCAAATTTAGTAAATTTAATATTATTCTTCACTATTTTCCATGCCTAAATAATTTTTGAGCATAACAATGTTATCTCACCTTATTTAACCAACTTAGCCAATTGAATCAATGGCTAAAATTTAGAAATTATTTTTTTTGGCCTCACACATATATAAAATATATATACATATATAAATACACACACATACACACACATATAAACATGTATTCATATATTTTTATATAAATATATATACATATTGAAACATATATAAATCTACCAACATATATAAATATATAAACCTATGTAAATATATAATCATTTATAAAATATCTACTTATATAAATATTACAATGGCATGGATGATGCGAAAGGTGTCAATTATTATTCTAATTTTAAATATATTACTATAATGACAGGGGGTAGGTGAAACATCACCGTGCCCACATCGTAAATTCATTTGGAATTTTTGTTTTTTTTCTACAAAAGAAAGTTATCCCTTAATTGAAAACATCATAATCTCAATTCAATTTTTGATTGTATTTTATTTATTGTATTATTTATTTTATTGTCTCAAGTGTTGAATTTTTTATTTTCAAATTATTATCATGGGTTTTATTTTTTATAATAGTGATACTGGAGATGAGGATTAGATAGTCACTTTTATAATTAATACATATCTAGAAAAGTTCTATCAAAAGGCTGATAAGAGCCTCAAGATCTATGATTTTTAAGAGGGTATTGCATCCATCCACTTACCTAGAAACTTTTTTGGTGTATTGATAAAAATAGGTACTATTATTCTTAGTTATTGTTCATTGTAAAAGTAAAATAAATAACAACAAAATTTGAAGTAGAAAAATTCAATGAGAGTAATTCTTCCTTATGAAAAATGAAAAGTAAGATAATGTTGAATAAAGATAAGCACTAAAATGTAATTAGAAAAAGACCCATCGAGATTCCCAAGGATAAGTGAAATGATATGAATGATAAGATGATTGTTGATTTGCATTTAGAACTAGCTGATGGAGTATTGTCGAGTATTGTAGAAAAAAATATAGCAAAAGAGATTTGGGATAATCTCACAAGATTATATGATATGAAGTTACTTCATAATTAGATCTTTTTAAAGAACAGGTTGTACTAGAGATGTCAAATGAGCCACGAAGTACCAGCATGGCCTTGCCACCATGTTGTGCTGTCATAGCCTTGCCACTATGTCGTGTCAGGCACAGCCATACCAGACCATGCCATGCTTCGAATGTGCATGTGAATTTGCATAAGAATCCTGTTGCATGAAAATGCAATGGGTTACCAGAAAATATGGCTGGCTAATTATAATTAGCCATGTGGTTGATGTTTTAAAATAATTTGATTACCCTGTCAGGGATATGGGCCACATAGTTGTGGTCAACTATTAAAAAAAATCAGATCACCATGTGACAGTCCATCGTGCCCAGTGGGACCCCCATTAATTGGTCACTAGGGCCAATTTACCATGCCACCATGTTAGGTACATGGATTGGGCCTTGCCTAACATGAGGCACGACTCCTACCTGCTTAGCAAGGCATGAAACTATGCCATGGGGAAGCCCAGCCCAACACAAGGCACTATTATAGACCATGTCTTGCCAGTCTTGGCATTATTGAACTAGGTTGGACTATTGGCCATGCCCAGGTTGCTCGACCCATTTAACACCTCTAGACTTTATACTTTTCAAATGATTGAATCTATTATAGTAATTGATCATCTCAACTTACTTTGTTAGGTTATAAAATAGAAAAGGTTGAACATGTTGAGATTTTACTTCAAAGTCTACTTGATTAGTATGATAAACTAATTATCAATCTGATAAATAGTTTTCTGATAAATAGTCTAATCTTCTATGATATTATCTCTGTTATCTTAGAAGAAGAAATATATATACAAATAAGAAGGATAGATATACAAATGCATAAAAAATAGAAAGCCATGATGGTGATATGAGGGAGATCAATAAAGAGTGACCCAACGAGAATTAGAATTATGGTAGTTCAAAATCAAGAAGCAAAAAAAAAATAACTGCTACAACTATGATAAGACATGACACTTCAAAAGAGATTGTTGATTTAATAAAAAAAAGTGAGGATGATAAGTTATCAATTACTTAAATGAATGTTGCAAGTATCAATGATGATAAAGTTTGGTGATGTATGGTTGCAATAGTTAGGAGATTTGTGGCACATGTCATCTTGAAGAGATTGGTTTCACAAATATGAAACAATCTCATGATTTTTTATACACATGATTGATAATTATGCTTTGAAAATTATTGGTATCGGTACTATCAAAAAAAAAGATTTTATAGTATGATTCATACCATTAAAGAGGTATGACATGTGATAGACTTGAAGAAAAATCTATTGTATCTAGGACAAATAGACATTCTTGAGTATAAAACCTATATTGAGAGTAGGATGATAAAGATTATGAGAGACACACTTATGGTCAGGAAGGGAGAAAAGATCACAACAAATTTATTTATGCTAAAATTAGAAATAATATAGAAAGCTAATGCATGTGTTACATCAAATAGTAAATAAGAAGAAACAAAATGTTACTTTCAGGGCTCAAATCCATAAATTTTTTTTGTGAGCATTATGTTGCAAGTACGAAGAATAAATTCCCATTTAGTAGATCTATTGGAAGAATTAAATATATTTTAAAATTGATACATTCTAATGTATGGGAATTACAATAAATATCCCAAGAAGGATTAAAATATTTTGTATCTTTTATTAATGATTACTCAAGTAGATGTTGGGTATATCTAATCAAAAAGAAGTCAGATGTGTTTCTGTTTTTTAATGAATTTAGAGCATGGGTAAAATTTAAATCCAAAAAAAAAAGATTAAGTATTTGTTGATAGATAATGGTAGAGAGTATATAGATGTCTAGTTTCTTGCTCTTTATAAGTAAGAAGATATCAAATGATAGTTCATAGGCACATACATACAATGAGAAAATAGTGTAGCATAATGATTGAATATAACTTTTGTAAAATAGATGAGAGTAATGTTGAGTACTGAAAGTCTATCCAATTCTTTTTGGGTTGAAGCAGCTAGTTCTATATGTTTTGTGATAAAATGATTACCATCAACTATGATTAATTTGAAGATGCAAATTGAGTTGTGGATTGGTAAGCCAACATTTTACTTTACTTTATACTTTTTTAAAGGTTCTATATATGCAATGAATAATACCTAAGAAATAACAAAGTTATATTTGAAATCTAGAAAGTATATATTCTTAGGGTATGCTGAAAGAGTTAATGGGTATCAACTGTAGGATCACATAACTCACTAGATAATTATCAAAAAAATGTAATCTTTGTAGAAAATCAACTATAAAGAATTGTTGACAATGATACCACATTGAAATAAGCTTTAGAAACTACCATATGCAAGTAGAAAGAATCTAGAGACTAGATTTTCCAATATCTATAGAGGAAGAACCCGAGCATGAAGCATAAGAGCAAGTTGAGTTTGAGACTCAATAAGTTAGTCGGCCAATATCTAATAGAAGGCCGCCTATTTGGCACTCAGAGTATGTTATAGAGAAAAATATTACATATTATCTTTTAATAGAGGATGTAGAACCTTCAATATTTTATGAACTTCAAATAGTTTAGATTCATTTCTATGGATAACAACATATGAGTTTACAAATGAATCTTTGTCATCTCTATGGATGACAGCAAATAGAAAAAGAAATTGAAGTACTACACAAGAACAAGACTTAGAAACTAGTACCATTATTAGTAGAAAGAAAAACTATTGGTAACAAATGAGTTTACAAGATTAAATAGGATAACAAAGAGCAAGTAAAATAGTATTATGCAAGATTGATAGTAAAGGGATTTTCTTTAAAAGAAGTCATTGAATTCAATCAGATTTTTTTTCTGGTGATTTGTCTCAGAATAATCCGAATAGTAATGACTTATGCACTACATTTAATTTTTATTTGGAATAGTTGGATATCAAAACTACATTTCTTCAGAAAGAATGATTTGTTGAAATAGGTAAGAAAACTTGGCTTGTAAGTTGAATAAATTTCTATATGGTTTGCAATATGCACTTAGGTATTGGTATAAGAGATTTGATTCCTTCATCATTAGCCTTGGGGACAATATACTCAGTTTAGACCATTTTACATACTTTAAAAGGTTTGAAAATTATAATTATTTCATCATTTTATTTTTGTACATGGATAACATGTTGGTAGCAAGCCTGAATAAATATCAAATCCAAGAATTTAAAGAACAATTGGTTAGAGTGTTTGATATGATGGATTTGAGACTTGCAAACAAGATTCTAGGGAAGCATATTTTCTAAGACAGAAACAACACGAAGATTTGACTTTCTCAAAAAAATTACTTTAACAAGATTTTGTGATACTTCAAAATGTAAGGTAGAAAGCCAATTTCAATCTCACATTTATTAATTTTAAGTTACCCTCAAGTATGAGTCCTAGCTTAGATGAAAGGAGGAGGAAGATGTCTCAAGTACTAAATACATTAATAGTGGGAAGTTTAATATATATAATGATTTGTACAAGACTAGATATTAGATAAGCTGTAGGAGTGGTTAGTCGATCCATGACATAATTTGGCAGAGAATATTGGAGTATTATGAAAAGGATTCTCATATATATTAGATGAACCTCAAATATTAAATTATATTATGGATGTTCAGACCTTATTATTAGAAGCTATGTTGATGAAGACTATGCTGTGGATATCGACAATAGCAAGTCTACCATAAGTTATATTTTTACTCTTGTTGAAAAAACTTAAAATTAGGTTTCAAAGTTATAGTCTATTTTGTTGATTTATTTAACATAAGTAAAGTATGTTGTAGCTACACAAGTAAATAAAGAGGCAATCTAGTTTTTGATGCTATTAGAAGAGATTAGACATAAATAAAATAAAATTAATTTATTTTATAATAGTCAGAGTGCTCTACACTAAGAAATAAATCTAATATTCTACTCGAAGACAAAATATATCAGAGTACAATATCATTTTGTACAATAGAAATTAGAGAAGGAAGTGTAGATATGCAAAATGTTCACACTCATGAGAGAACATAGTAGATAATTTGAATTAACTGATCAACACTGACAAGTTTGAATAGTATATAACTTCATGTGACTTAGAAAGAACATAAACAAGCTTAGATAAGTGAGAAAGGTAATTTTCAAGTAGGAGAATGTAATAGCAAAGGATAGGTGAAACAGCACCTTGCCCACACCAGAAATCCATTTGGGATTTCTAATTTTTCTTCTAGAAAAGGAGGTTCCCCCTCCTTTGAAAAAATATACCAATCCAAATTCACTTTTTGCTTATATTTTATTTCTTTTATTATTTACTTTATTGTCTTAAGGGTTAAATTTTTTATTTTCAAATTATTATTGTGGATTCTATTTTTTATAACAATTATGATGACATGGATGATGCTACGCCACTATGGTTTTGTCCTCTTCCTCAAAAAACTAATGAAGGGTGAATGAGGGATACAGACTCCAAGGTTCCCCAATAATAATATTAAAGGGGCAATGATGATATCATACATAGATGGATTAGGTTTTAATGGTTTAGGTATTGAATGGATTTTTAAATGCAAGGTTCCTCCATCATTACAAAAAGCTCACCATATCAATAGGAGGTTTATAGGATTTGTTGAATCCAAGGTTCCCCAATAATATAAACATTTTGTTTACGTGATTATAATATTTCACATGCTAATGTGTGAATTTTCACACAAGGGTTTATTTTTTAAAAATTTTGTACTTTGTTTGGGCTTTCTATAAACCCCCTATCGAAATGGTGAACTTTCTGTAATGATGGAGAAACTAGTAGCCATGAAGAAGCTTATGGTAGTTGTAGTGGCCAACCGCAATGTTGATGGTTATATTCACAGTTAGTGATGGTGCTTGTGGTGGTAATTGATGGGAAATGATCCTTCATCAAGGTGGGTAACAACCTTTGTTATAAAATGAGGAGTGTTTGTAACCTCTATCTCATTTTTCAAAGATAGGTACAACCTTAGTTGAAAAATAAGGAGGGTAGGTAACCTCCCTCTCGTTTTTCAAAAAATGGATGCAACATATTTTGAAACATGATGAATATTAGTAAACCCCTATAATTTTTCAAATATGGGTAGGGGTGATACCTACTTTTGACTCCAATTTTTTTCTCCCTATAAATTGGAATGAAGGGGAAGGGAGATATGATCTAATAATGTGATGGAGAAAATTAAAAGAAATAGAAATGTGTTTTTTTCTTTGGTTTAATATGTGATTTTATTATAAAATAAAATTAAACCCGTAATAATTTAAAAAATAGAAAATTCAAAGCTAAAGCAATAAATTATATCTTAAAATAAAATATATTTAAAAGAAAATGAGAAATTGGAAATACATAAGAATGAATTTCAAAGGAATAGGAAAAATTCTTTTATAGGAAAAATTTTGGAAATCTCCAAACAGATTTTTGATATGGGCTAGGTGATTTTCACCTAACCCCAATAAAATAACTTTCTTTCACTTGAAAATCACTTTCTTTGCTTGTCAATGCTTGTTTCCAATCTTGTTAAGCCATATGAAGTTCTACACCATTCAAACTTATTAGTGATGATTGGTTTGGTCAAAACATCCGCTATATTTTCTTTGGTATGAATCTTTTGCAAATCCATACTTCCTTCTTCTACTTTCTCTCGTATAAAATGATATTGTATTTTGATGTATATTGTCTTTGAGTGAAATACTAGATTTTTTACTAAGTGTAGAGCACTTTGACTATCACAAAATAAAAGTAACCTTATTTTGTTTGTATCCAAACTCTTCCAATAGTATTTACAACTAGATTACCTCTTTACTAGCTTGTGTAGCTGCAACATATTCTACTTCTATCATAGAAGTAGATACAATAGGCTATAATTTTGAAACCCAATTCACAGCTCCTCCAGCAAGAGTAAAAATATAACTTGTTGTAGACTTGTTATCATCAATATTTCTAGCTTAGTCTGCATCAATACAACATTTGACAATAAGATCTGAACTTCCATAGCATATTAAAGTACTCTAATGTTCCTTTTAGATATCTGAAAATCCTTTTCACAGTACTCTAATGTTCTAAGTCAGGATTTGCCATGAATTGACTAACCACTCCTACTACTTGTGCAATATCTAATCTTGTACTAATCATTACAAATATTAAACTTCTCACCACTGATACACATGGTACTCGAGACATCTTTATCCTCTCTTCTTCCGAGCTAGGACACATGCTTAAGGATAATTTGAAATTAACAAGATGATGGGTATAAATTGGCTTACTATATTGCATGTTGAAATGACGCAAGATCTTGTTAAAATAATTTTGTTGAGAAAGCCAAATCATCTTATTATTTCTATCTCGATAAATTTGCATCCCTAGAATCTTGTTTGCTAGTCCCAAGTCATCCATATCAAATTCCCTAGACAACTGCACCTTCAATTCTTGGATTCAATATTTGTTTGGGTCTACTACCAACATGTCATCCACATATAATAGTAAAATAATGAAATCATTTTCTTCAAACCTTTAGTAATATGTACAATAGTCTGAACTAAGTCTATTATACTCAAGGCTCATGATGAAGGAATCAAATCTATTATACCAATACCTCGGTGCTTGTTTCAGACAGTATAATGATTTATTCAACTTACAAACTAAGTTCTCCTTACCAATTTCAACAAATCCTATTGGTTGGAACATATAAATTTCTTCTTCAATTTCTCAATGAAGAAAAGTAATTTTAATATCTAACTTCTTCAAATATAAATCAAGTATAGCACATAGAGTCATTACTAATATAATTGTTGTAAGACGAATCACTAAAGAAAAAATTTCTTAGTAGTCAATACCTTCTTTCTGAGCATATCCCTTTATCACCAATCTAACACGATACCATTCTACTTGATCATTTCTATACAACTTTATCTTGTAAACTCATTTTTTGCCAATAGATTTTCTTCCAATTGGTAATGGTACTAGCTTCAAAGTCTTGTTCTTGTGCAGAGCTTCGTTTTCTTCCACCATTACTGCCATCCACAGAGTTGCATCTGAATTATCTGAAGCTTCTTGAAATGTTGAAGGTTCTTCATCTTCTGTTAGGAGACGATATGAAATGTTTCTCTCCATAACATACTCCGAGTGCTAAGCTGGTAGTATTTTATTACGAGTTGGCCGACTAACTTTTTGAGCCTCAGACTCAATTTATTCTTGTGCTTCATGCTCTAGTTCTTTCTCCATTGATTTTGGAATATCTTGTATCTGATTATTTTCTACATGAATAGTGGTAGTTCCTGAAACTTCTTTTAATGTACTATAATCTTCAATTCTTCTTTAAAAATTATATCTCTGCTGATAATTACATTGTGGTCAGCGGGTTCCCACAAGCGATACCCCTTCACTCCTTTAGGATATCCTAAGAATATATATTTTCTAGATTTTGGATCCAGCTTTGATCTTTCTTGGGTGTTGTACATCACATATGCAGGACATCCAAAATAATGTAAAGTAGAGTAGTTTACTAGCTTACCCATCCACATCTCAATTAGTTTCTTCAAATCAATCGATATTGATGGCGATCAATTTATCACATAGCATGCAATTTTTGCTACTTCCGCCCAAAAGGAATTGGGTAGTCTTACAATTCTTAACATTGCTCTCATTCTTTCTACAAAAGTTTAGTTCAACCACTCTGCTACTCCATTTTGTCGTGGCGTGTACGTGATTGTGAACTATCATTTGATACCTTCTTGCTTATAAAAAATAAGAAATTTACCAACTGTATACTCACTTCCATTATCTGTTCACAAACACTTAATTCTTTTCCTAGATCCAAGTTCCAACAATGCTTTGAATTCTTTAAAAGTTAAAAACATATTTGACTTTTTCTTGATTTGATATACCCAACATCTACTTGAATAATCATCAATGAAAAATATAAATTACTTTGCTCCTCCATAAGATATTTCAGGTGATTCTTATACATTAGAATATATCAAGTCTAGAGTATTTTTACTTCTTACATTTGATATTTTAAATACCAATCTATTCTGCTTACTAGTAACACAATGCTCACAAAAAAGTAAATTTACCATTTTGAGCCCCAGAAGTAACTTTTTATTAGAGAGAATCTTCAAACCTTGTTCTGACATGTGGTATAGTTTGAGATGTCATATCATCTTTAATTCTTCTTCTTTAGTAATTGATGCAATACATGCATCTACTTTCTATACTATTTCTCCTTTAAGCATGAATAAATTTGTCGTGATCTTTTCTCCCTCCATTACCCCAAGTTAACCTCTCACAATATTTATCCCATGTTTTGCATCCAAGACTATCTATTTTTCCTAAAGACAATAGATTTTTCTTCAAGTCAATCACATGTCATACCTCTTGAATGGTATGAATCATACCATCAAACATTTTAATTTTGATAGTACTCATACCAACAATTTTTAAAGTATGATCATCACTCATGTGTACCGACCCACCTAAGATTGGTTTATATTTGTGAAACCAATTTCTCTGAGATGTCATATGCCACGATGCTCCCGAGTCTAGCAACCATACATCACTAAACTATTTTTTACTTTCCAGCATTATTGTTACCTCACTATATAAAATATTACCTTCATCATTGATGCTTGCAATATTCCCTTATATCTTAGATAACTCATCATCCAAATTTTTTTCTTAAACCAACAATCTCTTTTTAAGTGCCATTTCTTATCATAGTTATAACATTTAATATTTTTCTTACTTCAAGATTTTGATCTACCATAATTCTGACTCCCACTGAGGCCACGTTCCGTTGATCTCCCTCGTTTCATTGTCAAAGCATCTATTTGTTGTATATTTACATATCTATCATCTTTATTTTTTTTCTATTTTCTTCTTCTAAGATGACAGAGGCAATATTATTAAAAATTAAACTATCAGTCAATGCACCATTCGTTAGATTGATGTCGAGTTGATCATATGAATCAGGTAAACTCTGAAGCAAAATCTCAGCAAGTTCAATTTCTTCTATCTTATGACCCAACATAGTAAGTTGCAAAAATAAAGTATTCATAGTGTTGATATGATCAATTACCGTAATAGATTTCATCATTCGCAAAATGTAAAGTCTTTTTTTAAGAAGATCTTGTTGTGAAGTGACTTTGCCTCGTACAACCTTGTGATAGTTTCCCAAATATCTTTTGTCGTATTCTTTTTTGCCACACTCGACAATACTCTATCAGCAAGTGCCAAATGTAGGTCAGCTACTACATTACTAACCATCTCATTCCACTTGTCATCAGGAATTCCGGTGAGTCTTTTTCTAATAGCATCTAAGCAATTATCTTTCCTCAAAATTACCTTAATTTTCATTTTTCACAATGAAAAATTACTTCCATTGAATTTTTCTATTTTAAATTTTGCTGTCATGTTTCACTTTTATCGTGAACAGTAATCAAGAATAATAATAATAATTTATGTTATTACCCTAAAAAAGTTCTCAGGTAAGTGAAGGGGCATAATTACCCTCTTAAAACCAACAAATCTTAAGGCTCTTATCGCCCTTTCGACAAAACTTTTTTAAAATATATTAACTACAAAGGTTACTAACTAACCTCCTATGATACCACTGTTATAAAATAAAACTAAACCCGTAATAATTTGAAAAATAGAAAATTCAAAGCTAAAGTAATAAATTACATCATGAATAAAACACATTCAAAAGAAAATGAGATATTGGAAATACATGGGAATGAATTTCAAAGGAATAGGAAAAATCATTTTATAGCAAAAATTTTGGAAATCTCCAAACATATTTCCGATGTGGGCTAGGTGATTTTCACCTAGCCCCAATAAAATAACAGATTTATAGTGTAGCTATCTTTGGATAGTGGTAAACACTTGGTTATTTCACATTTGTATTTTTTCTTGTATTGGTCTCGATTTCCTGTTGGGTGAGTGGTGAAAATCTATGTAATTGTATTAATGAATTACATACTAGATCTTGTCTTGGATGGCCATTGGTTTTTCTTTGAAAAAAGAGTTTTCACATAAAAATCCATGCGTCATCTATTTTTCTAGTTTATTTCTTTGTTCTAATTGATATTGTACCAAGGTTGATTCTCAAGGTTTTCCCAACAAGTGGTATTAGTGGAGGTTGTTCCTTGGCAAAACAAGAAATATCAATGATGAAGTTTGATGTTGAAAAATTTGATTAGAGAATCAATTTTGGCTTTTTGCAAGTACAAGTCAAGGATATATTGATTTAGTCTGGGTTAGATAAGGCAGTGAATGGCAAACCTACCATTGTCTCCAATGAAGATTTTGCAAGATTTGAGACTTTTATGTCTACTGTAAGTGATGAAGATTTGGAGGAGCTAGATTTGAAAGCATCCAATACCATAAGGTTGTGTTTGGCAAAAAATATTCTCGCAAACATATTTGGGATTTTAACTTCTAAGGGACATTGGGAAAATTTAGAAAATGTTTCAAGCAAAGGATCTTTCAAATTGGTTGTGTCTAAAAAAGTAGTTTTATACACTGCACATGGAGGGAGGTATGAGGATCTCAGACTATATGAGTATTCTCAATGGTATCATTTTATATTTAGAAGCTATTGGAGTTGTGATCATTGAATAGGATAAGGCGCTATATCTTATCTGGTTGCTTATGACCTTTTATGAACACATGAAGCTTATTTTGTGTATAAAAAAGATATGGTAATTTATTTAGAAATCACCACCAAATTCATGTATGAAGAAAGAAGGCTTGGCAGTGACAAAAATGCTACAATAGCTAAACATGCATTAGTGGTCAAGGAAGGAAAGAATATAAACTTCATAAAAGTAGTTTGTTTGGTGTGTGAACAAACTAGGCACGTTAAGAAAAATTGTCCAAAAGGTGGAGTTAGTTCAACAAATGGAACCAACTTCCAATCTAAGATAGTATCATTGGATGATGATATTATCTAAAGAGGAACTGTGCATTCTCATGGCATATTCACTAATTTCCATAGAAAAAAGGATGTGTTAGTATTAGTGGATCCACATTTGCACATGGGCACTTGTTTTGCAATTTTATGCAAGGTGTATGGTGGAAAAATGTTGATGGCTGAAGAACTCCCAGGAAAGCTAAGTAGGTAGAGTTGCACCATAGTTAGCAAGACGACTGAGATGTGTCAATGAAGCAAGTCTTGGAACTTGTATCAATTCTAAGTATTTTCTATACTCATTATGGTAGAGTATAGTTCTCGGTTTAGAGAATATGGTATTGTTAGACAAAATATGCAATCTTGCTAAGATTACTAAGAATTCCCACTTTCAAAAGAAAGTTAGAATGTTGTGGGGATGGTGTCTCCCACCATGTTGTTGGATGGTAGAGATTTATTGGAAATGGACTTCCATCATGGTGGGTAGTAACCTTTCTTTAAAATGAGGAGGGTTTGTATCCTCCCTCTCATTTTGCAAAGATGGGTGTGACCTTTTTTGAAAAATGATGAGGGTTGGTAAACCCCTCTCATTTTTCAAATATGAATGAGGGTGCTTCCTACTTTTTTGGCTCCACTTTTCTTCTCCCTATAAATTGGAATGAATGGGAAGGAAGATATGATCCAAGAAGTTGAGAGTGAAGATTGGGAGAAAGAGAAAGGGGTTCTTTCTTGGATTTAATATGGGATTTATAGTATAGCTATCTTTGGATAGTGGTAAACACTTGGTTATCCTGTGTTTGTATTTTCTCTTGTATTCGATTTCTTGTGGGGTGAGTGGTGAAAATCTATATAATTATATAAATTCATTAAATAATGGAATTTGATTTGGTTAGCCCATGGTTTTCTCTGGCGAAAGAGTCTTCAAGTAAAAATCCTTGTGTCATCTATTTTTCTAGTTTATTTATTTATTCGCGTTGATATTGTGCCAAGGTTGATTCTGGGGGATTTTTTTCCCAACATTTATCCCGGCCAATAAAAATGCCAATGGTGGTATTTGTATATGGTGATGCTGCCTATGGTAGTCATCATGGCCACCATAATTTTTTTGGTCATAGTTATGACCATCAATAGTGCTTGTGGAGGTTGTCATAACCAATGATAGTGCTGGTGATAGTAGTCACGGATAGTGATGGTACTTATGGAGGTTGTCGTGACTAATGATAGTGCTAGTAGTGGGAGTAATGGTCGATGATTGTGCTTGTTGTGGTCATAGCCAACAATAGTGCTTGTGATGGTATACGTGACCAACAATGATACCTCTATTGATGATCATGATTAGTGATGGTGTATGTGATGAAACTCATGGTAGAAAAGATAAATAATGGTAGAGATCACGACCAAAAAAAAGTACCAATCCTAGCCAAGTTTGACACATGTAGATTCTGTGATATTTTTTTTTTGAGGATAGTTCCACAACCCATTACAATTAAAATTGACCACATTCAACTTGGTTTAGTACATTATCTCAATCCTTAAAATTTTAAATGGAAAGTCTATGGATATAGTTCCCTAAATCCAATATAACTGAGTTGTTCAATATTTAGATACATGTGATGCATGATTATCACATATTTGTGGCATGTCATGTGAATATATATTTTGTATCATGTCTTATGAATGTATATGTTATGGCATTTCATTTTGGATGTGATGACATGATTTGATCGATGTATGTATATAAGTATAACAACATATGTGATAGTTGTGTACCAATGATTGTGAGTTCGCTTAACATTCGAACTTAAATTTTTCATAAAACACTTAATTTTAAAATATCTAAGTGGGTAAGAAAGTTGATCAAAAATGAATTCCAAGTTCTCTATCATTGGTTTGAAAATTATGCAAGTTAGTTAGTATATTAGTCATATTACTTTAACCTTGTTGGACTAACTATCTTACATATATATTTTGCACAAACTAACATAATGTAATTTTATGGAGTATTTAAATGAATCACTTCTCCATTTGAACGATTCATTTAAATATCAATTGGTTTACATTTTTGTGATTATTTACACTAAGCTATGAATACTAATATCTTCTATACATGAGTCACTATTATTATTTTTAGGATCGAAGATATGTTATCAATTAAATCTTGTTTGGCATGACCTTCTAGCTAGACAATAAGCTTAATTGGAATTGATATGTCTGAGCTAATAATGAAAAATAAATGTCCTCCCATTAAGGAAAACTATTCGTAAAGTATTAGATTGATAATGAATTCAACAATTAGTAAAAGGAATCAATTATTGTGATAAAATTCATACTAATAAACTCATTGTAAAATTTTCCAGTATTTTAAAGAAAATATCATTTAACCCACTCATTCAAATTTTCAAAAAATATAAACTCGATGGGACAATTACATAGATTGGCAAAGAAACCCTGTCATTGTCCTAAATGTCAAGAAATATAAATTTGCACTTAATGATTTATGCCTAGATAAACCTCGTGAAGGGATTGTAGATGAGCAAGCCAAGCCTAATGAAAAATAGGTAAAGCCTAATGAGATGTCTATATGTTATATTTTAGGTTATATGCTAAATATACTACAACATCAACATCAGTCCATGTCTACTACATATGATATGATGTCTAATCTCAAATAAATATTTAGGAATAAGACTTATTCTACCATATAGAAACACATGAGGGATTTGATGAATACTACTTTTGCAAAAGTCATGCTAGTGAGAGATCATGTTCTAAAGATAATTGCTCTTTTATATGAACTAAAGATCCTTAGAGTATAGAATAATATGGATTTTCAAATTGATATTGTTCTCCTATCTCAGCTAGATTCTTATAAGAAATTCTACCTAAACTACAATATGAATAAACTTGATTAGACATTGACACAATTGTTAAGGAATTATTATTGACTAAAAGTATTATTAGAAAATTGTCTAAAGTATTTATGACTAAAAAGACTTCTTTTAACCTAAAAGATGATAAGAGGATGAAATTTTCGAAACATTCTCATGTTTTAGAGAAAGCTTGTAAGTCACAAGTTGAAGTGAAAAAGCCAAAGGAAAATTGAATTCATTGCAAGTTGTTACGACACTAGAAGAAGTAGTATCTAGCTTATCTTAGAAAGATAAATAATTAAGGTAATTCTTAATTACTAGTAGTTGAAACATATTTAGTAGTGGTATTTATAGATACCTAGTGTGCAAATATGAGTGTCACTAATCATATTTTCAATTCTTTGTAGTGAATTCAGAAAATTAAACAACTAAGTGATAGCGAGATTGATCTTGACATGGGAATACTACAAAGGTAGCATCTCTTATAGTGAGAGATTGCTTGCTTTAGTTTAATAGAGATACTATATTATTTTTGAGAGGTTATCTTTATGTACCTTTAATCAGAAAAAATTTAATTTCTTTTTCTTATTTATTTAACGATGGATTTTCCTTTGTATTCAATAAATGTGTCAAGCTTTACTTGAATACTAAGTCTATCTTTTTTGGTGCATTAAAAGATCACATTTATATTATTAATACTTTTTCTACTCTACTACAATGATATAGGTCAATTAAAAACAATAACTTACCATATATAAAAAAATATTTTTCTAAAATGAACTATACATATCTTTGGCACTTATACCTAGAAGCCTATGTCATATAAATAAAAAATAAATTTTGGGACTAGTTAAAGATGAACCTTTGAATTCATTGAAGGTGTAGACACTTCCTCCTTGTGAATCCTATATAGAAGGAAAAATGATTAAGTGGCCCTTTGTGTTAAGTGCTATTGAGCTAATACTTAGCTAGAGCTGGTTAATTCTGATTTATGTGGACCTATGGATATTCAATTAAGAGATAGTTTTGAGTATTTCATCACATTTATTAATGATTACTCAAGATATGGGTATATTTATTTGATATGAAGCAAGTACGAATCATTTAAGATATTCAAAGAGTACAATATAGAAATGAAGAAAATTTATAATAAATATCTCAAAACACTACAATATGATTGTGATGGTGAGTAACTCTTGGGAGAGTCTTGTGACAAAATCCTATTGAAATAAATATTGATCTCATAAGTTATGATGAAACATTTAAAAATAATGATACTGAACATTGGAAAAAGACTATGAAATCAAAAATATAGTATATGCATTCTAATTATGTTTGAGATCTTTTGGAACCATCTTAAGTGATAAAACTCATCAAGCGCATGTGGATCTATAAGAAAGAAAGTAGAATCAATAGTAACTTATAGACTTATAAGGCTATGCTTATTGTAAAAGTGTTTACTTAGGAAGTAGGAATCAATTATGAGTAAACATTTTTGTCGGTCTCCATGCTGAAGTTATTATAGATTCTCTTGTCCATTACAACTCATTTGACAATTAGATTTTGTAGATATATTTAAAAACTATATTTATGAATAGACATCTTTAAAATGTATCTATAAGATACAACCTGCTAGTTTTATTATATGTTGTGTAAATTACATAAATCTTTTTATAAACTAAACAAAGAATCTAGATCTTGGAATACTTATTTTGATTAAGTCATTTATTCTTATGTATTTAATCAATGTTAAATTGAGTATTGTGTATATATGAAGCAGTGTAGTAGCATAATAGTATTCTTGGTATTATATGTTGATATATAACCAATTGGTAATGATTTGAGTTTGTTGCTATTAGTTATTATCTAGTTGTTCGATCAATTTGATACGACAAACTTAAAAGAATTTACTCACATTATTTGGCTTAAGCTTTTGTGAGATCATGAAAAATTAGATATTGGCTTATCTCAAGTAATTTATATCGATTAGATATTGACTTATTTTAACATACAATATTCGAAGAAATATATATATATATTTTGATATATGGAATCACTCTTTAAAAAGATCAAAATCCCCATATATCTAGTAAGATAGAGAAAATAAAGATAATTCATTATGCATCTGTAATAGATAGCTTGCTTTATACAATGCTTTGCACCAGACCTATTATGTATTTTGCTATATACATGGTCAGTAAATATCAATATAACCCAACAAGAATATTGGAAAACAAAAAAAATATCTAATCAAGAAGATAAAAGGATTAGAGAATATATATTGGAATACTATATGGATAATTTTGTACAAGTATGACATGATTTGTGCCGGATGATGGGCAAGGACATGGCAATGCCCGATGGGCGATGTGGGGGCGAGATAATCTATTCTGGGCGACGGGCAACGACACGGTGATGCCCGAAGGGCAACATCATGCTATCCCAATGTACATCTGTAGTATCATAACACAAACGTACAGGTGCCCGGCATGAACCGACCCAAAATTGGGTTGATTTCGGGCAACGGGTCATGCCGGGCCTGCCCTTTTTAGTGAACCATGTCGTGCTAGGCAATACATGGTTACTATAGTGTGTCATGCTTGGCACAGCATATGGGCCCATATGTGCCAGAAAAAAATGGGTCATGCTGGCCTTGCACTGCTCATTTGACACTTGTAGTCATATGAGAAGGATTGATAATGCCTCTTGAGGAAACTTATATGTTTTGATATTTCCAAATCATATAGGTAGATTTTGATAATGCATTTCAAATAAATTACGTAGAAAGTATTGAGATTATAATTAGAGATTAATTAAATTAGATTGTTAGTAATATAATTCAATCAGTGAGTATCTATAATCTTAATATAAAGAGTTTAATAAGTATTAAATAATAAATAACACAAATTATTCTAAATAAATGAGGGAGTGTAATTATTTTTTGTAGTGGTATGAATTATAATTAAAAATAAAGTATGGCAGAACATACTTTATATTAGGAGGCCGAGATCTTATTTATACTATATTACCCTTCCATAGCCTTATTTAGTGCCTTAAAATGTATTTTAATGATTTTATTTATTTGTTTAGACTATATGTGTGTATATAACCATATTAATTGATTTGCATATATTTGAATTATTTGATTTTTTGATTAAATTGAATTAATTAAATTAAATTAAATTAATTTTAATTATATACACACACACATAAATTAAATAAAATTTTATAAAATTAAAAGAAACCAAAAATGTCACATACCTAAACAAATTTTTAAGAACTAATGTGACAAGCCCTCATTATTCTTTTGATTTTAAATATATTACTTTGGCACTATCAATGCTACTGCATAGTAGCATCGTCTTCTTCCTCGAAAAGCTAGTGTAAGGATGATGTAGGAGATGTCACTGTTGATGGCAAGCACCTTGTTTGAGGTATGTTGTTGTTGTTAAAACAATGATAATTCTCAACGGTTAAAATAATCACATCCTAAGCACTTTATCTTGATAATGATTTATTAATCAAAGATTCCCCAATTAGTACTAGTTGCATAGTTGGTGGCAAAATTAAATACATGTAAGTACTCCGATTGAACCCTATTAGTGATCTTTCAAGACTTGCATGAGATAAATAAAGTTAATGCATTTATGTGCATCAAAAGTTGATAAAAGCTATATTGTTATATATATAGTAATAAATATGTTAAAGCATCTCAAAATAAAAATTATTATGTTTTGCTGCCGTTTTTAATTTTATTTTAATGTTTTGGGACTCAAATCAAAAATATTTATAATTTGGGTCTCCAAAATTCCTATACCATATGCATATGTTAATGCATTGATGAATACTCGAGTATGCATAAACTATTTATGCATAAGCATATGCATACTTAGTTCATGCATAAACTCATTTATGCATCAATGTACCCATGCCAAATTAATGCATAAACTCATTTATGCATTAACGTTTATGCATACTTGAGTATTCCTATTAAGTTTATGCATTCTCAATATGCATAAACACATTATTGCATACTAAGTTAGCATGAATGAGATTAAGCATACTATTTTTTTAATTATATAGGGATAATTACGAGTATCCAAATTTGGGTGCTAAAAAATGACCCAAATCATAAATATTTTACATTTGGTTTTTTAAATATTAAACTAAATAAAATATATCCCAAAACCTAATTATTTTGATTTTGGATCCCCATAATATAAATAATTTTTCATTATATATATATATATATATATATATATATAAAGGATGAAAATATTAGTTTTGATGAATATATTATTACTTACATTTTAAAGATATATGAGATAGATAAGTATTACTATTATTAGCAAAGAAACATTGACATTTATACTATTTATATTGTCTCTTCTTTATTGCAATATTACGAGTCAAATAATATCAATACCTTAACATATAAAAGAAGATATCATTCTAATATGAATTAATCCTATCATTGGCATTTATATCTATGTCATATAAATTTAAAATAAATTTCAAGACTGATTATAAATGAACCTCTAGACACGTTGAAGATGAAAATACTTCTAGCATGCGAGTCCTATATAGAAGGAAAATTGATCAAGTGACCTTTGTGTCTAAAGGCTATATAGCCAAAGAGTAGCTAGAGTTGGTTCCTTTTGATTTATGTGGACCCACGGGCATCTAAGCAAAAAATGATTTTCAATACTTCATCACATTTATTGATGAATATTAAAGATACTATGATATGATTATGGTGGTTAGTACCTTTTGGAAGAGTTTATGGACTATTTATTAGATTAAGGGATTACATCATTGTGTCTATGTCTAGCATTCCATAATAAAATAGTATGATAAAAAGTAGGAATAAGATTCTTGTATACATGATAAGATCGATAATAAGTTATTTAGATGTTCTTGATTCATACTAAAAATATGGATTAGAAATAGCGGCTTACAATTTGAACCTGGTTCCATCTAAGTTCGTAAATGTTACTCCAACTAAATTTAGATCTCGACATAACCCTAACCTAAAATGTTAATATACATTTATATGTATATCTATATATATAATTTATATATACATACATACATATATATATATATATATATATATGTATGTATGTATATAAATGTATAGATATATTTACAAACATATGTATACATATTTATGTATGTTTACACACACACACACACACACACACATATATATATATATATATTTGTATATGTATATATTTATATCTATTTATATGTATTTATATATGTTTATATATTTTTTACTTTTAAATATATTTATACATGTTTATATATTTATATATGTATATATATGTATTTATTTGAGTTTCTGTGTGTGTGTGTGTGTGTGTGTGTGTGTGTGTATTTGCTTCACAAATAATTTGATGCTACTCTTAGAACAATTTTATTCTAAAAGAAATTTATTGTTATTTTTCGTTTGATTAGTTTGAATCATTTATTATTTTAATTAATGAATTTATAATGAGATAAATTTGTGAAAATATATATGTCCTTTATTCTACATAATAGATGATTTGATGCATAGAGTCTGACTTATGTATAAAAGATTGGATTATTAGTTCTTGTGGAATATAAATTTATTCTTCATAATCTAGATATAACTGGATAATCTATTATTAAGATTGTAATACAAGTATTCAAAAGCTCTATCTTGAATAAGAAGAATAGTAATGTTCTAACTTTTAATACTAGTACATTTATCTGTTTTGAATAGGACACAAATGTGTGATTATTTTGTAATGACATGTCAAATAAAACATACCATTATCAATATAAATACTATTACGCACTCTTATTCTTTAAGTAATTAATATTTAAGTGCACATGTTAATAGTTATTTTGAATCTTAAAGAATGAAATCTAGAAATATATTTATAAATTCAATGAATTGGATAATTTTACGTGTATGGTAAATATTGATCACTAATGGTAAATATCATGTTAGAAGGAATGATTATATTCCCATGAGAAAGCTTATAAGTTTTGATATTTTCAAACCCTATGAGTGGATTTTGACACACCATTTCAAATAAGTTGATTAGAAAGTCTCTGTTAGAGATTGATTGAATTGAATTCTCATTAATTTAATTCAATTAATAAATCATTGTAATCTTAAAATGAGAAGTTTAATAAGTGTTAAATAATAAAATACACAAATTATTTTGAATAAGTGAAAGAGTATACTTATAATTCTATAATGGAATAAATTATAATTAATATAAATTATGGTATGATATAATTTACATTGGGAGCCTGAGATCATATTTAGTTTATAGTCCCTTTTATAGCCTTATACAGTCTCATAAGAAAAAATTTAAAGTTTTTATTTATTTATTTAGAGTATATATGTGTATATAATCAGAATAAATAATTTCATTATAAACTAATCATTTGTTTTTATTATAAAATAAAATAATTGAATATATAATAAATTAATTTTTATTATACACACACAGACAAACAGACCGACACACACACACACACACACAAAATAAATATAATCTTTTAAAATTAAAAGAAACCAAAAATGTCATGTTTTTAAATAATGTTTAAGTACTAATGTGATATGTATCGATTTTTTTTCTGATTATAAATATATTACTATGGCATGGATGATGCTACTCTACTGTAGTATCGTCTTCTTCCTCAAAAAGCTGGTGAAGGGTGAATGGGTGATTTGAAAGGCATCTACATCGATGGCCTATGTTGTGTTTGAGGTATGTTGCTTTTGTTAAAATAATGAAACTTTTAAATAGTTAAAATAAACCCAAAACATGTTATCATTATAAATATATTTCAATCCAAGGTTCCCCAACAATAATATAAGTGAGATGATGATATTGTGCATAGATTGATTAGGTTTTATTAATTTAGGTATTGAATCGATTATCACCTTAATTTAACAAAGGCATTCTAGCCTTGCTGATTGGATAAATATTAAATAACTTAGATATATTCTTGTGGATTATAGATTAAAGGTATTATGTGTTTAGATATATTTTGTTTATGAGGTTGTAATTTTGTGCTTGTTTATGTGTGATTTTTTGCATGACATTGTAATTTTTTTATATTTTCATTTTGTTTGGGCATTCTATAAACCCCCCTTATTGATATAGCGAGCTTCTATAATGATGGAGGAAGTCATAGCTGTCAATGAAGCACGTGGTCGTTGTAGTGGCCAACTACAATGCCAATGATGGTAGTGACAGTCGATGATAGTGCCTGTAATGGTTATCACGGCCAATGATAGTGCCAATGGTGGTAGTTGTATTCCACGATGATGCCTATAGTGGTTGTCATGGCCAACATAGTGCTGGTGGTGATAGTCACTACCAACAATGGTGCTTGTGGAGGTTGTCACGACCAACAATAGTGCTGATGGTAGTAGGCATGGCTTTTGATGGTGCGTGGGAAAGTTGTGGCCTACGACAATGCTAGTTGTGCTAGTAATGGCCAATGATGGTGCTTGTGGTGATGGTCGTGGTTGTCAATGGTTCTTGTGTTGGTAGACATGACAAATGATGATGCCTCTAGTGGTGGTCACATTCTATGATGATGTCTGTGGTAGAACTCATGGTGACAAAGGCAGATAATGGCAGAGAGCACGACCAAAAAAATTACCAATCCTAGTCAACTTCGACCCATGTAGATTTTGTGATATTTTTTTGGGGATAGTGCACCAAGCCATTACAATTCAAATTGGGCACATTTGACTTGGTTTAGGACATTATCCCAATCCTTATACTTTCTCATGGAAAATTTAAGGATATAGTACCCTAAAACTAATAGAACTAGGCTCTTCAATATTTAGATTCATGTGATGCATAATTTTCACATATTTGTGGCATGTCTTGTGAATATATATTTTGTGTCATGTCTTGTGAATGTATCTGTTGTGGCATGTCATTGTGGATGTGATGACGTGATTTGATTATTGCATGTATATAAATATAACATCCAGTGAGTTGGGTGTGTGCCAAAAATTATGAGTTCGCATAAACTTCGAACTTACATATTTCAGAAAACCATTGTATTTTCAAATATAATTTCCAGATATATTTTAAAAATGGAAGAAAATAAAAACCCTCAAATTTAAAATATCTAAATGGGTGAGGGAGTTAATCAAGAATGAATCACATATTCTCCAACATTCGTTTAAAAATTAAACTAGTTGGTTAGTATGTTTGTCTTTGCACCTCAACCTTGTTAGACTAATTGATTGCATATATAATTTGTACAAACTAGCCTAAGGTAATCCAATGGATTATTTATATGAATCACTTCTCCATTTGAAGGATTCATTTAATTATCAATTAGTTTACAACTAGGTGATTGTTTATACTTAGTTATGAATAATGTCATCCTATATATATGAGTCATTGCTATTATTTATAGGATCAAAGATAAGTTATCAATTTACTTTTGTTTAACATGAACCACTGGCTAGATAATAATATTAATAAGAAATGAAATGTCTAAACTAATAATGAATAGTAGATGTCCTCTTATTGAGGAATACTATTCATGAAGTATCAGACTAGTAACGAATTCATTCAATAATTAGTGGAGGGAATAAATTCTTGTGGTAAAATTCATCCTAATAAGCTCATTAAAAAAATTTCAAATATTTAAAAGAAAATATCATTTAATCTACTCATTGAAAATTTCAAAGAGAATAAACTTGATGAAACCAATTACATAAGTTGGCAAAGAAACCTTGACATTGTCCTAAATGCCGAGAAATATAAATTTGTACTTAAAGATTTATGATTGGATAAACCTTGTGAAGGGATGGTCGATGAGGAATCCAAGCCTAATAAAAAATAAGTAAAGACAGATGAGATGTGTATATATTATATTTTAGCTTATATGTCAAATATATTCTAACATCACAATTAGTCCATAGCTATTACCTATGGTATGATATATAATCTCAAATAAATATTTCGAAATTAGACTTGCTCTGCTAGATAGAAAGTAATGAAGGATCTGATGAATACTACTATGCCCAAATACATGCAAGTGAGAAATAATATTCTGAAGATGATTGGTCATCTAAATAAACTAGAGATTCTTAGAGCAGAGATTGATATAAATTTTTAGATTGATATTATTCTTGTCACTGCCAGATTCTTATAGGCAATTATACCTAAACTAAAATATAAAAAAAACTTGATTAGACATTGGTATAATTTTTTAAAGAATTATTATCAGCTAAAAGTATTATTAGAAAACTTTCTGAAGTATTTATGGTTGAAAAGAATTCTTATAAATAGAACGTTCAGAAGGGGATGAAATTTTAGAAAATGCTCATGTTCCTCAGAAAACTCCTAAATCACATTAGGAGTGAAAAAGCTAATGGGAGAATGATTACATTATAAGAAGTTTGGACACTAAAAGAAGTGTCTAGTTTATCTAAGCAAGATGAATAATTAAGATAAATCTCAATTATTAGTAGTTGAAACATACTTAGCAGTGGTATCTATTGATACCTACTATATAGATATGGGTACCACTAATCATATTTGTAATTTTTTGTAGTGGTTTGCAAAATCTAGACATCTAAGTGATGTTGAGATTGATCTTGACATGAGAAATACTATAAAAGGAATGTCTCTTGTAGTGAGATATTATGTGCTTCTGTTTAATAGAGATACTATTTTGTTTTTAAGAGATTGTCTTTATGTACCTTTAATCAGAAAAAACTTGATTTGTATTTCTAGTTTGTTGAAGGTTGGATTTTACTTTTTATTTAATAATTTTGTCATAATTTACTTGAATAAGAAATTTATCATTTCTAGTTCATTAAAAGATAACATTTATATTATTAGTACTATCACTACTTTGCTGCAATGATATGAGTCAAATAAAATCAATAGCTTACCATATAAAAGAAAATATTTTTTTGATATGAACTAAACATATCTTTAGCACTTATGCCTAGGTCATGTAAATCTAAAATAGATTTCAAGACTGATCAAAGATGAACTTTGGGATTCATTGAAAGTGAAACCACAACAAGCATGCCATTCCTACTCAAATAAGAAAATACCATGTAGCCCTTTTTGTCTATGGGCTTTTGACGAAAGAGTAGCTAGAGATTGTTTATTTTGATTTATGTGGACTCATGACTATCCAAACAAAGGATAGTTTTAAGTACTTAATCACACTTATTGATGATTACTCAAGATATCAATACAATTAATTATTATGTTTGATAGCGAAGCCAAGTCGTATAAAGGCGAGTAAGTGTAATGTATTTGAGAAATTTAAAGAGGAACAAATGTATGCTTTGTGGATTCTAATAGGGAGTCACGCAAGATGTTTTGATACTCAAATACAAATATCATTAGCTCAAAAGGTGGAAGACTCATCCATAATGAATTTTCTCCTAACAATCTAGTATGGATTAAAAGCCATGGAATTCAAATATTTTTCATAAAGATCACTAAAAAACAATGTGTATTGTGCTTCCTACTATAAGTTATTGAGGTGCATTTTCTTTTGAAAATAAAATAGAGTCACCGTAAAAGATGGGCATGGGAACATTAATACCCTTCGACCATCCGAGAAACAACTTATGAAATGTCATTTTGGGCATGAATATAAATCCTTTTAGCCATATGAATCATCATAAATCTCTCCTTTTTTTGTGTAGTAATAGAAGGCCAAAATAACTTCTCAATTATCGATGATAAAATAAATACAAGTAGGTTGGGCAGCACTATATATGAGAAGTAATTTTTTATATAAGTTCATAATATGTGTTCATAAACTCAACAATTATTTAAGTAAACATTACATTGCACAAAGATTTATTATCATGTTCCATGGGCACTTTCACTTAGGAGCTGTGATATGTTTGGTTTGATTAGTTAAATATAATAGGATTTAAAGTACTTTAAAATCCAATATAAGATTTTTTTTTTTAATTTTTTATGGTAAGTTTTTTGTAAATTTAGTAAATTACTTATAAAGTACATATAAAAATAATGAAAAGGGGTTTATTAAAAATATTGATCCAAAATAAATAAATTTATATTGAAAAATCAAGAAAACCATGTACCACCAATAATATTGCATGTAGTTGACCATATGTATGAAGAAAACTAAAGAAAACGCAACAATTTTTTTCCTTTTCATTTTTTATATTAATATCATTTTAAAATATCTACAACCTAGAATATTTAGTAAAAATGTAAATCAAGATTCCTAATTTTTAGTTATTTAAAATTAAATGAATTCTAAAAAACATACTTAATATTCATAAACCATCAAGTTAAAATATTTACATACAAAAGTAAACTCAATTACACATCCCAAAACAATCAAGTTAGAATATGCATATTTGACAAGGTTTCAAAAAAAACTTATTTAAATGTTCCACCAAAAATTTTACATAGATCTACAAGCTTAAAAAATGGGTTTGGCCATCAATACCACCTCCATCTGGAAAAAATATGGGTGAGCAACTAATGCTAAATTGAAAAATCTCAATAACATTTAGAAAAATTCATGTTTTGCCATCATTTCCACATTTATTTTCCAATATATAATTTAAGTGGGTAAGAATAAGTTTTGAAAAATCCAAACATATGTTTATACAATTACATGGGAATAAAATTTAAGTGAGTTTTCAAAATATTCATTTTTTATTTCTTGCCTAATTCACCCAAACATACATAATTTATTCATATGAAATCTCTTCCACCCCAAAACGAGATATGTAGATGGAAAAACTAACTTGCTATAGTTCCACCCTAGCTACCACCCCCATTTGGAAACACACACTCACTCACATAGTGGAACTTTATCACAAATGCACAATGGGATTTATGTTCATTATCCCAAGAGCATATCTAATTCTTTTCTCTATGGATATTATTGTTGTATTAGCCCTCATGTCTGTCCCAAGACTAAGACTGACCTTAAAACCTTATATCCAAAATGTGTGTTTTTCTGAAATTATTCAAATTTCATTCAAAATATCATATATTTCATATAACTTAAAATTTTTTATCATAAGATTTTATACATGCATATCAGCATATTCTCATTTCAAAATTAGCCAAAAAAATTTATCAACCAAGATCTTTGGCACCATTTACACAAACAAAAATCATTTTCCTATTTTTAAAAATATAACCTTCTATAAAAAAATATATGGGTAAATAAGTTTATAAATTTATTAATTTAATCATTTCATGGCATCATATTTATGAGTTTCGATCAATTGATCATATATCTTAATTTTATGATTTAAATTTCATTAAACTCATTTCATAGAAAAAAAAATAAATAGTTTCTTACCATATATACAATACCACACATCAAAACATATATAAACATAACTAATAATACAAAATATAAAATTTCATATGAGTTTCTTGAGATTTTCTACCTTAAACCAACTTTTCTAAACATTACACATCTAACTATTGATCCATTATTTTAATTTGAGCTTTATACCCACAATACAAACTTAAACAAAAAATAAATAAAATTATGGTTGATAATTTATGCAATTGCAAGCCAAATTTAAGAAATAAAGTAAGAAAAATAATAATACAGTAAATAATCAAAACCAAAATCTTCCTTGTCAAGATTAAAACCATTCCATAGATGTTTTTAGTTGAAACTAAATGTTTATTGAGTTTAATTATTTCGTATAATGAATTTTCACTAAAAATCATCAATTTTTTCTTTAATTTCAATAATTTTGATTAAAAAAAGGTGGAAGATCTAAAGGAATACGAGAAAGAATAAGAGAAAAACAAGTGAAGTCATGAAATTGAGAAAAGAATGAAAGAAATGAAAAATTTATCTTTCATTTAATATTAAAATGAATAATTTGCTTCTAAGTATTCAAATTGACCTAACTTTCTCTGTAAAACTTCAAATCTAGTAAATTCAATATCATTATTCAACATTTTATATACCTATATCATTTTTGAACATAACAATGCTATCTCACTTTATTTAACCAATTTGGCCAATTCAAGTCAATGTCTAAAATGGAGAAAATTTGTTTTTGTGGCCTCACACATATATAACTATATATGCATATATAAACACACACACACACATATATATATAAACATGTATTCATATATAATTATAAAAATATATACAAATATATCAATATATATATATATATATATATATATATATATATATATATATATATATTTACATATATACAAACATATATAAATATATACATATATATTTACATATAAACATATATAAATATAAAAAATATAAAAATATATACGCCTATATAAATATATAATCATTTATAAATATATCTACATATATAAATATTACAATGGTAGGGACAATGTGATAGATATCAATTATTATTCTGATTTTAAATGTATTACAATTGCATGGATGATGCTGCTCTACTGTAATATCATCTTCTTCCTCGAAAAGCTAGTGAAGGTTGAATGAGTGATTCAGAAGATATCTACATAGATGGAATATGCCATGTTTGAGGTATGTTTCTCTTGTTAAAACAAAGAAACTTTTAAATAATTAAAATAATCATATTCTATGTGTATTATTATTATAAGGATTTTTAAATATAAGGTTCCCCAACAATAATACCAGAGGAACAATGATGATATCATACTTTGATGGATTAGATTTTATTTATTTAGATATTGAATAGATTATCATCTTTAAATTAATAATGACATTCTAGCTTTTGTTGACTAGATAAATTACCCAGATATATTCTTTTGGATTATAAATTTAAGTGGTTATGTGTTTGGATCCATTTTGTTAATGGGGTTATAATTTTTTGCTTGTTAATCTGTGATTTTTCATATAAGGGTGTAATTTTGTTTTTGATTTTGTTCTTGGTTTTGGCTTTTTATAATCCTCCCTATCGATATGGTGAGCTTTCTGTAATGATGGAGGAACTCATAGCTATCGACAAAGCATGTGGTAGTTGTAGTGGCCACTAGCAATGCCAATGGTGGTATTCACAGTATATTATGATATCTATGGTGGTTATCTCGGCTAATGATATTGCCGATGGTGATAGTTGAATTCAACAATGATGCTTGTGGTAGTCGTCATGGCCAATGCAGTGATCATAATGATAACCATGACCATCAATGGGTGCCTATGAAGATTGTCACAGCTAATGATATTTTTGGTGGTATTACTCACAATGGTGATGGTGCTTGAGAAAGTTGTCATGGTTAATGATTATGCTAGTGGTTGTAGTAATGGCCAATGATGGTGCCTATGGTGGTGGTCACAACCAACAATGGTGCTTGTGATGGTAGACATGACTAATGATGGTACGTCTAGTGTTGTTCATAATCAATGATGGTGCACATGGGAAAATTCATGGTGGAAAAGGTAGATAATGGCAGAGAGCAAGCCAAAAAATTGCCAATCTTAGTCAAGTTTGACCCATATAGATTTTGTGATATTTATTTTTTTGAGGATAGTGCAATGATCCATTACAATTAAAATTGGTCATATTTGTCTTGGTTTAGGACATTATCCCAATCCTTAAACTTACACATGGAATTTGTATGGATATAGTGCCCTAAATCCATTGTAATTGGGTTGTTCATTATTTAGATGTGATGCATAGTCACCACATATTTGTAGCATGTCTTGTGAATATATATTGTATGACATGTCTTGTGAATATATATTGTATGACATGTCTTGTGAATATATATTTTGTGTCATGTCTTGTGAATGTATTTGTTATGACATGTCATTGTGAATATGATGATATGATTTGATCAAGGCATGTATATAAGTATGACAACTTGTGTGACGACATTGTACCCAAAATTATAAGTTTCCATAACCTTCAAACTTACATGTTTCACAAAACCATTGTATTTTCATTATATTAATTAAATATTAATTTTAAAAATGAATGAAATAAAAATTCTCATATTTAAAATAAGTAATTGGGTGAAAGACATCATCAAGAATGAATACCATGTTCTTTATTACTCATTTAAAAATTATGCAAGTTGATTAGTGTGTTGGTCTTGGTACTTTAACCTTGTTGGACTAACTATCTTACATATATATTATGCACAAACTAGTGTAAGGTAATTATATGGACTATTTAAATGAATCACTTCTCTATTTGAAGGATTCATTAAAGTTCCAACTGGTTTCCAATTACAAGATTGTTTACACTTGTTAAGAATATTGACTTTCACTATATATGAGTCACTACTATTGTTTGTAGGATCGAAGATAAGTTATCAGTTTAATCTTATTTGGCATGACCTTCTGGCTAGATAATAAGCTTTATAGGAATCAATATGCCTAAACTAATAATGAATAGTAGATGTCCTCCCATCGAGAGATACTATTCATGGAGTATTGGACAAATAATTAATTCATTCAATAATTAGTGGAGGGAATTAATTTTCAATTATTTTAAAGAAAATATCATTTAACCCACTAATCAAAATTTTCAAAGAGAATAAACTCGACGGGACTAATTACATAGATTAGAAAAGAAATCTTAACACTATCCTAATGCCGAGAAATATAAATTTGTACTCAAATATTTATGCCTAGACAAACCTTGTCAAGGGATGGTAGATGAGGAATCCGAGCCTAATGATAAATAGATAAATACTGATGAGATGTCTATATGTTATATTTTAGCTTATATGTCAAATATACTCCAACATCAGCATTAGTTTATGGCTACTACCTATGATATGATGTCTAATCAAAAATAAATATTCAGGAATCAAACTTGTTCTATTAAATAGAAAGCCAATGAGGGATATGATGATAACTACTTTAGGTAAAAAATTTCTAGTGAGAGATAATATTCTAAAGATGATTAGTCTTCTAAGTGAACTAAAGATCCTTATAACAAAGATTGATGTGGATTTTTAGATTGATATTATTCTTTTATCCCTACTAGATTTTAATTGGAAATTCTGCCTAAACTCTAATATAAATAAACTTGATTAGATATGGGCATAATTACTTAATAAATAGTTATCGTCTAAATATTATATGGGGAAACTATCTAAAATATTTATGGTTGAAAAGACTTCTTCTAAACTGAAATGTGTGAAGAGGATAAAATTTTAGAAACATGTTCGTGTTTCATAGAAAGCTTGTAAATCACAAGTCGAAGTGAAAAATCCAAAGGGAAAATGATTTTATTATAAGTTGTTACGACACTAGAAAAAGTAGCATAGAGTTTATCTTAGCAAGATAAAGTATTAAGGTAAATCTCAATTACTAGTGCTGAAACATATTTAGTAGTGTCATCTATGGATTCCTAGTGTACAAATATTAGTGTTATTAATTATATTTTCAATTCTTTGTAGTGAATCCAAAAAAATCAAACAACTAAGTGATTGTGAGATCGATCTTGACATGGAAAATACTACAAAAGTAGCGACTCTTATAGTGATAGTCTAGAAGATTGCTTCCTTCAATTTAAGACAAATCCAATATTATTTTTGAGATATTATCTTTATGTACCTTCAAACAAAAAAAAAACTTGATTTCTATTTCTAGTTTGTTTAAAGATGGATTTCCTTCGTATTCAACAATTTTTTCACAATTTACTTGAATAAAAAGTCTATCTTTTCTGGTGCATTAAAAGTCCATATTTATATTATTAATATTATCTTTACTCTACTATAATGGTATGAGTCGATTAAATTCTATTATCTACCATATAAAAGAAAATATTTTTTTGATATGAACTTGACATATCCTTAGCACTTATGTCTAGGTCATATTAATTTAAAATAGATTTTGAAACTGGTTAAAGATGAATCTTTAGATTATTTGAAGGTAGAAATACTTTTAGCATTCAAACCTTTGGATTCATATGAATGTATTCAAGATATGATATATTTATTTGATATGCTATAAGTTCAAGACATTTTAGAAATACAAAGAGTACAAGATAGATTTGGAGAAAAATAATAATTAATATATATTAAGACACTGTGATATGATAATGGTGGTGAGTACCTATTAGGAAGGTTTAGGTACTACTTATTAGATCAAGAGAGTAGATCTTAATTGTCTACATTTAGCATTCCATAGTAGAATGGTGTCATTGATAGAAAGAATAAGATTATTGTGGACATAGTAAGATTGATAATGAGTTATTCAGTTATGCTTGATCAGTTCTAGACAAATGAATTAGAAAAAGCAGCTTATATTTTGAACTTAATTCCATCTACGTATGTATCATGTTACTCCAACTACATTATGAACTATGCATAAGCATTGTCTAAAATATATTTATTTTTTGGGTTGCCCAGGAAATGTGCCAGAGATGAAAATTGATAAGTTGAAACCAAGAATAGAAATTTATTTTTTTTTGTGATATCCTAGAGAAACTAAAAATGATTTATTTTATAGTTTAGAGGATCATTAGGTTATTATTAGCATAAATGACCAATTCCTAGAAGAAGACTATATAAAAAACTAAAGCCTAAACGTTAGATTGCTCTAGAAGAATTGAGAGGAGAATCTTATGATAGAATCTTGATGAGATAAATATTGATCTCATAAGCTAAGATGAAATAATTAGAAATAAAGTTTTTGAACATTGGCAAAAGACTATGAAATCAAAAATATAGTCTATGAACTCCAATCATATTTGAGATTTCTTGGAAACACCTGAACGGATAAAACTCATTAAGTGCATGTGGATCTATAAGAAAAAAATAGGAATTGAGAGTAACTTTGAGACTTATATTGCTAGACTTATTGCAAAAGGTTTTACTTATAAAGTGTGAATCAATTATAAATAAACTGTTTCATCAATAGCGATGTAGAAGTCATTTAGTATTCTTTTCTTTATTGCAATTCATTATGATTATGAGATTTAGCAAATAGATTTAAAAGTATATTTATGCATGGACATTTTGAAGAATGTATCTATATGGTATAACATGATAGTTTAATAGAGAATGGCCAAGAGTACATGTGTAAATTAAAGAAATCCTTTTATAGACTGAACAAAGAATTTATATAATGGAATACTTATTTTGATTAAGCTAATTATTCTTATGGCTTTGATCAATGTTAAGTTGAGTATTATGTATATATGATGTGATGCAATAGCATAGTTGTGTTCTTAGAATTATATATTGATGATATATTACTTATTATTAATGATATGGGTTTGCTACCATCGGTTATGATCTAGTTGTTCGATTAATTCGATATGATAGACTTAAGAGATGCTACTCATATTCTTGGGTTTAAATTCTTGCGAGATCACAAGCGATTAGATTTTGGCTTATCTCAAGTAATTTATATCTATTAGATATTAAATTATTTTAGCGTACAAGATTTTTTTAAAATGTTGTTTTTTCATTTCATACATGGAATTAATCTATGTATTTTATAATTTATATCCCAAAATACCTAGTGAGATAGACAAAATGAAGATAATTTATTATGCATCAGTAGTAGGAAGCTTGAGTTATACAATACTTTGTGCAAGACCTAATATGTATTTTGCTGTATGCTTCATCTGTAGATATTCATATAACCCAAACAAGGATATTGGACAATAGAAAAATATGTAATCAAGTTGATAAAAGGACTAGAGAATATATATTGGCATGCCATTTTAATAATCTTGTACCTATTCTTTATATAGACATGGATTTCTAATTAGATAAGGATTTAACAAAGTCCACTTTGGGTTATGTATTTATCTTGGGAATTTGAGGTATAAGTTGGAGGGATATCATGTAATCTTATATTGTTGATTGTATCAATAAATCAAGTATGTGGTAGCTTTATTTGGTTGTCAAAGAGGTTCTATGATTCAATATCTTTCTGATAGATTTAAGGGTCATTTCTTTAGTGCAACTACTTATTACATTTTATTGTGATAATAGTGAGGTAATTTCTAACTTGATAGAACCTATAACTCAAAAGATGATGAAAACATATCAAGCTTTAATATTATCCGATAAAAGATATTATAAAAAGATGAAATGTGGTGGTGATGTAACTGGCATTGATGTACATATTGGTGGATCCTTTAACAAAAAGCGTTCCAACTAAACCTTTTGAAAGACATGTAAAAGAAACAAGAGTCAAACATGTAGCATTATGACTTTAAGTATATGTTGGATATTATTTTTTTTTATTTGTCTAAATATTTTGTTGTTTTAATGGATAAATTTACAATGAACTAAATTTATAGAAATGCAAATGTCTTTTATTTTGCATAGTAAGTGATTTGGTATGCATAGTTTGGCTTACGAACAAAAAATTAAATCATCAATTCTTATAAAATATAAATTAATTTTTTATGATCTAAATAGAACTAGACAATATATTAGTAAGATTGTAACACAAAATTTCAATAGGTCTATCTTGACTATGAAGAAAAGTAAAGTTATGACTTATAGTGGTAGTAAACTTGTTTGTATTACATGGCATCACCATAATCTAATTATTTTGTGTTGACTTGTAAAATAAAATACATCAAGTGTATGTAGAGGTATCAAATGGGTCGGGCTTGCCAGGCCCGGTTTTAGGTGGTCCAACTCGGTCATTATGCCGTTCCTGGCCCTACACGGCTTCATCAAAGTAGGCCGGCATGGCCCGTTAGCCTGGCTATGATGAAACAATGTCGGGTCATGCTAGGACAAGCTAGTCCTAGCATGTTCAGGTTAGGTAGGATTTTGTTTTTGCCCATTGGGCCGGGTTTGGGCCTACTTCGGGCCAATTTTAAAATTTTTAATTATTTTAATTCAGAATTTTAAAAATATTATAAAATTTAAAAATTAATTATTTAATTATATACTTAAATAGTTTTTAGTTTATAGACAATAGTTAATTGTTAAATTTAATAAAATATTAAGTTTATTATAAATAACAACTATAATTTATAAACTAGATAACTAATTGTGTAGGAATTAATAAAAGTTAAACATTAATAAAAATGCAAATCACAAAAAATTAATATTCAAGCATCATGCCTCAAACTCAAGCTGTCTCAAACTCAAAGTAATATCAAAAAAAGTCAAAGACAATGTAAATGAGTAAATCAAATATTAGACATCAGTATCTTAATCAATCAATCATCGACATTATTAATCGTCAAATCATCATCAATATCAATATCACACGAATCATCATCAGCAACAAACTTTTCCACTTTTGCTGCAGTCCCAACACGATCCTAGATGCCCAAGCTATCGAATCCTCTCAACCCTTCATACATGCTAATGCCTCAACAATATCTATCCATAATTTGGATCTCCTATCCGAAATCATATTTACCACAATAGAAAAATTAGACTTTGATGCTATGCTCGATACATGAAGAGTCAGTAGATCTCGTGTCATCTTAGATTGCACGTGATAGGTGGACTTATATGATTTTCACCATTGTAATATATCAAGATTCTTATTATCGGAATGTGATAGGATTCAACAGTAATCAGTATCTAAGTGCCAAGAAAGCTCTCTCCAATTCGATGGTCATCCCGGTCATTTCCCCCTCGCTACCTAAATAGAAAAGTTATCATCTCCAAATATGGTATCCATGCTCTTACTCAGAACCTCACTACCATTACCACCATACCTAGTATTATAGTATGTAAAGAGCTTAGCCAACTTCTCGTGAATGAACCATTGAGGTGGGTCTTCCTGATTCATGCTCGAGGATATATATGTCAAAACATTCTCTAACCCTTCCACCTTAACCCTAGGATCCATACAGGCAGCTAGACAATAAAGATATGGAAGGGTAGACCAATATTTTAAGTACTTGGTTTCCATCTCTACAACTATATCACTAAGTGTCGGACCATCTTGAAGCTTTCTAAACATACTACTAATACTGCATGTGTACCTGAATGCAATGAAAATCGTGGGAGTATAAATTGGTGAACACATATTCGTCATGTTATAAAAAATCTTTAGGAATTTCATAAATAAATTCTTGTAGCCCAGTCAGTGTCGTCAATAATAAGTTCGTCACACATAATTCTTAGGGGGGGGGGAGGGGTTATAGATTAATAAAATTTTTGTTTTGATTTTTTTTATTTTTAATGATTAATTTGGGGCATAATCATTTGGGCAATTAGATTCTGCCTCATGGTTGTTGGAGATGATATCCAATGGCTTACATTCAATTTTTTTTTTAATTTTACCATTGGGGGGTGGACTTGGACTCGGGTCAAAAAGACCTTGGGTCTGTTTTGGGGCCCGACACCCCGACGGAATTTTCAGATTCGTTAGGGCTCGAGGCCATTCTCGACTCGTGCCAAGTAATCGTGCCCATGGGCCTCGGTATTGGGTCGTGCCTGGCATGGCATGAGCCCGATTGGCCTTGGCATGGTACGACACGAGCCATGCCGTGAACAAGCTCGACATGGGCATGGGCATGGATCATTCCCGTGCCATGTTGGGCTAGGCAGAGCCTATTTGACACCTCTATATATAATCTCTAGTCCTTTTAGCTACTTGATTTAAATGTTTTCCAATATTTTTGTTCCTAAGCTAGATTGATATCTACTAACCATGCATAGAGAAAAATCGATATCAAGTCAAGTGCAAAGCATTGTATAAATTATGTATCCAACTACTGATGCATAAGGAATTGTCTTTATTTTTTTTATATCCCTAGATATTTTAGGATACTAATCTTTTGATATGGTGATTCCATGTCTAAAAGAAAAAAAAATTATCTTGGAATCTTGTATGCTAAAAAGAGTGAATATCTGATCAATTTAAATAGTTTGAGACAACCACAATATCATTCGCTTGTGATCTCATGGGAGTTATACCCAAGAATATGAGTAGCTTCTTTTAAGTCTTTCATAGTGAATTGACTGGACAACAATATATTAACCAAAGACAACAAACTCACATCATTACTAATAAATAATATATCATCAACATATTACACCAAGAACACCAGCATGATACTACATTGCTTCATATACATACAATAGTCATCTTGATAATTATCAAAGCCATAAGATTTAATGGCTTAATAAAACTGACTATCCAAGATGTAGATTCTTATTTTAGTCTATATAAGAATTTCTTTAATTTACACATTAGGTACTCTTGGCCATTCTTTATGAAACAATCAAGTTGCATGATATAAATATATTTTTAGAGATACACATTCATAAATGTAGTTTTTACATATATTAAGTAAATCTTATACTTATAAAGAGTTACAATGGACAAGAGAATAAAGATTGACTTCAACATGACTACCGATAAACATCTTTACTCATAATTGATTCTCTCTTTCTAAATAAAATCTTTCACAATAATTCTAGCCTTATAAGTCTCAAAGTTACTGTATATTACTCTTTATTTCTTATAGATCCACATGCACTAGATGAGTTTTACCTTCAAGTGGTTCCATAAGATCCAAAATATGATTGGAGTGCATGGACTATAACTTTGATATCATAGTCTTTTCACATTGTTTTGCATCTTTTTCTAAGCACTTTATCATAACTTCTATGATCAATATCTACTTCATTAGAGAATCTATCATAAGACTTTCTCAAGATTTTAGCATGTGGGTTGATAAATAATCCACTCGCTATGATGAGATACTCCTCTCAACTGTATACTTTCAATAACATTATGTGCATATATTTATCCTTACGAACCATTATCTCATTACCCTTGGGTTGTTCAACAAACATAATAATGACAGATTTATAAGGTCTAAAATCAACACCATCATCAATAGTTCTCCGCCTATGAAGAGGTAATGAGGTATATTTAATGTTACCTTACAACTCCTCTTCTTGTATCACTGGTACTTAAAAAAGTTTGGATTGGTTTATCCCCTATCAATTCATTTAGAACAATCCTACTTTTAGGCTAGTAGTTTATTAAGTAGTTTTCTTTCAAGAATTGGGAATTTGTCCTAATAATGATATTTTGATCCTTTGTGCTATAAAATAAACCAATTTAAATTCCTCTAAGATATCACACAAAGAAACAAATTTCTGTTCTTAGTTAAAACATATCTATTTTCACATTTAGCACATATCTGAGCAATCCCATAAATGAATGTATTTCTGGTTAGGCTTATATCTAGTTAATTATTTAGTTGGAGTAACAAATATATGCTTAGATAGAACTAGATTTTAAAATATAAGCCACTATTTCTAATCCATATCATCAAAATGAATCAAGAGTATCTAAATAACTCATTATCAAACTTATCATGTCTACAAGAATCAAATTCTTTCTTTCTACTAGACCAATTTACTATAGAATGCTAGGTGCAGACAACACGGATATAATCCCTTAATTCAATAAGTAGTACATAAACTCTCCCAAGATATACTCACCACCAAAATCATATCATAGTATCTTGAATAATCATCAATAAATGTGATAAAGTTTTGAAAATATTTTTTGCTTGGATAATCATGGGCCCACATAAAGCAGAAGGAACTAGTATTTTCTTTTCTTTGGCTCTTTATCCCTTAGACACAATAGTTTCTTGGTCAATTTTTCTTTGACTCGCATGCTAGAAGTGTTTTCACCTTCAATGAACCTAGAGGTTCATTTATAACTAGTCTCGAAATTTATTTTAGATTTATATGACTTATGCACAAATGTCAATGATATGCCTAGTTCATATAAGAAGGATATTTTCTGTTATATGTTAAGGTGTTGATATTATTTGAATCATACTATTATAGCAGAGTAGAGATAGTATTAATAATATAAAAGTATTATTTAATACACTAGAATAGATAAACTTCTTATAAAAGTAAATTATGAAAAAATCATTAAATAAAAAGCAAAATTCATCCTTAACCAAAGAAGGAATAGAAATTAAGTTTCTTATGATTGAAGATATATAAAGACCTCTTAAAAAAATAAATTCTCTCTCAAACCAAAGAAAGCAATCTTCATTTGCAATAGTTGTCATCCCTATAGTATTTTTTATGAGAACGATCTTGTCATCACTTAGTTATCTCATTTCTTGGAACCATAATATAAAATTACAAACATAATTAGTGGCACCTATATCTACACACCATGTATGCATAGATACCACTGCTGAAATATGTTTCAACTACTAATAATTAAGATTTACCATAATTATTCATCTTCCTGAGATAAACTATACACTACTTTAACTAGTGTTCTGACTGCTTACAATGAAACCATTTTCTCTTTGATCCCAATGTGACCTAGGAGTTTTCTTAGGAATATGAGCAACATTTAAAATTTTTTTCCTCTTCTCATCTTTCAGTTTAGAAAAATTATTTTTACTCACAAATACATTTAAATAGTTTTTTGATAATACTTTTAGCAGATAACAATTCTTTAAGTAATTATCCCAATGTCCAGTCGAGTTTATTAATGTTATAGTTTTGGTAGAATTGTCTATAGAATCTGGTCGTGACTAGAAAATAATATTAATGTGAGAATCTAAATCTATCTCAGCTCTAAGGAACTCTAGTTCATTTAAAAGATGAATCATCTTCAGAACATGATCACTTACTAGGATGATTTTTCTCATATCAAAATTCATCACATCCCTCTTGGCTCTCTATCTGGTAGAACAAATTTAATTCCCAAATATTTATTTGATATTAGACATCATATCATAGTTAATAGCCATGGACTGGTGATGATGTTGAAATATATTCTACATGTAAGCCAAAATATAACACATAGACATCTCATTAGTCTTTACCTATTTCTTATAAGGCTTGGTTACTCATCAGCTTCCAATTCACAAGGTTTATCCAGGAATATATCTGTGAGTAAAAATGTATAGTTCTTAATAGTTAGGACAATGTCGAGGGTTTTTTGCTAATAATAGTAATACTTATTTGTGTCTTATTTCCTTAATATGTAAGTAGTAATATATCCATCGAAACTAATATTTTCATCCTATATATATATATATATATATAAATATAATTATATTATGCGGATCCAAATGTAAAAATATTTTATGTTTTGGTATTTTTTTGAGCACACAAATTTGGATACTCGTAATTACCCCTATATTTAATTAAAAAAAAATATTTTTCTTAAATTCATTCATGCATACTCAGTATGCAACAACACGCCCATGCATATGTTTATGCATACCGAGTATGCATAAACTCAATATGCATATTCAAGTATGCACAAACGAGTTTATGCATAAATTTGGCATGGATATGTATAAGCATAAATGAGTTTATGCATGAAATAAGTATGCATATATATACTAATCCATAACGAGTTCAAGCATACTCGACTATTCATCTATGTTTATGCGTATTGTATGCATAAACATATGCATGTGGTATCAAAATTTGGGAGATCCAAATTATAAATATTTTGATTTGAATCTCCAAACATTAAATTAAAATTAAAATTGGTAACAAAACATAAAAAATAAAATTTGAGATGCTTTAACATAAATATCACTATATATAACAATATAACTGTTATCAACTTTTGATGCATTTAAATGCATCAACTTTATTTATCTTATGCAAGTCTGGAAAGAACACTAATGTGGTTCAAACCCAAGACCTACATGTATTTAATTTTCCCACCAACTACCCAACTCGTACTGATAGAGGAATCTTGGATTCAAAAATCATTACATGATAATGTGCTTAGGAAGTGATTATTTTAAATTATGAAGTATAATAGTTTTCACAGCGGCAACATACCTCAAACAATGGGAATGCCATTGATAGAGACTTGTCTTGCATCATCTTTCAATAGCTTTTCGAGGAAGAAGACAATGCTACTATGCAGTAACATCAATAGTTCCATATAAATAGATTTAAAATCAAAATAATAACTAGTTCCTATCACATTAGTTCTTACAGTTTTTGTAGGAGCATGGCATTTTTTATTTCTTTTAATTATATATATATATATATATAATCAAGATTAATTAAATTTTATAATAAAATCAAATAATTCAAATATAATAAAATCAATTATTATGATAATATATACACATATATTCTAAACAAATAAATAAAATCTTTAAAATATTTATTATGACATTGGATAAGGCTATGAAAGATAATTTGGCCTAAATAAGATCTTAGTCTCCTAATATAAATTTTGTTGTACCATAATTTATATTAAATATAAATCATACCATTATAAAATTATAATTATACTCTCTCACTTATTAAAAATAATTTGTGCCTTATATTATTCAACACTTATTAAACTTTTTATGTTAAGATATAGAAACTCATTGATTAAATTTCATTACTAATAATCTAATTCAATTAATCTATAATTATTTTATCAAGACTTTCTATTTAACTTTATTGAAATGTCTAAAAAAGATTCATCTATAGAATTTGGTAATATCAAAAGTTATAAGATTTCTTAATGGCTCTTCATCAATCCATCTAACATGAGATAGATTCCTTCATGAATAAATAATAACCATACACTTGATAAAATTATTTAATTCATAGAGTTCATAAATCTATTTCTAAATCTTATTATTTATGAATCAAAACAACTATTATCAAGTGCACATGCATATTAATTAATTCATGAATAAGAGTAAAATTATATATAATAAAAATGATGCATTTTATTTTTACATGTCATCACAAAATAATCACATTGTGGTGATTCCAATTAATACACACTAATGTGCTACCAATAGAAGTCAAAACTTCACCATTCTTTATAGTTAAGATAAACCTATTGGAATTTCTACTATAATCTTATCGATAGATTATCTAGTTCTATTTAGATTGTGAAAAATCAACTTATATTCAACAAGAACTGATGAATGGATCTTTTATTCATGAGCCAAACTATACAGATCAAGTCATCTACCATGTAGAATAAAGGACATTTGTATTTTTATAAATTTGGTTCATATTAAATTCATTCATTAAAATTAGAAAATTATTTAAACCAATAAAAAACAACAATAAATGGCTTTGAGAATAAAATGATTCCAACAATATCCCACTTAGACTTAAAGTCATAATATCAGATGTTCGACTCTCATTTCTTCTACATGTCTTTCAAAAGATTTTGATGGAAGACTTTTTGTAAAATAATTCACCAAGTTGTCAATCGATACTACTTTCATCACCACCACATTTCCTTGTTTTATAATATCTCTTATCATATAATATTTAAGCTCGATAAGTTTCATCTTATTGTGAGTTCTAGGTTCTTTCTAGTTAGCAACTACTATACTATTATCACATTAAAATGTAATAGGTAGTTGCACACAAGAAATGACCCATAGATATGTCATAAAATTCTCGAGCTTACAACCTCCTTGGAAGCTTTTTAGGCTTCCATATACTTGAACTCTATGGTAAAATCAGCAATACAATATAGCTTGATACCCCTCCAACTTATGCCTCAAATTCTCATGATAAATACATGACTTGAAGTGGACTTTGTTAAATCCTCATCTAATTGGAAATATGAGTCTGTATTCATAATAGGTACAAGATTATCTATATGGTATACCAATATATATTCTCTAATCCTTTCAACTACTTGATTACAATTTTTTCTATTGTCCAATATTATTGTTTGGGTAATATTAATATCTACTGACCATGCATACAGCAAAATAAATAATAGGTCTGATGCAAAGCATTGTATAATTAAAGCTTCGTATGGCTGATGCATATGAAATTATCATTATTTTCTCTATCTCATAAGGTATTTTGGGATATTGATCTTTTGATAGGGTGATTGCGTGTACGAAAGGAAAAAAATATTTATTGGAATCTTCTATATTAAAATGAGTCAATATCTAATTGATATAAATTACTTGAGATAAGCCAATATCTAATCACATGTAATATCGCAAGAGCTTAAACCCAAGAATATGAGTAGTTTCTTTTAAGTATGTCATATTGAATTGATTGAACAATTAGATCATAACTGATAGCAACAAACTCACATCATTACCAATGGGTAATATACCATCAATATATAATACTAAGAAGACCACTATGCTACTACATGGCTTCATATATACACATTAATCTACTTAACATTGATCAAAATCATAAAAATAAATGTCTTAATCAAAATAAGTATTCCAAGATCTAGATTATTTCTTTAGTCTATTAGAGAAAATTTTAATTTACACAACTTATACTCTTGGCCATTTTCTATAAAACTATCATGATGTGTCATATAAATACATTCTTCAAGATGTTCATTCATCGATATAGTTTCAAAATCTATCAGCTAAATATCATAGTCATAATAAGATACAATGGACAAAAGAATCCAAAATGACTTTATCATGGCTACTGATGAAAATGTTTACTCATAATAAATACTAACTTTCTAAGTAAAATATTTCGCAATAAGCCTACCCTTATAAGTCTCAAAGGTACCATCTAATCCTTTTTTTTATTATAGGTCTACATGAACTTCATAATTTTTATCAATTTAGATGGTTCTAAAATATCTCAAACATGATTGGAGTTCATGGACTATATTTTTGATTTCTTAGTCTTTTTCCAATATTATACATCTTTATTTCTAAGTGTTTCATCATATGTTATGAGTTTAGTATCTATCTTTTCAAGATTTTCTCATAAGACTCTTCCAAGGTTGTATAACATGTGATTTGAAGAATAACACTCTCACTATGATGAGATAGTGATTTCAATTATATATTTTCTGTGACACAATAAAAAAGATACTAGCCCTTAGGAACCATTATGTCATTTTTCTTTGGCTGTCCAACCAACATTTAAATGATAGGTTTATAAGGTCTAAAATTGACACCATGATAAATAGTTCCTTGCTCTCCAATTATGATGAGGCAATGAGGTTTCTGGAATGTTACATTGCAAATCATTTCTTGTATCACTGTTACTGAAAAAGTTTAGAGTAGTTTCTTTCCTCTCAATTATTTTAGAACAATCATACTTTTAGACTTGTATTTTTTTTATTTAGTCTTCTTTCAGGAATTGGGATTTTGTGCTATAAATAACTTTCTGATACTTTGGACTACAAAAAAAAATCATTTTTAGTTCCTCTAGGATATCAAATGAATAAACAAATTTCTGTTCTAAGTTCCAACTTATCTATTTTCACCTTTAGCACATATCCTGGGCAACCCTATAAATAAATATATTAAAGACTATTGCTTATGCCTAGTTCACAATTTGGTTGGAGTAACAGATTTAGAATTAGATGAAACCATGTTCAAAATATAAACGATTATTTCTAATGCAAATTCTTAGAAGGAATTTAAACATATCTAAATAACTCATCATCGATCTTATTATTTCCAAATTAAATTTTTATTCCTTTCTTTCATACCATTCTACTATGGAATGCTATGTGCAGACAATTAGGATGTCACTCATTGATCCAATAAGTTGTCATTAAACCCTCCTAAGAGTTACTCACCACCATGTTCATATATATCATAGTATCTTGAGATATTTATTATGGAGTTTCTCTATTTCTATCTTGTACTCTTTAAATTTCTTAAATGGTTTAGACTTACGACATATCAAATAAATGTACTCATATCTTGAGTAATCATCAATAAATTTGATGATGTACTAGACAATAGAGTTTGGTTTATGCAATAGAAATGCCAATTTTTGTTTCTATTTTCCACAATAGAAATATTTTTCAATTTTCGTAGTTTTGTTCAACCATCCCACTACACATATATTACATTCAAAAATAAGAATGTGAAAAAATATAACACAACAAATTTCCTTGCAAAAATGTCATAAAACAACGTAACAAATAGCTATGACTCATTGTCAAGATGAGTATTCTCCTACAGAGATTTGGATGTATCTTTTTTAGAATGATGAAAAAGAGATGATGTCTCTGCCTACCTGCACATAGTTTTTTCTATTTTCAAAATTTTTTGTTACATTTCCTCCCCTCTTTTTGTCATTCTTTTTGTTTTTTTTTTCATCTCTTCAATTTGCTTTTGCATATCTTCATTCTTTTATTGTATCTTTTCATTTTTTTTGCTAGGTATCATAATTTTCATAAAATTTTTCTCTCAATCGCTCATCAAATAAATTATTGTAATTAAAAAATGAAGATAAAGAACTCCAAATAGAACTTGGATAACATATAAATTCATGGATACCAAGGTCATACACTTGCCATATTTTTGGCTGCACTTCAATAGCCTGAAGGTAAATATGTGCAAAATCAATCTCAAGAGCCTTTGTAAAATGATCTATCAATTGTGAAGCAATGAAAATTATATTCTTCATGGATTCCTACAATTGTTACAATACAATAAAACTTATCAATACTATATTCAGATAAAATTGAAACCAACACATCAAACTATCAACACTCTGCTAAAAATAAATATAAAAATGAAGTGATACATTAAAGTTAAGGAGTCCAATATTAATAACTCATCAGTATTGCTAATAAAAATAAGATACCTGACATTGGGAAATGAATTCTTGTTATTGCCGGAAAATTTTTTTTCTATATGTTCTTGTTTTCTATATTGAAATTTACATAACACACTAAAAGTACAAATTAAGAAACTCACATTAATATCATTTGAATGCTTATTTACAATTGATCAATCCTACTTATTGAGCATTCGCTTGAACGCCCCAAATGGTATTGGTATACATCCCAACTTAGCCTACTAAAAATAAATAATATTTACTAATGATGTACATGATACATTATCATACATTTAGTATCATTTGCATTCACAAATTTAAAATTAAAATAAATAATGAAAGACAATTTTACCAAATCTATTGAATGTTGATAAGTCATCTTGTAACCTCCAATATGTTTGAAAGGTCATAATCTTTCACATGCTTTCTCTGATCGATGATTTTGTGATGCTATATGGGACAAGGCCTTGAACTCCTTACTATTCATGTATTCACACCATTTTATCTAAACATCTAGAGAAACACTATTTGGCTTTGCATCTTTACCATATATTTTTCTTAATTTTCAAAGCTTGTCATTGTATCTGACATTAGACACATATTTTCATGTACCCTTTACAAAGCTCAACAAAGTATTATTCCTTGCATCTTTATCATATTTTATATTTCTACTCCAAAAAAAAACAATACATTGTGATGCATTTCTTTTTATAGTATTTAATAATAAAATAATTTGACATTTTGATAAAATCAATAAAATTGTACTTGAAATTCTTCCCAATAATATTTTTTCATATTATATGGCATTTTCTCCACTTTAAGCCCTTCTCAGCTAGTTTTGCAGTAAAAATATTTTCGATTGTATGAGAAGCAAAGGGAATAAACATGTAAGTAATTTAATATTAGTACATACATATATAGATAAATGGAATACACCCATATTTCTATTACTAAGTTAATATATTCTTATTTATATTATGTATCCAAAACTTTGTAATGCAGACATTATTTTAATTCTTAATGATAATGTTGGATCAGCAATAATATCATAGTTTGTTATTAATTAAAATTGTCATATTTTAAATATAATTATTTATTTATATTTTCATGAACAGTTGTATTTTAAATTTATTACAAATGAAAAGAATGAAAAATAATAATGCATGCATGTAGTAAATTTATGAAAACCAAGTACTATTTATTGTTAATAGTGGGTCGGATGAATATTTTATCATAACTTTGCATGTGAATAATGGATTGTAAATATCTAGCTATTGTTGATGCTATAGTAGTAATTCATGTTCCTCCTAAGATATGTGGGATGCAGCTAATAATACTATTTGGTGCAGCATGAGACAAAGATGGATTATTAGTGATAGGTAATATGTGTGTCTCATGATGAGGTGATGCCAATGTATCTTCTATACACGTAAGAGAATGCAAAGAGACATTTTTTTTATTGTTGTCACTAAATAAATGTTGAATTTCTCCTTCACGAACTATTAGTTAATTTCTTCTACCCCTCTCTATGTATTGAGATCCTTAGCCACTTGAATTATCACCACTCATACCTAATTTATGTTTCATAAACAACAAAAAATGCAAAGACAATAATAAAATGTAATGTATGTCATACTAACAAAGCATAATAAGAAACACAATGATATTTACAATTGTGATTTTTTTTATTTAACACCCAAATTGTAATAGTTAAAAAATAAGAAACACAGCTTAACATTGAAGTCAATAAATGTCTACTTATCATCAGAAATTTCTAATAATTCATCTCAATCAACATTTTCATCTTTATTTGATTACGGAATTAATTCATCTTCATTATCTTCTTCAACATGTACATCATCAATGTCCAAATAATTTCTATATTCACCAACCAATGTCTCACACCCAACATGTACCACAAGATTGATTGGATGAAGTTTCACTAATGAAATATAGGTATACATCATGATGCCACAATAACATCCTTTTCAACAACATCCACAATTATTATAGGTTTTATTTTACAAATAGCTCATCAAACACAAATATTTCTTTTTTTGGTTTGATAAGTAGTGTAACACAATTATTCTAATTATACCGCAAGAATGGATGACTTGTACTTAAGGAAATTAGAAGTTTGTAATTAAGGAAATTGGAAGTCAAGGAAGTTTTAACTAGTTAAAGTTTGTCATTTTCTTTAGACTTGTACTTTCCTTGAGACTTGTAATTTTTTTTTAAGACTTGACATTAAAAGCAATATCAACCCAATTGGGAAAGGAAAATACCATGAGTTTCACTTAGAGAGAATGTGATGATTTCATTGACTTCTTCCTGAGTTTTTTCATGGGTTTTGGTCATTGGAAGGTGGAGAACAAGGTTGCTGCATCAATTAAGTAAGAATTATTTTTATTGGGCAAGAATCAAGTAGAGGGAAAAAACCAAGGTTGATAATACTCTACCATGAAAACTTGGTTATTTTTCAAAGTTAATACATATGGTTGCTCTTTTATGTTATCTTTCTTGATTGAGTTGTTGACTCCATAGTTTGAGCATAGTTTGCAAGTGAATTCCTAAGTTAAGTTTAAAAAACATAGATGTCGACCATGTGCTTGATTTATGGCCAAAGCAAAACCTCAGCTTAAAAAGTTATGTGTTGGCTTGAAATGTTGTTATTGTGGTTAATTATAATTTTTAATGTGATTCTTTTGGAATTTCAACTTTGTTAAGTTGAAAAGTATTTTGAGGTTTTATTTAAGAGTTCCAATTAGGCATGGATTTAAGGTCTAAATACTTGGATTTGATGCCATGATCGATATAAATTTAAATGGTTAACAAAGTGTTACCATATTTTTATTCAATTTTACTAGTAAGCATGTTTTTGACCAAAATGATAAAATCGTCATTGCTTTTCTAGATTTTCTTTAAAAGTATTAGTGTAAGGTCTCAAAAGATTGGTTTGCTCAAAAGTAATTTGGTCATTTTGACTTTATATAAATATTGTGTAACCTTAATGTGACTTGTTGGTAAAATTTTGTTAAAATCTGAATACGTTTCTAAATAGTCACTTTATAAGCCTATGTTAAGTTTTACTTGATTATGTAGGTGATTAATAGTTTTGTCATATTTTCTTGACGATATAGGGTAAAAGCGGAGGTAGAAAAATTGTGAAGTTGTGCTAACTATTATAAATGGAAATGTATGTGTTCTAAACTTTGTTTTTTCAATACTAGTGCATTGTTTATAAATCATGTTATGATTCATATGTTATGGTTTTTATTGTTAAACCATATTTTAAAGCTTATGATATTGATTTGTTGAACCATGTTTTATAAAACAAGTAAGGAAGCAATATGTTTTATTTAAGCAATAAAAAATTATCATTTATAAGTTGTGGTGATTGGAGGTCAAGAAATCCTTACTTTAAGAGGAGGTTAAGACATGATTTGTCGAACCATATTTTGATTTCATTGTATTTTAAGCAAAAATAGAGGAGGTTAAGAAATCTCTACTTTTAGATTAAGAAATATTTGATTTGTTAAACCATATTTTTTCATTACTATGCCTTAAGAAATCCCTACTTTTAAGCAAACATTGCCGATAAGAGAGATTCTGTACGTGCATGAGGAGGTTAAGACATGATTTCTTTGTATTTAATGTTTATCTGATCGGCAAACTTAGCTCATGAATTAGGGCATATTAAAGACACGTATTAGATTATATAGGGTTAGCACACTAGCTTATTATGTGGTGATGTAGCTTTCCACCATATTTATAAGAATAATAGATGTTGACTTGAGGTTCTTTTAACGAATTGGTAGAAACATGGGTTTATGGTGTGTATTAGGGTACAATAAATAAGAAAGGTCTCTAGTGGTTGATCATTATATTTATAATAATTTTCACATACAACTTAAAATCAATCACTAATAAGCAAGCAAACATTTTTATGAACAACATTATAAACTTTTATTACAAAGTATGCAATGATTACTGAAAGCATTTTGAAAAAAATTAATTTTACTAATTTGGAGATATTTTTAGAAAAAGCAAGTATTTTCTAAAGCATACATACATTAAGCTCTTTTAAATCATTATTTTTCTATTTTTAAAATATATCTTCCATGTACATGTATGATGGATGCTATGATATATCACGATCCTCCTCACTTATAGTTATATCTATTGAATTTGCTGACTATTTTATATTTTGTAAGAAAATATAATTAACCTTTGTTACAAAATACTTTGAACTTGTATATTGGTACATATGTATGCACATTGTTATGCTTTATGAAAATGAGATGAGCCTGAGGCTCTTTTGATAATCACAAGTTTTGTTGGTTGTCATATTTTAGAAGTGTCAATTGTATTTAAAAAATATTTATACATGTTTTCAGCAAGCATCATGGCTTAGCTTAACATGATTCTCTAGTACTTGGAAGTATTGGCTGAGAGTTTATGTTGGTTTCCGACACATTGCCTACTAATATGGGTGGGGCTGTGTCAAGTAGGTAAATCGATATTCATGTGCTATGAATTTGAACTATAGATAAGAGGTTATAAGTTTGAATTCTAGGGGACATGACATGAGAGACATGAAAATAAGTTATGTTCCAAATGTAAAATCGTGTCCTAATGGGAAAAATAGATAATAAGAACATGTTCGATTGGGGCCTAAGAAGCCAGTTAACAGTCACGAGGCCGCCAAGGGACTGGAGGTCGAGTGTGGCACATGTTTGCAACAATAATACATACACACACACACACACACACACACACATTTACATATATAAAGTTGATACAATTTTTAGTTAGGGTTTATAAGATAGAAAATTTATCTTTAAAATAAACAAAACGAAGATATTTATATTGTGTTCAATCTTTAAAAAAAATTAAAAATTATATTCCCAAAAACATAAAATATTTATGTTTTGGGATAAAAAAAAAATCATAAATCCAATTTTGCCCCCACACAAAATATTTACTATTTTTAAAATATTTACATATGCGTATATATGTATATATATACATATATAATTATATGTAAATAGATTTTTATATGCATAGATATTTGATAGCCATGGCATAGTACCATAGAATTGGAGAGGAGGAATAAATATTTTGCAAAATTTTTTAATATTTGGTGCTAAGAAACTTTATTTTTTTGGAAGCAACAAAAAAAATAGTAGTGCTCTCATTGTCAAGCAATTCTATTTAAGAAAATAAATTGAGATGAACACAAAACACAAAAAAATCTTATATTTTTATTTTTATGTAAATAACATGATTTTATGTTGTCCTTCTCTTCTCTAACTTTAGAGTGTTGTTGACTACATTTCTATTGTACCTACTTTTAAGTAAAATTTGATTGTTTTCAGTTTTATCTATGATATAGGAGATGTATGCCTAATTTTATTGTCTATTTGAAGATATACTAGTTTGTTATCTCTATGTCAAGTTTGTTTATAGATAATTATCTAATCCTTAGATCAGATTGTTATTTAACTTTTTTTTTTTTGATATTTTCTTGTGAATTTTGATTATTTTATTGTAGTTTTCTTTTGTAAGTATTACTAGAAGAAATCTTAAACTCAGTTAAAATAACTTCCACTTGGCAGGGTTAGCATCATTCAACTGATGTATATTTAATTAAATTACAATTAAAAAAACTAGATCTTTTATTGTTATGTTTTTTGCATGTTGGTTTTGATTGACACTTAAAGATTTCATCATAAGAAAGTGAGCCATTGTAATTTTATACTATGAGATGGAAATGTACATGTATACTTAATTTAGTTTAATTTATGTGAACATGATGCTTACACGAAGTCATTAAAGAATTTATTAGTTTTTTTATGTATATTCCAAAAGACTTTAAATGATAAGGAGTTTTATGTATAGTATATAACCTATGTTTTAGTGGAGTTGTATACCGATTGTTATGGATGATAAAAGGTAAGATTCACTTTGTATTATTTTCATAGGTGATCATATAAAGATGTATATTACGTAATATGATTATGGTATTCATAAAGCCAAAAACACATGTAATTATTACATTGTTTTTGGAAGTTAAATATTTAATATAAAATTATAAGGGGACTATCGTTGATAGTGATAATCCAAAGGTGAAAATTAGTGCTTGTATGTAAAAAGGAAAATGGAGACAATCCCAAATTAAACTATCCTTCATCTAATAATCAAGCATAACATATCTTTCCTATCATCTCTAACCCAAGCCTACCAACTCAATTTGTGCAATAGTTCAATTATATTGGTCTTTCCTATCAACTCTAACCCAAGCCATAGCATGTCTTTCTTTACTTGTTATATGACACTATCTTTTCAATCTCAATTTGACAAAATCAATCTTCCAATTTACTTTTGGGATTATGACACATAAGTTTTAATACCATAACAAAGCTATGATTTTAATACTATTTCTAGAGATTTTTAGTTTGATTGGTGAAATTAAATTAACACAAATATCTTTTCATAACGTATACTTTTATTTCTAGTTGTTTAGATAACAATTTTTGCTTAGTGTTTGTTTTGTATTTATATTTTTATTTTGTTGTTCTTTTTTGGTTGTTTTTCCACCACAATTCTATCAACCAAAAAAATATTGGAATGAGCAAACACAGACCAAGAAATTGAGAGAACAAGAAAAGATATTTTGAAATAGAGAGCTAAGAGAATATCATGCATTATGTAGTATATAATTTATTTTGTCACCTATTTAATCATTTATTTTTTTATCTATTTTATTTAAATGTGCATGTACTGATATGTTGGTAAATTGGTCATGTGGAACTGAGATAATAATGGGAGTCCTGCTGCCCGATTAGTTGGCCAGAGTTATTTTTGGCACATGACTCGGTTCACTCTATTGATCTGATTCATTCTATATATAGAACCCTATTTGTTTTTCCTATAAATTCATTGTTTGTGTGCTCTATTCTTCATCTCTCTCTCTCTCTCTCTCTCTCTCTCTCTCTCTCTCTCTCTCTTTCTGTGAATTTGTACTATAACATTTAGTTATTAATATGTAAGCACTAACTGCTTTTCTAGTGGACGTAGTTAGTCATGTTGAACAGCTAGTGAATTATATTAAAATTAGTGTTTGATTGTTTTGGTGTGCATTGTTTATATTTTAGTGCAATCTAATAATTTTGTATAATCACTATCGAGAGATAAGAAATTCTAACAAGCATAATAGTTGAAATGGAATTAACCAAGAGGAAGCAGAACAAGCTACACAACAACTCATTCCACACCATGCCTCGAGAGACTATAAGTGGCCAACTTTGATGGACAACAACCCTAAAATATGGAAAAAACTAATACATGCAAACTACTTTGAGTTGAAGCTTAGTTTCATATCCATGGTGTAATAACAACTATATGGTAAAAGATTTTTAAAATATTTGAATAATCATGTGATATTTTTAGAGTTGTGCAACATTATGAAGATTAGTAGTATTAATCCATACATGATAAAACTTGAATTTTGTAGATTTCTTTAAGAGCTAAAGCCAAAAGCTTGCTCAAGTACTTTTCTTGATGATCAATTGAGAGTATGGATGAATATGTGCAAAATATCCTCACTATGTTCTTACCACATCAAGTTACCTTTTAACTATGGAGAGAGAAAAGTAAATTTAGATAAAAGGAGCAAAAAATATTATATGATATTTAGGATCAATTCAATCATCTACTAAGGATGTGCCCGCAACATGTATTTAAATGTTGGTTCTAAGCTCAAACATTCTATAATGGTTTGAACTACATGATAAGATGCATAATTCATGTATCATCATGTGGTTCTATTATGAAGAAGTCAATCGAGGAGACCTATTTCCTATTTGAAGAGCTATCCAAAAATAACTATCAAACTCTGAATAAAGTGCATTCAGAAGGAAGTAAGTTAAATTTTGGTTTTTATCAAAATTAGTTTCTACCTTTTTTTCCTTTATCTAGCAATGATGCTTGATATAGATTTACCAGTTGTTTGATTATATGATAGGTATGAGACTATTATCCTTTCATTATGTATTTATAGCAAGTCCCTCCAGGAGCCCTGAAGGGGTTTTTATGTGCATTTTTTCTATTTTTTTTGTCTCACTATTATTCTAGTTCTAGTGGTGAAATAGGTCATTTCTTTTCAATAATATAGAAGGATGATTATCATACTATCAAAAATTATTTCCATGATCATGATCATGATCATGACTACAATCACACCCACCATCCTCTACCCACATGATAGTGGGATGAAATTGGATTCACTTCAAGGAATGGTTCATATCTAGTTGGATGAGACTAATAATTTTTCATTAATAACTCATTATTTTGTTTAGATATTAAAAAGACATAATATTAACTATGAATATATAGTAAATCTATCCTCTCTATACTACTATTGTATGAGCATATTAGAGGCATAAAACATTTTAAATATTTTTTATAATGCATTTATTAATGCTTTTTTTTATTTTTATAGCTTCAATTCGAAGATTTTTTTAAATAGAGAGGAGTTACACTCACTGACTATTTTAAAATCTTGCAACCTTATGTGCATCCAATCATATCAATTTTTTGGTAAAATAACTATTTTTTGGTGGTTAAATCTATCATTGAAATCAGTCCATTGAGTGAAAGGATCTTTTATAGTGAGATATTTATTTATTAGATACTCGTGAAATTCATGTCAAAGTAAAATTAGTGCTTTTGTATAATCCTACTATGAATCTTCATTTCTTTCTTTGATTATTTTTCTAAGATTTATGGAACTCATATGTATTTCAGTATCAAAAAATATATAATAGATTATTTTGACCAAAAAAAACAAGTATCACAAACTCAATTTTTGTGAGAGCTTATTATTTAGTAAACTTATAATATATGATGAATAAAAATGATAATAATATAATTTTACTTTTACTAGAGAGAATTTGTGCTTATAACATGTTATAAAATAAATAATAAATATATATTAGAATTATATCAAAATTTTGAATTCCACATTTTCATTAATTTGGATCTCCTATTAATAGGAGTTGAGAAATAGTATAATTAAATATTTTATTTAATTTTTCACTAAAAAAAGATCAAGATTAAATATACTATTTAATTCATTGGCAACTATTAGGTTATTCATAATTAATCATATTATTTTAAACAGATCAATAATATCTAACATTTTTTTTCTAAATATCTATTATAATTTGCATAGAAGTTTGCTTGAATGTGTGTGTGTGTCTATATACATAAATATATATGCACAATATCAATATTATATATATATATATATATATATATATAGTGTGTGTGTGTGTGTGTGTGTGAATATATGTACACACACACATACTATGTATATACATTATTCATATATATATCAGAAACCTAAAATAAAGAATCTTAATATATATATATACAATCTTTCCATTAATGCTTACATAAATATATTTTCAAACTGATTTGAAGTAGAATTTGAGTTGTATTAATAAATATATTTCTTAAATTTTCTCTTTATAAAATAATAATTGATATATATATATTTTAAACATTTTTTATAGACTATATAATTTATATGTGTATTTGAAAAAATTATGATTAAGTGGATAAAATACTCTTTGAGAAATATATTCTTTGAATGGAAACCATGGAAAGTTATACCTTGGTGATGATCAACCTTATTCTATTATTGGTAAAGGTGTAGTGAAGTTTAAGTTGAATGAGTCAGTATGGGAGCAAAAGAATATTAGGTATATTTCCAACATGAGAATGAACTTAATCTTAATTAGGTAGATGACTATTAAAAACTACACCACAATCTTTTGTGATGATGAATGGAAGATTTTTAGGGTCACAATGATAGTAGGAAATGAAACTCTCACACTATGACACGACGGATTATGCCACATGAGTGAAAAGGTGATGAAGATTATGCACTCAAATGTTAAAATTCTAGAAATACAATTAGTGAGTAGGTCATACTTAGAAAGTAGAAAAGTGTCGACTTTTAGATGAGTGGCATAACCCTAAAGAAAGAAAAGTTAGAGGTTATTCATTTTGACGTTTGAGGACCAACAATAATCCTATATTTTGGAGGGAAACATTAATGCATTACTTATATCGATGATAACTCTCAAGTTATGAGAATGATTATAAATGTTGTGAAAAACTTCACAATTATTGGAAGTACAAAATCAAATTAGATTTTTCTATTTATATTTTATTTTTTCATAGTTATTTAGATATATATCTACATATGATTCAAACCCACATCATTCACCATGTAAAATAATCCTTAATCCGAACACACATAATGAATCATTTTCTTTTAGATAAAAAAAAATATTGTGATTTACATATATATCTTTTCATATACCTCTAAAGAAATTTTAATAATAATATTTATTTATTTATCTTTTTCTAGATTTTTATATTTATGTTTATATATATATACATATACATATAAATATGTGTATGTACATACATACATATATATTATATATATGTATGTATAATACATATATTTGTATATATATTCATATACTTATATAAATGTATGTTTATTTATCTATATATATATATATATATATTCATATTTATATGTATATACATATAAATATATGTTTATACATATATTTATATATAATTATAAATTTGTATGTGTACATATATATACACACACACACACAACACCCATGTTTATACACACACACACACACACACATCTATCTATATGTATATATTTATATATATACACTTGTTTATATACATAAATACATACATACATACATACATACATATATATATATATTATGTATTGATATATATTTATTTATATATACACATGTATATATATATATATAGGTAAATATACATTCATATATATATATATAGGTAAATATACATTCATATATATATATATGCACATTTATCACTATATGTATATACATACATACATACATATATATATATATATATATGTACACACTTATACACACACACACACACACACACTACATATAAAGATAGATATGTATGTATATTTTTATAGACACACACACATATACACTACATGAAAATATGGAATCAGAAATACCATATTCCATTTCTGACTGTCTTTAATGTTGAATAATGATGGATTTAGAAACAGATCCTTTCCATTTCTAAAATGCTCATCTCAAAATTCTAGAAATGAATTATGCAATAACATATCTAAGCAATGAATATTTTCCATTGCTAAATTTTTTGATGACAATGAGATCTTGGATTTCATCGCTAATTTTGAGATGTAAAAAACAAAAATGTATAATTCATTTCTAAATCAGTGATGGGTCAGCAAAGAAATTAGAATCAATTTCTATTTTAGAAATCGATTTAGAAATGGAATTTTCCATTTCTATTGTTTACCACATAATCAAATTCCATTTGTGTAGTTTCTGTATATTGTATAATATATATATATATATATATATATATAAAATTATATACATAAACTATATGACCTGCAAATCAAATAAGCACATCCACATATTATTCATAAAATAACATTCACATAATATCCACCATATGATAAAATGTCAAATAACAAGCATAAATATCCATAAATTGAAAATACAATTTATAAAGTAATTTTAAAAAAGATTAATACAAAAACCATAAAGTAATTAAAAAAAGATTAACACAAAACCATAATTTCGGATAAAAAACATATGTTGCAAAAAATCAAAAATATATCACAAACAACTATGTGTCTTTCTCTTGGTGAGTATTATCTTCTAGAGATATGGATGGATCCTCTTTAGAATGAAAAGAATTAGTTGATGCCTCTGCCAACTTGCACATAATTGTATTTATCTTCAAAATCTTCTATTGCATTTTTTTTCTCTCTTTTAATTCTTTCCTTCTCTCTTTTCAATCTTTCTTCCTCTCTTTTCAATTTTTCCTCATTTATTTTTAATCTTTTAGCCTCTCTTTTTTTTTATTCTTCGATTTCTTTTGCATCTCTTCATTTTTCATTTGCAATGTATCATGAATATTATACTTCTCCTCCCACAACCTCTCATTAATTATTAGTAATTACAAAATACAAAATAACTCATTAATTACTATATTAAATGAAATTATATACAAGCACAAGAAATTATCCTTTCTCTACTTCAAAATATTTTAAAAATGAAGTAATTACATTTACTGAGTTCATAAATAATAAATCATTAGTTATGGTAAAAATATATACTTGAGCTTGTATTTTATTTATAGTTAATGAAAAATAATTAATATCTTAAAATTTTTTTCTTTTATTATTTGCAATTATCAAATAAAACTACAAGTACAAAATGAGAAACTCACATTTATATTATTTGAACGCTTATTCATAAATGATTCATCCTTCTTCTTATGCATTCTCTTGAATACCTCAAACAGTGTGCTAGATATCTCAACTCAGCCTCCTAAAAATAAATATTAGTTACTACCAAGGTACATCATTCATTATCACACATATATTAACCTTTGAAATAAAAAATTTTAAATAATAAAAAATAAAAGAAAATTATAGCAGGTCTACTAAATCTGGTAGGTCACCTTTGAACCTCCAATATGTTTTGAAGGTCATGGTCCCCCACCTACTTTTTCTGATCGACAATTGTGTAAGGCCACCTGGGATAAGGCCTTAAACTCATTGTAATTCTAGTATTCCTATCATTTTATAAGGGGGCACAATTAGATTTTGTATTTTTGCCATACTTTTTTCTTCATTTGCCAAACTTGTCATTGAATCTCGCAATTGCTACATATTTCCATGTATCCTTCACCGATACCACCAAAGTGTTATTCCATTTGTAATTTTTCTACAAAAACTAAATAAAAAATAATACATTGTTATGTATTTATTTTAAGAGTATATCATATTATAACAAATTTAAAAATAAGTAAATGCATGAAAGATGTACCTCAAATTCATTCTAATAAAATTCTTTCATACTTTGAGGCAATTTGCTCCACTTTATACACTTCACAACTAGTTTTTCCTTAAATATATTTCCAATTATACTAGAAGCAAAATGAATAAACATATAAGTAATTTAAAATCATCACGTAGATATACATATAAACAAAATACATATTTTTTGCTGCTACTAAGTTAAAATTTATTTTAATATTATAAATGATAATGTTAAATAAGTAGCAATATCATACATTATTATTATTGTAAAATTTCAAATTTCCAAAATTATAATATATTTATAATTTCATTCACATATTTTTTTATATTTAATTAAAATGAAAAATATGATAAATGATGATGAATAAATGTAGTAAATTTAAGAAAGCAATATACTATTTATTGTCAATTATGAGTCGAATGAAGATTTTCTCATTATTTGGCATGAAAATCAAGGATTGTGAATATCCTACAGATGTTGCTCCTGCCGTACCAATGCATGGGCCTCCTAAGTTATGTATAATGGAACAATAAGTATCTTTTGGTGAAAAATAAGATGAAGATGAAATATCTATGGTAGTAAATCCATATATATCATGATTAGATGATGCTAAAGTTATCTCCATACTTATAGAAGAATGCAAAAAAATATTAGTAGTGTTATGATCACTAAATACATATAGATTTCCTTCTCCACAAACTATTAATTGACTTTCTCTACTCCTCACACATTGAGATCCTCGACTACTTGAATGGTTACCTCTCATACTTATATCAAGTTACATCAACATCAAAATATACATTAAAAATAAAAATATTTTATAAAAATATCATAATAACAAGACATAATGATAAACATATTGATATTAGAAAAAGAAAATAAAATATTTTAATTTAACATACACTTTTTAATGATGACAAAATGAGAAAGAGAAAATAATAACGTAGTCAATAAATTTCTAGTCATCATCAGAAATTTCTAAGAAATCATTTCTATTTACATATTCATCATCATCTGACTCTGTAATTAATTTCTCATTATTTTATTCAACATTATCATCATCAATGTCCAAATAATTTTTACCTTTAATAATTAAAATTTGAAGGCCATTATTTGCCCCACAGATGATTGAATGAAGTTTTACATTATTCTCTTGAAATATTGATACATGCGATGGAGTGACCATAACATCCTTTTTAATAACTTTCTTGTGGTTGGATAAGTAGTGTAACACAGTTGTTCGAATTGCACCGCAAGAATAAATGTCTCATACTTATGATAAAATTTATTATGGTGGACATCAACAAGATTGTATTAATGATGAATTCTAATGCTCATATTTGGAATAGGATCAAACTATTCACACCTAAATAAAACAATCCTTTTGGTTGGTAAAGCAGGATACTCTTTGTATAAAATTTCAATATACCTACAAAATGATAAAGGATAAATTTATACATATATAATCTTGTATGTAACTATTTAGAACTAATTTTCAATATATCAATAATTATAAGTTATATAATGACATATTTTCCAAACTAATTTGCAAAATTTAGTCCAAGTCTTGCATCAATTGAATCATCATCAAAATGAGGTTCGTTTTGCCTTAATTTCTAAAAAAATATTCTTAAAAAATAAAATTGAAGGTATTTTGAATAATTAAAATGCTATATTGCATACAATGCCTAATAAATGATATTATGAAATTATTATAAATCTTATTCAATATTGGATGTAACTTCTTCATAGTTCAACAAAATATATGTATGCACAGCATGATACTCTAGGTCATCCAAAAAATATCCTGATATTGCTCTACTATACGATCTACCAGCATGTTTTAAAATAGAAAGCATATCATTTTTTTTCTAATCCATCCTTCATACTAAATATATATTCTTTGGTGACAATTTGTTATGTCGATTATGTAATTGTGGCGAAAAGTAGTGTGCATAAAATATCGAATTCTCTTCAAAAAAGTATATTTTAAATCTATTCCTAATTTTAGAAACTAATTTGGGCATTTCTAATTTTCACTTCTAAATCCATCTTTTTTTATCGTGATGTGTGTGTATTTATATGTTTATACACACACACACACACAAACACACACACACACACATGTGTGTGTGTGTGTTCATACTTGTATATATATGTATATATACATACATATTTATATATAATTATATATAAATATGTACATATATAAAAATAATAATATTTTATATCTACATAAGCATATATAAATATTTATCTGTATATATACATATATCAATATATAAATATATGCATATTTTTATATGTGTGTGCATATATATATATATATATTTATTTATTTATTTATTTTTATATTTATCTTAGAGTTAATGATTTGTCGAGTGTTTGGATAATTAATGGCTATTTTAAATGAATATTTTTTTTTGTAAAAATGAAAATGATTTTAGAATTGTAAAATTGATTTCTGAATTTGAAAATTGAGAATTAATTAAAAAAGAAATATTCGATAGATAAAATCGGATTGTGGCATTTCAGTATGTTAAAATATAATATTTTTTGAATTTGATTTTGTTAAATCAAAATACATGGGATCCTAATTTTCCCATACATATTATTATAGAATTGTGGAGGAATCAACTTTTTGCAAAAGTTCAAATTTAGTGCTGGAAAACTTTATTGTTTTGTAGTCAACAAAAATAAAAGTAGTGCTCTTATTGTCAAGCAATTCTATTAAAGAAAGTAAATTGAGGTGACACAAAACCCAAACAGGTTAAATATTTTTTCCATGTCAATATTAGGACAGCTAATATACAAATGCTAGTCCATGCACATTCCACACTTCAGAATGTTGCTGATACCTTTCAACTACATCTTTTTTTACGTAGAAATTTATTGTTTTTTGTCTTCTCTATGATATACGAGATGTATGCCTAATTGAGTCTTTTGTATCTCAGTTTGTTTGGTAATAACATTCAAATGTCTTTCACTAGCCATTGATGAGAACTATAATGAGACCAATAACCTTATAATATCCATCTGCTCAAATGCTTAGCCACTAGCCATAAAATCCAAATAGTAATATTTTTTACATTGTTGAAGTGTTTGTGTTGTGATCCAACTCCACCATATTCCTATTCGAAGAGATTTTAAAAAACTCCGTTGCTTGAGTTTTTTTATGTTTCTCCATGAGGTCTTCCTTGTAGGTTAAAATTAAGTTGATGGTATGATGCCAAATTTGGCATCATTAGTTTTCAATCTTTGCAAAATATGACTGTATTCTCCCAGTATTCTTTCATGTCTAGCTCTTGTGATAATTACTATTTCAATTATCTAAACCTACTACTACATGTGTCAAACGGGCTGGCCCGGCACGGCACGGCCCGGCCTGTTTTAATGCGGCTACGGTCGTGCTGTCGTGCCTGGTCGGAATGGTTTAACTATAGGCGGGCCTGGCCTGGCCATACAGGCCAGGGCACAGGCTGACCCGAGCACGGCACGGGCGCACGGCACAGGCTGACCCGGGCAGAATATTGATTTTTTTTTAATATTTATATTATGTCAATTTTATTGTTTAAGTGTAGATTATTAATTATTAAATATAAGTTTTTTTATAAATGTTAAAAATTAAAATTAAATAAAAAAACAAATTTTTGAAAAGTATTTTTTTAATCAAATTCAAATTAGTTTAGATTTTATTATATTTATTAATTATATATTAAAGTTATTAATTTTTAAAATAAAATTTACATCGTAAAAAAAATAAAGCAATACATTATGTTAGTATAAATAAAAATTAAAAAAAATTAAACAACACAAATGAAAAATTACCAATCATGCATTTGAAACCGATGGTCCGAACAAAACAAATATAATTTTCGACACAACGTACAAACAAAGCGTACAAATACAGTGAATAAAAAAATATTGAAAAAAAAACAGCAGATTATCATCAATAGTCAAACGGCATATCATGAGAATCATCAGCCGCAACATCAAAATTAGTATCATATGGATCATTATCATCGGCGATCAACTCCTCCGCCATCGTAGTGGATGTGGATGCGACTCCAGTGTCTGTCCCAGTCTCAGCTCCAGCACGATCATGGATGCTAAACTTCGAATCCTCCCAATACTTCAAACATGCAAATGCCTCAACCATATCTGGACGTAATCTCGATCTCCTATCCGAAATCACGTTCATTGCAACAGAAAAAGCAGACTCCGATGCTACGCTCGACACCGGATGAGTCAGTAGATCCCGTGCCATCCTAGATAGCACGGGATAGGTGGACTCCTATGATTTCCACCACTGAAATAAATCAAGATTTTTAGTATCAGAATGTGATAGGATTAAGCAGTAATCGGTATCTAAGTACCGAGACAGCTCGCTCATATGTGATGGTCCACCCCTACGTTTCCCCCTCGCTAGCTGAATGGAATAATCGTCATCTCCGAACAAGGTATCAATGTCCATAATCACAGTCTCACTACCACCACCACCATACCTAGTATCGTAGTATGTGAATAGGTCAGTCAACTTCTCGTGAATGAACCCTTCAGGTGGCTCTTCCAGGTTCATGCACGAGGAAATGAAAGTCAGGATATTTTCTACCCCTCCCACCTTAACCCTAGGGTCCATGCATACCGCGAGGCAATAAAGAGATGGAACTGTAGACCAGTACTTCAAGTACTTGGTCTCCATCTCTGCAACAATATGGCTAAGCGTCAGGTCTGCTCGATACTTCCTAAACATGCTACTAATGTTGCATATGCACCGGAGTGCAATGCAAGTGGTGGGCGTATAAGCCGACGAACACATGTTCGTCGTGTCATAAAATAACTTTAGGAATTTCATAAATGAAATTTCTGAAGTCCAGTCAGTGTCGTCAATAATAAGTTCGTCACTCTTACTATTGACGTAGTCAGATATCACGTGTTCGTATACAACACATGATTCCAACATCAGGTACGTGTAATTCTAACGATGTCTCACATCCGATTAGAATTTCTTCTTCTTAAGATTCGTAGACAAACAGAGTACCAAACTCTTGTTGTCTGCGAGGAGTGCGAATATACTTTAGTGCATTGCGTATATTATCCAACGGGGGGGAACACACCTTCATACCCACTTGAACAATCAGGTTAATCACGTGACACATGCATCTGACATGAAAGATCTCTCCTAATGGTGCGTCTCTAATATTCCTAACAAACATATTGATCGCTACTCCTTTATTATAAGCGTTATCGAATGTGACACTATAAATTTTATTTTGAATTTTATATTCCCTAAATATTTTCATCATACACTCAAAAATGGCCGGGCCATCACGAGGATGAAGAATCTCAGTGAATCCTAAAATTTTTTTATTGATTGTCCAGTTAGAATCTACATAGTGACCCGTGAGACATGCATAACAAGAATCATCGTGACATGTCCATATATCGGACGTCACGGACATCACTCCACTATATGCCATAAATTCCTAAATAAATTTTTTTTTCTAACTTATATATCTTTAGTATGTCACTCCTAGATGTGGACCTAGGAATCCTACGATAGGAAGGCTGAAAATAAGTCTGCATGATGCGCACTACCCTCGGATCTTCCGAAAATATGATCGGAAGACCTATCAATATGATGAGCCTGGCCATGCCGTCCCTACCCAACTCGCTGGAGTATACGAAGGAAGTAAACTTTGAGACTGAACTCGATCCAGTCTCAAAAAATGTAGTGCCAAGTTGGGTTTGCCTAGGTTCTAAGGGTCCATGTTTTTGGTGCATACTTCGGCATGCCTCTTAAGGTGCCCAGTCCCACATGAACTCTTGCTTGTTAAAAGTCCCATACAATATTTGCACTGTGACATTTCTAGTTCATCACCCCTAATATTTTTTTGTGTTATGATTTTAAAATGAGTCCAAACTACTGAAGTCCTCCTAGTTTTTTATTTTTTAGAACTTTGGGTTGAGACGACTGGAGAAACCAAAGTTTCAGCAGCCACAGACGTCTGTGTAACACTAACATTTTCATTTTCCAAATTTAAATACGTGTCAGGTGTATTTTTCATTTTTTATGTTTTTTATTTTTTCCTAAGTTTTTCTAGAGAGAGAAAGTAAATAAAAACGTTAAATAAAGTACCCGGTAAAAGCAATGAGGTCAGTCACGTGCAAGGTGCACCGCAGGAAGCTCTGATGTTCAAAACTCAAGTCGAGTTTCACGAAAATCCAAGCCGAAAGTAAAATCCCGAGGCCCGAGAGAGAGATGCACGGTTTATGTGAGAGAGAGAAAGTTTTGAGAAGTTATATGTTTTTGAAAAACATAATTATTATAGGGAGGGGGGTAGAATTTATAGATTAAAGATATTAATTTTTTATTAAAAAAGATATTTTTTTATATTTTTTTGAATTTTTTATATATAATTAGGGGGACATATTCACGAGGACCGTTGGATTCTGCCCCCTAGCCATTGGAGTCGAATCCAACGGCTGATATTCAAGCAAAATTTAAAATTATTTTTTTCCCGTTAGGATTGGGTCGAGAGTTGGGACCGCGGGTCGTGTCCATTCATGACCCGACCCATGGGCTTTGATTCGGGAGGGTCTGGGTCACGGACTCACGGCCACACGTGCGGCGTGCCCGCGTGAAGCCTAACCGGCACGGGAAGAAACCGTGCCGGCGTGCAATGCCCCGGCACGGCACGGCACGGGCCCGGGCCCGGTTAAAAAACATGCCGGGCCGGCCCGGCCCGTTTGACACCTCTACCTACTACCAATATGTCATTGACATATAATAGCAGAATGATATAGTTGAAGTTGTATTTCTTTAAGTAGCAATAATGATTAGAATTGTACTAAAATGTTTTTATGTGCGTGAAGTTGTCAAATTTCATATATTATTACCTTGGGGCATGCTTTAGGCATGGCTCATTATACTGGGCTGGATTTGATAATGTGTCGTGCCAGGCATGGCATGGTTTACAAGCCTGGCCTAATGGCATGGTCTTCTAACCTAGTCACACATGATCTAGCACAGGCGGGTCTCAGTTCATGGGTTGTGCCCCATAGGGTAATCGCCTAATGATTGATGTTTTTTTTAGCTCCCCCCCCCCCCCCCCCCCCCCCCCCCGGGCCAAGTATGCAAAGGTCTAGCTTATGTGACTAGTAGCAATTGGCTATGCATGTCCTAATAAAAGCTATTGCATTTTCAGACAAACGACGTCAGGCTTTTTACTTTTTTATGCCCATCATTGTTACTGCCTTAAAAAATAATATTTAAATAAAATTCATTCCTGTCAAATTATGTTTAAAGTCTACAAGCAAGAAATTTGATGGTTAAGTTTTTGGATAAAATCAAAAAATGTATATGTTTTATTATTATTTTCAAATCTTAATGAACATAGATTAGAGGGGGAATTATATTTTGGTGTGCGCTCCCAGAAAAATTTATGAATTTGAAATTTATATTATTAAGTTTGAAAAAAAGTAACCATTATCTTAAAATATTTTAATTTAGTGCACACTATTACGTTTATCCTAAACTATCCTCATCATCTCTCATTGACCCTCTCCCTCTCTCATCGAGCTAGATGGAGCTCGACCACGAGCTCCATTAATCTCCCAGAGCTCGTGGTCGTGCTCCTGGAGCTCGACCGAGAGCTCCTTTGAGCTCCAAGAGTTTGGTGTCATCCTCCATCGAGCTCTAGAAGCTTGGTGTCATCCTCCATCGAGCTCTTGGAGCTTGATCGAGAGCTCCTTCGAGCTTTTGGAGCTTGAACGATGAGCTTGATGGAGCTCTCGGTGGAGTTGCTTCGAGCTCTATGAGCTCGACCGAGAGCTCCGTAGAGCTCTTGGAGATCAAAGATGAGCTCGAGGACGAGCTCCTTAGAGCTCGAGGACGAGCTCCTTAGAGCTCGACTGAGAGCAACGACAAGCTCCTTGAGCTCGACGAAGAGATTGATCGAGCTCTCAGTCGAGCTCAAGGAGTTCGGTGTCGAGCTCTAGGAACTCAGCGTCAAGCTCCTTCAAGCTCCACGAGCTTGGCGTCGATCTCCTTCGAGCTCCAGGAGCTCGACAATGAGCTCGACGAAGGAGCTCATAGAGATGAGCGGGGGGAGAGGGGTGAAAGGTGGGGGGGAGGGGTGAGAGGTGAGGGCAGATGGGCGAAAAGAGACAGGCGAGGGGCGTGGGCCAGGGTAAGGGACGAGGGAGGGGCGAGGATGAGGAAGAGGCAAGGGTGAGGGCTAATGGTGAGGGCGAGGGCTAGTGGCTAGGGCTAGGGGTGAGAACGAGGGAGGGGCGAGGGTTAGTGGTGAGGGCGAGGGAGGGTTGAGGGGCAGGGAAAAGAGTTGTTTTGTACTTATGAATTTGATTGCATTTATTTTTTAATTATTTTTAGTTTTGTGATTTTTTAAAAAAATATAAAAAGTTTCATTTCTAAATCTTAAAAATTTCTGGGAAAATACCCCAAAACATAATTCAAACGAATTTTCATTCTAATTTATGGTCCTCAATTCTCAAACTCTATATGACTCTCTCCTCTCTTGTCTCTCTTAAATATAGTGTTTTTTTTTGTAATATTTATATATTATTTTAATATTTACTTTATGACTTATGCATACACATACAGGCTATGACATATACAGTCAACTATAAAATTATAAATAGAGTCTAGAAATTTTAGTTGGGCCTGGGCATTTAATTTAGAAGTTGTGTAGTTCAATACAAAAGAAAAAATTTTACAACAAAATTGTTATGCTTGGGGGTTTCCAATTGACCGGGCCGAACCACCTGACCCAGAGAAATTTTGCCTTAGGCCTGGACCAATCAAAGAGTCTAAAGGCCAAGCCGGACTCAAGCCTAAGGCCTAATTCTCTAGGTTGGAAGGCTCGGCCTAGTCCATTGAAGACCCCTACTCACACATATCTAAATATATATACATATATTATAATATAAATATACACATATACACACACTTAGAGAAAATGTATAAATATATTATTATATATAAAAATAGAAACATATAATAATGTGCAAACATATATAAATAAACAAACATATATAAATCTATAATCACTTATAAATATATATACACAGATAAATATATAAATCTATATAAATATTTACAATCATATCATTACAAGAAAAGAAATAATTAGATATAAAAATTAGGAATGCTCAATTATATTTCTAAAATTATGAACAGAATTTCAATGGATTAAAAACAAAAATGCTAAATTATAAAATGATTAGAAATGGAAAAAAAATATGCGGCTAATTTGTGATGAATTATTATATGTTTTTTTAATTTATCACTAATTGTGATGTGAAGTAGGATATCAATGTGCTTGTGTGATTTTAGCGATAAAAATTTATGTATCATTGTATTTTTAGAAATGGAATACTTATCTATTTCGACATTTAGTGACGGTAATAATTTTCATTGCTAAATTAGAAATAACATACCCATCCATCACTATATCAGAACAAAGTTAAGAGTTGGGGGTTTTTCAATTAGATTCCAAGTTCATATGAATTATTTGTGAATTTCTTTTCTTCCAATTATTGATCGACGTGCATTTCACCCATAATTGAGGTATAAAATTATAATTTTCATTTTCTCTCATATGAATTATATTTGGGAATAACTATGTTTGTGCGTTTCGATGTTATGTATAGTTTGTTTTTATTTTTAACATTTTTTTTTTGAGTTTTCTTTTATTGTTTTGTTAAATGGTTATAATTCTAATTTAATAAGTTATATACATTTTACATTTTTTTCACATACTTAGATTTGTTAAATTTTTGTGTTATCTAATCGAGGTATATATTTTTTGTGTATTTTATTATTGACCTATAGTTTTGATCATTCTAATTAATTTAGACTTTGCTTGCTTACTAATATTAGATGAAATATAATGCTTTTTAAAAGAACAACACATATTATTTTCACAACTTTAGCGAACAATTATTTATAGATATTATAACTAATACTAAAAACTTATTTGTAATAATAATGAAAATGTAATAAAATTTAGAGTGTGTGCAATTGGAAGGATGAAAAATAACGAACAATTATAAAACTAAAAATAATTATAACCTTATTTCAAAATTTATATAGTTTTTTGATCTATATTTTACTAAAGGTGCAATAAAATAAATAACACACCTCCCTTTAATTAATATTATAAAAATAAAATCATATTACATGTCATATATGGTATATGGCTAGCATATAGATTAGTAAATATTTTTTTAAATTTATTAATGTTATCCATTGATAGTAGAATTATTTGTGTTATTTTTTCAATGACAAATTAAAAATTTAGAATTATGATATTGCAAGAGAATAATGTGGAACTTCATTTAATCATTCATGAGATAGATAATTGGCTTCAAACATTGCTTGGTGAATGTGGAAACTATTTGGACATTATTGATGATGTCTATGTTAAAGAAGATAATGAGGAAAAATTAATTATAGAATCAGATGATGATAAGTATGCATATGGAGATGATTTGTTAGATATTTTTGATGATGACTAGAAATTTTTTGTTTGCCTTGTTATGTAGACATGCTTTTATAATCATTATAATTTGGATGTTAAATGATAATATTTTATTTTCTTTTTTGAATATTAAAGTATTTATCATTATGTTTTGTTATTATGATATTTTCATAACATTATTTTATTGCCTCTGTATATCTTGATATTTATTTAACTTGATTTAGGTATGAGAGGCAACCATTCAAGTGGCTGAGGATCTCAATATGTGGGCAAAGGTAGAGAAAGCCAACTACAAATATCTTTTCACATTCTCCTACATGAACTGAGAAAACTTTGGCATCACACCTCATCATCACATATAGATTGACTGTCACAAATATTCTATCTTTATCTCATTTTGTACTAGAAGGTAAAGATAGTCATGTCTCATCTATCTTAGGATGCCCATGCATTGGTACTATAGTAATGACACTGGCAGAATATTCATAAACCATAATATATATGCCAAGTTATGAGAAAATCTTCATTTGGCCAACAATTGATAATAAATATTACGTAGCTTTATGAAATTTACTACATGCATTCATTATCAATTTTCAATTTTTTATTATATTAATTAAATATAAGATAAAATGTGAATGAAATTATTAGGGTATTATAATGTTTGCAATTTGATAATTTAAACTAATAACAAATATAATAATACTACTTATGGAATATTATCATTTAGAATTAAAATAATATTTATATTACAAAGTTTTGGATAATATATAATAATAAATTAAATATTAACTTAGTAGTAGAAAATTTTGTGTATTTTGTTGTTGTGTATATATACATGCTGATATTAAATTATTTATAAGTTTATTCATTCTATTTTTCATACAATTGAAAAGATATTTATGGAAAAACTAGTTTTAGAGGATATAAAATGGAGCAAAGTGCCCCCAAGCATTATAGATTTTATTGGGAAGAATCTGAGGTATACTTTTTATGTTTTTACTTATTTTTTAATTTGGTCTAATATGATTTACTAATAAAATAAAAGCATCACAATGTATTATTGTCTTATTTGGTTTTTGTATAAAAATATAAATAGAATAATGCTTTGGTGGCCTCCCTGAAGAATACATGAAAACATGTGACAAGATGAGACATAATGACAAGCTTTGGAAAATGGAAAAAAAGTACGGTAAAGATGTAAAGCCTAATAATCCCCCCTAAGTGTTTAGATAAAGTGATGAGAATACTTGAATAGTGAGGAGTTTAAACAATCATTTTTTGTTATTATTTAAATTTTTTGAATGCAAAGGATAATATTTGTGTGATAATGTATAATGTACCTTAAAAGTAACTATTATTTATTTTCATGAGGCTGAGTTATGATCTCCACTAATACCATTTGAGGTATTCAAATGAATACACAAGAAGAAAGATGGATCATTTTTGAATAAGTGGTCTACTGATATTAATGTGAATTTCTCATTTTGTACTTATAATTGTATATGTAAATTGCAATTAATAAAAAAATGTAAAAAAATTAATTATTTGGCATTCACTATAAATAATATGCAATCTCAAGTATTTTTTTTACCATAACTGATAAGTTATTATTTATGAATTCATTAAATATAATGACTAACTTTGTTTTTATCTTATTTTTAAGTAGTGAGATAATAGTTTCTTGTTTTGGTATAAATTTTATTTAAATATATTAATAATGAATTATGTTGTATTTTAACAATTATAGTAAGTTATTGAGAATATGGTTGCAATTGCTTCACAATTGATAAATATTTCTACATAGGATCTGAGATTGATGATGCATATATTTATCTTCAAGTCGTTGAAGTATAGCCAAAAAATTGGTGAGTGTATGGTCTTGGTACCTATGCATATATCTTTTATCTAGGTTCTATTTGGAGTTCTTCATCACCATCTTCCAATTATAATAAAATATTTGATGATATATTGCTTGAGAAGATACAAGAAATGTAGGATACATTGCAAATGAAAAATGAGGAGATACAACAAAAGAATGAAGAGATGCAACAAAAAAAGAAGAGACACAAAAAAAATTGAAGAAATGAAAAAAAAAAGAGGCTAAAAGAATGCAAAGAGAGGATGAAATGCAATAGAAGATTTTGAAGATGGAAAAAATTATGTGAAAGTTGGCAGAGGTATCATCTATTTTTCATCATTCTAAAGATGATCCTTCCAAATCTCTGGAGAATAATACTCATCAGGATAAGGACTCATAGTTAGTTGTGATGTGATATTAATATTTTGTAACAAATATTTTTGTTATGAAATTATGATTTTTGTGTTAATGTTTTAAACTAAGTTGTTAATTGTGTGTTGTATTTTATAGAAATTTTTGTTTGTTATCTAATGTGTTATTCTATAGTGGATGTTATGTGAATATTATTTGATGAATAATATATTGATGTGTGTATTTGATTGCACGTTACATGGTTTTTATATGTATTTGTATAATATATACAACATACAGAATCTACACAAATAAGACATGTTCCTTTTGTAGAAAATAGAAATGGAATATGTCGTTTCTAAATCTGTTTCTAATATGACTAATTTAGGAATGTATTTTGCATTTCTAATTTAATCCATCGCTAATTTAGTGAGATAATTTAAGATCCTTTTTCCGTCACTAATTTCCATCACTCTTTTTAGAAACTTCCTAGCATTATTCATTTATAAAATTTAGAAAGGAGCACTTTAAAAACAAATTCTTTTCATTTCTAATTACATCGGTATTTTAACATTGTGATAGAAATATAAATGGAATATAACATTTTTGATTCTGTTTTTTCTTGTAGTGTATGTATCAATATTTATATATGTATATATCTTTATATGTATATATGTATGTGTGTATATATGTATATATGTGTATATTTATAAGTGTGTGTGTGTGTGTGTGTGTGTGTGTGTACATATATATTTATTTATATCTATTTTAATCTTTTTATATATGTTTTTATATTTATATGTGTTTATATATTTTTACATATTTATAAATTTATATGTTATACATTTATATATGTTTATATATGTCTTTATTTAAGTTTCTCTATGTGTGTGTGTGTGTGTGTATTTGCTCCCTAAATAACTTGATGCTACTATTAAAACTATTTTATTCTCAAAACCATTTATTTTTGTTTTTCTTTTGATTGGTATGAATCATTTTTTTGTTTTAATGAGCAAAGTTACAATGAGCTAAATTTGTTAAAATGTATGTGTCATTTATTCTACATAATATATAATTTGTTGTATAAAGTTTTGCTTGAGAAACAAAATTGAATCATTAGTATTTGTGAATACTAAGTTTATTGTTTACAATCTAAATAGAACTGGATAAATCTATTAGTAACATTATCCCACAAGATTTTAATAGGTTTATCTTGACTATGTAAAATGATGTCATTCTAACTTTTAGAACTAGTACACTCGTGTGTATTGAACATGACCACAAATATCTTATTACTTGGTCTTGACATGTCATATAAAATACATAAATCTCATTATAAACATTATTACTCTTATTCTTGAAGTAATTAATATTCACCTATAATTGTGAACAACTATTTTGAATCATAAAGAATGAGATTTAGAAATAGAATTATGAAATATATGAATTAGATAATTTTATCAAGCATGTGATAAATATTCATTACTGATAGAATTTATATCATATTAAAAGCATTGATGATTTATCCTTCAAGAAAATTAGAAGTTTTGATATTGCCAAACCTTATAGGTGGATTTTAATATAATATTTCAAATAAGCTGAGTGGAAAGTCTCGAGAAAATATTTAGTATTTGATTAAATTAAATTATCAATAAATTTAATCAATAAGTAGTTGTAATCATAACATGAGAATTTTAATAAGTATTAAATAATAAAAGACAAATTATTTTGAATAAGTTAGAAAGCATAATTATAATTTTATAGTTGTATACATTATAATTAATATAAATTATGGTACAATAAAATTTATATTGGGTGCCCAAGATTTTATTTAGGGTTTGGTGCCTTCCATAGCCTTATCTAGTTCCATATGAAATATTTTATATATCTTATTTATTTATTTAAAGTAATTGTGTGTATATAATTAGAATAATTAATTTGATTATAATCAAATTGTTTGATTTTGTTATTAAATTGAATTAATCAATTTATATAAATTAATTTTGATTATATATACATATATATATAATACATTCTTTTAAAATTAAAATAAACCAAAAATGTCACATTCTTATGTTTATGAAATGATGTGATAGGTATCGATTATTATTCTAATTTTAAACATATTACTTTGGCATAGATGATTCTACTCTACATAGCATCATCCTTTTCCTCGAAAAGCTGGTGAAGGGTGAACTAGTGATACGGGAGACATCTACATTAATGGCACATGTTGTGTTTGAGGTATGTTGTCTTGTTAAAACAACAAAAATTATAAATAGTTAAGATAATCACATTCTATGCATATTATTATTATAAGGAATTTTGAATCCAAGGTTCTGTACCAATAATATCATAGGGACAATGATGATATTATACATAGATCGATTAAGTTTTAATAGTTTAGGTATTGAATAGATTATCACCTTAATTTAACATAGACATTCTAGCCTCTATTAATTGAATAAATGGTGCCTAAGGTGGTTATCACTGCCAATGATAATGCTGATGGTGGTAGTTGTATTCGGCAATGATGCATGTGGTAGTTATAGTGGCCAACACTATGCTGGTGGTGATATTCATGGTCATCTATGGTGCCTGTGGAGGTTGTCATGATCAATGATAGTGTTTGTGGTGTAGCCATGGTTGGTAATGGTCCTTGGAAAGGTTGTTGGGGCCAATGATAGTACTAGTGGTGGCAGTACTGGCCAATGATGGTATATGTAGTGGTGGTGTGGTTGGTGATGGTGCTCATGATGTAATTCATGGTGGCAATGGTAGATAATGGCAAAGAGCATGACCAAAAAAGTTATCAATCCTAGTCAAGTTTGACCCATGTAGATTCTGTAATATTTTTTGGGGGATAGTGCCATGAGACATTACAATTAAAACTGGGCACATTAAACTCGATTTAGGACATTATCCCAATCCTTAAACTTTTTCATGGAAAGTCAAAAGATATAGTACCCTAAAACTAATATAATTAGATTGTTCAACATTTAGATACATGTGATGCATAGTCATCACATATTTGTGGCATGTCTTGTGAATATATATTTTGTCATATCTTGTGAATGTATATGTTATTGCATGTCATTGTGTATGTGATGATATGACTTGATCAATGCATATATATAAGTATAATAACTTGTGTGATGGCTGTATGCCAAAAATTATGAGTTCATGTAGCCTTCGAGCTAACATGTTTCACAAACCCATAGTATTTTCAAATATATATTCCATATTACTTAAAAAATGAAAGACATTAGAAACTCACAATTTTATAATATTGAAGTGGGTGAGGTAGTTCATCAAGAATACATCTCATATTCTCCATCACTAATTTGAAAATTATGCAATTTGGTTAGTATGTTGGTCTTGGTACCATAACTGTGTTTGACTAGCTGGCTTGCATATATACTTTGTACAGACAAGCATAAGATATTTCTATGAATTATTTAAATGAATCACTTATCTATTTGATTGATTCATTTACGTATAAATTAGTTTAAAAGTAGGTGATTATTTACACTTATCTATGAATATTGACATCATCTATATATGAGTCACTATCATTATTTGTAAGATTAAAGATAAGTTACCGATTTAATCTTTTTTGGCATGACCCTCTGGCTAGATTATAAGATTAATTGAAATTGATATGCTTGAAATAATAATGAATATTAGATATCCTTTCATCGAGGCATACTATTCATGGAGTATCAAAACTGATTATTTAATTCATTCAACAATTAGTGGAGAGAACCAACTCTTGTGATAAAATTCATCCTAATAAGCTCAATGTAAAATTTTTTAAGTATTTTAAATAAAATATTATTTAACCCACTCATCTAAAATTTCCACGATAATAAACTTGATGGGACCATGTACATAGATTGGAAAAATTACTTAGACATTGTCCTAAATGATGAGAACTATAAATTTGTACTCAAAGATATATGTATGTATAAACCATATGAAGGGGTAGTCGATATGGAAGCCAAACCTTGTGAGAAATGAGTAAATACCGAAAAGATGTTTATATGTTATATTTTAGATTATATGTCAAATACATTCAAACATCAGCATCTATCATTGTCTACTTCCTATGATATGATGTCTAATTGCAAATAAATATTTCAGAATCAGACTTGTGCCAGATAAAAAAGTAATGAGTGATCTGATAAATACTACTATGGTCAAAAACATGATAGCGTGAGATCATATTTAGAAGATGATTGGTATTCTATATAAACTAAAGATCCTTAGAGCAAAAATTGATGTCATTTTAAAATGAATATTATTCTTCTATCACTTCCTGATACTTATAAAAAATTTTGCCTAATCTAAATTATGATTAAACTTGATCATATATTGGCATAATTGATTAAAAAATTATTATTGGTTAAACATTTTGTTAATAAACTATATAAAGTATTTATGGCTGAAAATACTTATTCTAAAATGAAAGGCGAGAAAATGAAGAAATTTTAGAAATATGCTCATGTTCCACAGAAAGCTACTAAGTCACAGGGGGAAGTTAAAAGGCCAAATGGAATATGATTTCATTATAAGTAGTTAGGACACTAAAAGCAGTGTCCAGTTTATCTCAACAAAATGAATAATTATGATAAATCTCATTTACTAGTAGTTGAAACATATTTAGAAGTGGTATCTTTGGATATCTAGTGCGAAGATATGAGTGTCACTAATTATGTTTGCAAATCTTTATAGTAGTTCCTAAAAATCAGATAACTAAGTGATTTTAAGATTGATCTTGACATGAGAATTACTACAAAGTTGAGGTGGAAAGTGGCCCGGGCCAACCAGCACTGCCCGAAGCATGGCTCGACTGAGTCATGCCCTATTCTTTTTTTAAAAAACAATATTTTATTCATAAAAAAAACTTGTCATGCCTTGTAAAGGTGCATGTGTTTTTAATAAACCTACCACATGGTTGGTTGAGGGGATCCAGTCTTTAGTTCAAACCGTCAAAATAAAAATTAAAATTATTTTGCATCTAGGCCATTGGATATACTTCCAATGGCTAGGGCAGAAGATCTGAAGGCTATCAGGTTTCTGTTAGAGGTGTCAAACGGGCTGAGGCGGGCCGTGTCAGCCCATTTTTTGGTGGGCCAATCAGGCCATCATGTCATGCTCAGCACGGCCTTGTATAGTAACTATGTTGTGCTTGGCACGGCCCTGTGTAGTAACTATGTCATGCCGAGCATGGCACAGCTTAAGAATTGCTAGTCTGGCATGGCCTGCCAGCTCAGCTCATACCCAGTTCGAGCTAGGTCATGCCTGGACAAAGGCTTATGGTGGTTTAAGCGAAGCTATTTTGAGTTTGTAAGATAATGATCAAAAAGTTTTTGGAAGAAGATGTTTGATGAAGATATTAGCTAACATATCCTAATAGGAAATAGACTTAAGTATGAGTGTATCCTAAAATAAATGATAATGCCTAAAGTGACAGCTGACAATAAATTTCAATATATTTAGCACGTCCATGCAAGGCATCAGTATGAGTAATATTAATTACACTTCCTTTATCATAGTAAAGTTTAGTTGCAGTGATATAAACAATATCAAATATTCTATGGTAACCAACACAACCACATAAGTTTAGTTATAGTAGCTGCTAATGATTTATATTCTACTTTATAGCTGGAACTAACAATAATTTTTTGTTTCTTACTTCTCTATGAAATAATTGAGATTTTACCCATAAGAAAATAATATTTTGTTGTAAATCAAGAATTAGTGTGATCACCTTTCTAATTCGCATCTAAATATGTCTGAATAGTTAATGAATAATATGATAAAAATAAAGACCATCAAATATAGTGTCATTAATATGTCGAAGAATTTTGAGATCATCATCATAATGAGGAGACTTGTGGGGAACCATAAATTGCCTGACTACATGAATTGCATAAGAAATATCATGGTGAGTAATAGTTAGATAAAATAGACTTCAAATATGATATTTGCAAAGAGTAGCTCAGTAGCAGTAGCATTAGATAGTGATTCATAATCATGAGAATTATGGTGACAGTTATACTCAATAGGTATGTTGATTATCTTGCTATCAAAGATACTCGCTCAAGAAATTAGATCGAAAGTATAATTTCCTGAGTAACATAAAAACTATCTATAGAAGAAGAAGCTTCTAGACCAAGAAAATAATTATGAGGAGCAAGATATTCTTTTTCAAATTAATGATCAAGAAAGTATTTTAAATCCTGAATAAAATACATATTATTAGTTGTAAGAATCATATCATAGACATACAAAAGTAGAATAGTAATATCATGATTAGACCATTCATAAAAAAAGATGTATTAGGGGGGCTATCTAAAAAACCATGCTGAGAGATAGTAAGACTAAACTTTGAAAATCATGCTCAAGGAGTTTGTTTAAGAGCATGAAGTGTTCTTCATGGTCAACATACTATGTGAGGAAACCTTGGAGAGTGAAAATAAATAAAAGGAAGCTTCATATGAACTTCCTTTAAGAGTTCACTATTTAAAAAATGCCAATAAGAGTGATCATTAGCAAGCAGCAAAAATACTAATAAGAGTCATGACATAAAAAAGTTAAGCCACTAGAGCAAAATTCTCTCCCTGATCAATCTAATTAATGGGGAACACTGACTCGAGTCATAGTGCTACCATGGCACAATCAATGGGCATGGGTCATGGAAGTTGACAATAGCCCTATAGAGTTGAAGAGGTGTAAAGTTCATGTCATGCATGGATCTGACATGCTCTGAAATAGGTGGCACATGAAAGAGTGTGAAAGTAATAAAGAAAAAGAAATCAAGGACTTCTAGTAGCATGTGGCGGTGCATGGGAATGTTTTTGACGGCCAACTACACACCAGAGTAATCTCAACAAGAACAACATTTGAATGGCATGTAATTTCGATTTTAGGCTTGCAAAAGAAAGAAATAAAGGATAAATAGTGATATTTATTGGAAAAATGAGTTATATGCGGATGTAATGCCTAATTGCGAGAGCAGCAAAAGAAAAATAAAAAAACCTCTTTGATACCATGAAGAAAGTCTAGCATTTTGTATATTGAAAGATTACACACACACGCACGCACACACGCACACACACACAAGGAAAAGGCTTATATGTGTTATATAAATCTAAAAATGAAAAATACACTTGTATAAAATAATGTTCTAACAAATTACATGATATTTGAAGGGAGACCAAGCACTTTCAATAATATTTAAATAAAACTTAATGACATTTGACTATAGAACAATTTTAGTTTTTTTGGTGATATTTTATAATATTTGATGATATTTAATATTATTTGATAATATTTAATATAATTCGATTATTTTTTAATAGTATTTAATTATGTTTTGATAAAATAAAGTACGAAACATTAATAACAACCTTTCACAAATATTTTTTTAATGATTATAAATGATTGAGAACTAACGTGCACTTTAACTAAACACGCAATGAAGTTATTTTTAGAAGAATTATGTTTTGATGCACACATCAAAAAATATATGAAAAAAAGAGAAATAAAATGTTAATATTTGAAAACAAATACACCAAATTCTTAACCAATTGATTTTTATTGTACTCTAATATAATAATCCAAAAATACTTGTAATCTATCTCTCCTCCTCTTCCTCTCTCCCTTATAACTCCATCGATGCCAAACACACAAAATAATGCATGTAGCTCAACTAGGAACTCCTTGAGCCCAACGAGGAGCAACATGGAGCTCATGGTCGAGGTCCAAGAGCTCATCTCTATGGAGCTCATGGTCGAGGTCCAAGAGCTCATCTCCATGGAGCTTGACGGGCTCTCATCGAGCTCCAAGAGCTTGACCAGGAACTCCATGGAGCTCATCTCGATAGAGCTCGATGAGCTCCCTACAAGCTTCGGGAACTCATTGAGCTCCATTGAGGAGCTCGATATAGCTCGTGTGAGGAGCTTGTTGGAGCTTCTCGACCTTGATGGAGAAGGTGAGGAGAAATAGAAGAGGGTGAGGGGCGAGTTATAGGGGAGAGGGTGAGGGGCGAGTTATAGGGGAGAGGGTGAGGGGCGAATTATAGGGGAGAGGGTGAGGGGCGAGTTATAGGGGAGAGGGTGAGGAGCAAGTTATAGGGGAGAGGGTGATGGGCGAGTTATAGGATAGAGGGTGATGGGCGAGTTATAGGAGAGAGGGTGAGGGGCGAGTTATAGGAGAGAGGGTGAGGAACGAGTTATAGAAGAGAGAACGAGTGGCAAGTTATAGGGTCGAGGGGCTTGTTTTATAGGGAAAGGGTGAGAAGAGAGTGGAATAAAAATTATTTAATGGTATTTAAGTATTTGTATGTTTTAGTGCACCAAGTTTTAATATTTTTAGAGTTTGGTGACCTTTTTTTCAAATATTATAATTTGGGGAAATTTTTTTTTTAATATTTTAGGGTAATTCTTCCATGATTTATACTAGAGGTGTCAAATGGACCAGATCAGGCCAGCACATCCTGATTTTTGAGGGCTCAATTGGGCCGCTGTATCGTGCCTGGCACAGCCTGAATTGACAAGTTTTGGCCTAGCACGGCTCGCAGACATGACTAGTACCATGTTCGGGATGGGTCATGCCTAAACATGATGGGTCATGCCTAGTTTAGGCTGGGTAGGGCCTGGTTCATACCATTTTGGTCTGTTATGAATCGTGTCATCACAAAATTAAAAAAATGAAAAAAATTATAAATTTTAATACTAAATTAAATAATTAATTAATTATTTTATATTTAATTAAATTAATAAAACAAAAAAAATACTATCACAAGTCACAACTCACATCTAATAACTAAAAACACGTACAAATTATAAAATAACAAAGTATGATTAAATCTTTAAAAGATAAAAATCAATTTATTAATTCAAAGATAAATAAAAACTCATAAATATTAAAGTTAAACATGATTCCCATAAGTAACTATTTGAATAAACAAAGAACATAATAACAAAAATTGCATGAAGCTCAATCTTAAAGTCAAATCAAAAAGGACAAAAATAAATTAAATAAAGAAAATCCAAAAATAATAGATCTCATCAGAATATAATATCAGTATCACTAGTGGTAGGTCATAGTCAGTACAGTAGGCCCAATCTCTTTCGTAAATCATCATCAAAATCCCATGAATCATCTTCAATAATTAACTCTTCCGCTCTTGCTATAGTTTCAACATGATCTAGGATGCTCAAGCTTAAATCCTTCTAATCTTTCATATATGCTAATGTCTCAATAATATCTGCCCATAATTTGGATATGCTATCTGAAATCACATTCATTACAACAAAAAAAAGTAGACTATGATGCTACGCTTGACATTGGAATAATCAGTAGATCTTATGTCATCTTAGACAGCATGAGATAGGTGGACTCATATAATTTTCACCACTATAAAATTTAAAGATTCTTATTATCGGTATGTGATAGGATTGAGTAGTAATCAATATCTAAGTACTGAGATAACTCGCTCCTATTTGATGGTTCACCCTATCATTTTCCACTCTCTAACTGAATGGAAAAATCATCATCTTCAAATATGGTGTTTATGTTCATACTTGGAGCCTCACTACTACTATCACCTTACCTAGTATATATTGGGGTTTTGAGCAGAATATCCAATCTAATTAGAACATAAACATAGCAGAATTTATAATTTTTATCTCTTAACCCACTAAGGATCACATGCGCTTCATAAAAATACGAAAGAAGGGTAGATTAATTCATCAAGTCTTTAAAGTGTGCAACTTAGTTTATTCGGATCTTCAAAGGTGCTGAATACTGTCTTTCTAAAAAAATGACCACCTTCTATAAGTATTCACACTCGAATAAATAATGAACGATCTTGTTAAATACTAGTTCAGAATTGTTATCTCAGAATGAAAGAGTATCTCTCTATTTTATAAAAGAAGACTACTTGTATCAAAAATGTCGCACTTATATATATACAAGTCTACTAGGTTTTAGTCATAAATGAATTTAATTATATATTTAAAACTCTTTTAAACATTAACAACTTAAATTCAAATCCTTAAAACACCATTTTAAATGAATTTATTCATTAAAACTCAAGTTCAATGTAACATATTAATTATTTATTTAAATCATGAATTTAAATTTTCTCAAAATTAAATTCGAATATAAATAATAACTAATTGTTATTTGTGATTTAAAATAATCTCATCAATTTTTAATTACTATAGAGAATGAAAAATCACAACCATTATTATTCGGTCTTAATATGTGACCCTATAGGTTCAATTAATATTGGCAGTAGGCATAAATCACATTTTGATCATACAAGTCATAAGTGGCCTCTAACAAGACATTATGACTAACACAGGTTAAATGAAAACTCATTAATCCAGGACAACCTTAATATAGCTAATGACATAATCCTTTTGTCTCATGATATCTTGATAGAATATAAAGCACGAACAAAGTCAACCTTATGGCTTATATCGTTTTATCATTGATTACTCAAAACCCAATTAGACTAACTAAATAAATGATATTAATCTCTATTAATTCATTTAAGCACGACCATGCATTTCTCATTATCAATTGTCGAGGGGACCTAGAAATATCTCTCTTATAATAAGAGGGACAAATTATATCTTAATCACTTATATCTCACTACATAATTCTTATTATATTCAAGTATAACCTTTATAGTCATCTGATTAATGACAACATTTGATTATATTAAAATATAATATTTCTTATGTTGAGAACTATAGCGATCTCAGATCAAAGGATTTAATAACATAACTATTAGAGATTAACTTATTATGACTTTGAACCATATATTAATCTCAAGATGAGTATGTTAATATTTGTTCTCAACAAATAGATATAAATTTGATTTATATCTCACACACATATTCATCTCATGAATATCAGTCAAACTTTATACTAATAGTATTTAAGGATAATTATTAACAATATTATTAAATAGATATAAATTATTAAATACTTATTAATTGTTAACAAATTAACAATAATTATTAAATAGATATAAATTTAATTCATTGTTATTCTCATAACAATAACCGATTATGGACATTTAGAATAATTATTAATATTATTTAAGGATATTATAAATAATAAATATGTAAATTATAATAATTAATTCACACAAATAGTCAAGATATCATGTTTATAAGATAGACCTAGAGCACTATTACTAATAGTATCGTAGTATATAAATAGTTCAGCTAACTTCTCGTGAATGAACCATTCAGTTTGGTCTTCTTGGTTCATGCATGAGGATATATATGTCAAAATATTTTCTATCCCTTTGACATTAATCCTAGGGAGCATGCAGGTAGGCAAACAATAAAAAGATTGAATGGTGGACCAGTACTTTAAGTACTAGGTTTCCATTTCTGCAACCATATCGCTAAATGTCATGTCATCTCTAAACTTTTTGAACATTCTACTAATATTGTATATGCACCTGAGTGCAATGCAAGTGTTAGGAATATAAACTGATGAACACATGTTTGTCATGTCATAAAAAATCTTCAGAGATTTCATAAATAAAATTTCTATAGTTCAATTAGTATCGTCAATAAAAAGTTTATCATTCTTACTATTGACATAGTTGGATATCATGTGTTCATATCCAACACATGACTCTAACATAAGGTATGTGTAATTCCAATGGTGTCTCGTATCCGATTGGAATTTCTTCTTCTTTAGATCAGTAGATGAACATAGACTACCAAACTTTTGTTGTTTTTGAGGCATACAAAGAAATTTTAGTGAGTTACATATATTTTCTAAAGTGAGGGAAACAACCTTCATCGATGCTTGTATTATCAAGTTAAAGACATGACAACATATTAATGTCTATTTTATTATTTGAGGTATTATCAAATGTGATACTATATATTTTTTTTCGAATATTATATTCTTTAAAGATTCTCATTATGTACTCATAAATGGCTGGGCCATCATGAGGATGTGGAGAATCTCTGAGAATCCTTATATTTTTTTTAGGTATTCATTTTGAATCTACATAGTGGGAGGTGAGGTAATGCATAAGATGCATCATCATGACTAGTCCAGATATCGGACGTCATGGATACCACTCCTCTATATTTCCTAAATTCATTAATTATTATTTCTTTTTCTAAGTTATAGTATTTTAATATATCATTCCTATATGTGGACATAGAAATCCTTTGATATGCAAGCTAAAAATAAGCCTACATGATACTGACTACACTTGGATCCTCTGAAAATTTAATTGGATTACTCATCATGGTGATCAGTTTGGTCATGTCTTCCCTCTCAAACTTGTTGCACTATATGAAGGGGGTCAATATTGAGGTTGAAATGGATCTAGCCTCAAAAAACCCACCATTGAGTTGGGTTTCCCTTGGATCTAATGTACCCTATTTTTTGGTGTATTGTTCGGCATGTCTTTTAAGGTGCTTAGTCCCACATGAACTCTTATAGGTTAATATTTTTTTATAATATTTGCATTGTGTAGATTCTTCTTTGGTACTCCTAATATTTTTATATTTTATTATATTAAAGTGAGTCCAAACTTTTGATATTCTTCTAGTTTTTTATTTTTTAGATGCATGGGTCGAGGTGACCGGAGAAAATAAAGTTTCGACATCCTTAGACATTTTCGTAGGATTTTCATTATCTATATTATAATTTTCTATATCTACGTTTGAATTAATTTTGTTATCATAATTAAAATTACTATTGGCATTTAAATTTATTATTATTATATTTATTATATAGTACTTTTTTTAAAAATCAATTTTTAAAAAAATAAGGGGGTTATATATAGATTTTAAAAATAAATTTAAAAAAATCAATTTTTTAGCAATTTTTTTTGCTATTTAAAGAGGCATAATCACGTCGGCCATTAGATTTTGCACCTTAGTCACAGGGGCTGATGAATCCAATGGCTAATATTATAAACCATGTTTTTTTTATTTTTAGTTTTTTTTTATCGTTGGATTGGTTTGACCGTCAAACCGACCCAACGATCTCATATTCCAGAAGCTTCAGCTTCTGGAATAAGTAGGCTGGCTGTCAGCATCGGGTTGGGCCATCAGGCTCGGCCCGGGGCATTGAGCTTGGGGCTTAAGACCAGAGTCAAGTTCTGGGTTCAGTCGATCAGACTTCGAACTTCAAAGTCTAAAAACTGAGCCGAGATCTGGGTCCGCCCATCTAGAATCCAAATCCGGGTCGGGGAGGAGGGCACGATTCGAGTAGTGCCGAAGAACCATACCTTCGAGCCAGGGTACCGGGTTGTGCATGGCCCGGCATGAGGCCCAGGTTATCTAGGCACGGGCCTAGGCACGCTGCTAGACCGTGCCGTGTCTGGCTAGGCATGGCTGACTCGGGCCAGGCCTTGGATGCCTGGCCTATTTTACACATCTAATTTTTACTACCTTTAGGATTTCACAAAGGTGTGAGTTGGAAAAAAACATATTTTAATCATATTGATTTATAAATTTTTTTTTAAAATTTTAGTAAGTATCCAATTTTTCAGGATGGGAGAAAAGTATACAATACTAAACCCAACAAATAATTAAATTTTGATGCATTATACATTATAATTACTATTATATCCTTGTAATATTCAAAAAAACTTTCATTTAGTAATTTATAAAATAATAAAAAATAATATAAAATATTATTTACAAAACAATATATCATATATATATAATGAAATCATGATATGTAATTATATATAGATATGTGTATAAACACACAAACAATATATATACGTGTGTGTATCTCAAAAAATGTAATTAACCATGCATATATATATATATATATATATATATATATATATATATATATATATATATATATATATAGTTATAAACATATAAATATCATATACATTATGTATGCTATTATATTTGTTTATATCTATATATATTTACACATTGTGATGATTTAGCAATAGATATAATAATATCATAATAATTAATATGGTGATATATATATATATATATATATACACACACACACACACACACACACACACACTACAATGCTTCATGCCATCACAATATCCTCGTTATATAGAATTATATATTTTGATATTTTATATTTGTAAAAATATATTTTTTTTATTATTTTTTAGATGATAAGGAAGGGATTATTTAAATAATATAAGAGTATAGTAGTAATTATATATAATTTTTGTTTTGTGCATAATTTTTAAAAATTAAATCTTAGCATCTTAAATATTAATTATTTTGATTTTTATACATTTCCCTTCAAGATTTTACAAACTAAAAATTTTGTAAAATTTTGGTCGTAGAGGGCATAGTTCATCTGCTGGAAAGAATAGCCAAGGAACGAACAAACTCGAATGCACGCTCACATTTATTGTAAAATCAACAAGGTGATTCAACATATATATGGACCGATTGAAGTTGATGATTGAACTTGCGCTCCTGAACTTAACAGAAGGAGAAACCCCATGAGCAGCATGATCAAACCCACATATAAAAGAATTCATATACGACATAGAATTAATTAACATATATGTTTAAACATTAAAACAGCCAATATAGTGATGGACATGATGCGAGGAATTTTCGCTATCAATCAAGCCTCGGACATGGCGAAACTCTTCGACTTGACAAGGGATAGCGATGGGACCAGCATGATCAAAACCATACTCTTCTTCGGCAACCTTGAGCAGCTGCATGAATAGTGGATGATTTATATAAATCAAAGGAACCACAAATCTCTGCTGCTGCTCCTTGTTCCGACCCACCAAGATGGCGACACAGCCTTTCGGAACAGCTTTGAATCTCTTCGCATGGCGATGGATACGGCGGTTGTGGAGGTCAGCATGATGAAGCTGAATACAGAAACTAAAGTGCTGGGTTTTTTCTCTAATACTCATCTTTTAAACGATTTATTGGAATAAAATTAGAATATCAAGACTCAATAGATCGTAGCATCCACAAAATCACCACCAATATTAATCTGACAAAGAAGAAGAAGAAGAAGAAAGTCCGTGGATAAGAACAGAAACAGCAACGACGAAGAAGAATCGGACGGCTATCTTCGACTCGCATCCATATGCAGAGTTTCTGTCAGGTAAATCAGGCGATGTGTGATTTATATTTGATCTGGGGTCTGGGGATGTCAATCTTAACTTCGTCTTGAATCCATATTGAAGTCACGAGTCGCCGTCAAACGTCAACGCTATATTATATGTCTCGGTCTGCAATACTTCAGGCTGCGCGAAATCTTGCGTCATGTCATCCGTTTCGGAAAACATTTTTTTATTAGTTATACTTTTCTAAATGACTTTTTAGAAACGTGCTTGGGAATGACATTTGACATGCAATGCAAATGTGGTAGATCATCCCAATGGAGTAACTATTTATTCAATTTTAACTATTTTAACTAGACAAATACAAAAAATACTCTCTAACCTACTCTCTATTCCACTCTCTATTCCACTCTCTATTTTCTAGTTTAATCAAATGTATCACAAATTTGGATATCCATTTGATCTCTCTAAATTTCCTCTCTCCCTTTTTTTATCTCTATCTCTCTCTTTGTGTGTTTTGATTTTTTAAAAATTATTAGAAGTTAGGTATAAAATAGAAAGTGTGGTTGTAGTGTATTCAAAAAAATTGATAGCTAAATTAGTGAATTTAATATTTAAATATATTTTGAGTAGCTATTTTGTTAAATATGGTTGGAGATGCTCTTAGTGAAGAAGAGATCTCATGCACACCAAATAATTCAGTATTTCTATTTTCATTTAAGTTCGCACATATAGATTGTTATTTTATTGGGGATTTCCAAATCTTTTCCTATGACATGAGTTTTCCTATTTATTTTATATTCATTCCCATGTATTTCTAATTTCTTATTTTTTTTTATTATATTTTATTTAATGATGTAATTTATTACTTTAGCTTGAATTTCTATCTTTCAAGTTATTGTGGGTTTAGTTTTATTTTATAACATTTATTGATTTCAATTCTTCAATTATATTCAATTATGTTGAGAAGATTCATTTTTTTTTGTCTGGAGTCAAATGTATTTTGATATTAATTTAATTTAATGATAACTCCCTTAAATGCTTATGTGGAAATAATATTAATAAGTAAAACAATAATATAAATAAATGAAACAATAATATTTTTTTTAAACAATTACTTAAACTAATTTGAAAAAAATATAATTATGCATGAGATTAGATTTTTAGATAAATCATGTGAATTACTTTACTTTTTTTATAAAATCTTGTTCTGTTAGTCTGTGTGCAGTGTGTGGAAAAACAAAACTAAACTAAAATGGGATTTCTCCCATTTCATTTTATTTTTTTTTTACATACTTTCATAATATTTTGTTACAGAAGCTTGTAGAAACTTTATGTAACAAGGAATAGGACTGTACTAATATTTTTTTAATTTTTCACCCTCCCCTCAATTCCTCCTTACTAACAAGGAATGAGGATAGTTATAAATGACATACTTACACACTAATCAATCATCTCAATAGTAATCATGATGAAATATATTTAATTTTTAAATTTTTATGAAATCTAGTACAATAGTAATTATTTAATTCATAGACTTTAGTAATATTTGTTACATAAGATTGTATAAGCTTTCTATAACAAAGAATGAGAGATTTTAAGGGGCATTTTTCTCTTAATTTCGTTTCTATACACAAGGGTTTTAGGGTGTTGATGTTGTGCTTGTATGGAAAAGATAACTCATGTTGTGTCCGTGTTGAAGAGATTGTTCTTTCTATGCTCATGCAAATGGGATAATTTGTATTGTGCTCATGGGGTGCATAGAAATTCTTTGAAAGAACACTGAATCTTGAAATCAAACCTCAAATTTTATTAAGGTATTGTAAATCCATTTACAATTCTAATTTATTTTATGGATATTTAATGAATATTGATCATTATTTTGAGGTTTATTATTTGAATATAATTAAATCTATTTAATTATATTTAATGGATTTAAGTATGTATTTTAAATCCATTGACAATTCACTTGTTCGTGCTTAATGCTTATATATTATATCATTTTTGTGCAGGATAAAATTAAAGTGTGCGCTTGTAGTTATAATTTAGGGTTTAATATGTGTGTGTGTGTGTGTGTTTATTTCACACACAAAACATGTGAAACCCAAAAACTATTTGAATCCATTGTTTTGAGAAAGTTTTAAAACATATAAAATTCAAAATATTTAAACTATAATGCCAAACTAATTAACTTTCTTGGATATAAAAATTATTTCGAAATCATTTTTAAGTTTTTGGGCTGTCTTAGTAGCACCAAACAAGTAGTATCAAGTATTAATTAATTTTTTGCATTTTTATTTTTCAAGTGACTAGATTTATTTGTTTGGGATGATTGAAGAAAATAATTCACTTGATGTGATTAGGTTGAAATTATTTAATTATTCAACCTGGAAAATAATATTGATGTATATTTTAATGATGAGAGACTTACTTGAATTGACTATCAGTGATTCAAAACCAAAAAGTATAGATGACCAAAAGTAGAAAATATTACACTACAAGAACTCTACCATAATGTGAAAGTGGGTTGGATTGAAAATTTTCCATCACACCTATACAATCACAAATATAGATAAGATGTGGAGAATGAATCGATATATGAGAAAAATATATTAAAGAATAAGACCTAGTTAATCTGGCACATAGTTAAAATATAGTATCATGATGGATTTGTTATGACTACACACTTGAGTAATTTCTAAGTCTTGATTAATCAACTAGTATCCATGAAAATAGTGTTTAATGATGAGTTGCAAGTATCTCAACTCGCTTTTTGAGAGTTAGGAGACACTCATAGTTCCAAATATTATCCTTATCATAGTTATCATTACTAATAACCTCATAGGCAAGGTTGTGAGATATGAAAAAAAAGAAATTTCTTTGGATATTATTATTTTCAAGAAAAATGAAGTAGATGAGTTCAAATTCCATACCAAGAGAGGGAAGGGAACATTATTCTAACAAAAAGTCTGCCGTCAAACACATGATAAAGTGTTATTACTATGATCATGTAGGATACTTCAAGAGGAATTATCCCAAGTGAAAGAAGCTCTAGGAGGAGTGTAAGAGGAGAGATGGTTTCAGAAAATAAGTTGATACTTTTTTTCAAAGAGGGCAATATTGCTTTTTTTAAGTAGTTTTGAATTGTACAAAAAAGTCAGTCAGGAGAGTGACAAGGTAGTGGATTTAGTTTCAACCGTGCATGTCACTCTAAATCATCATTGGTTTGTGACATAATGTTTGGGGACTATAGATTAATCAAGATGAGTAGTTGAAGGACATCGAGAATACTAGGCATGAAAGATACTTGTCTAAAGACAAACACAAGATAATGACTACTTCTTAAGGATGTCTGATATATCCTAGATAATTGAATGAGCCTACTTATCTATGGGAATGTTGGACAATATGAATCACAGTAAAAAATTTGGAGAAGGCCAATGGAACATGGCCAAATGGTCATTGACTATAAAGAGACATAAACGGGTAATTTCTTTTTATGTTACTAAAGCTAGTATCTTGAATTGGATAAATACTTAGAAAGAAATTACAAGCATTGATAATAAGCTACATAGACCTAGATATGTTTGAGTGGATAGTTCACTTCCCACAAAAAAATAGTCCACACTTATAATATGAAAGTCGCTTATTGATAAAAGGATAGTCAGCACCACTAGGAAGAGTTGTATAACTCTATTGCTTTCATCCCCTCTTTTGAGGACATTGAGGATTGTTGTTGTGATATTATTATGTTGTCTTATTTTGTTGGTTAGACAATGTCTCAAAAGCTCATTACTAATGATATATTATTAATATAGATCCATAAATATATAGGTTGTAAAGATGGCTCAACAAAATATCAAACCCACGAAAATTATATTAATAGTTCAGTCAACCAACAATGAGATTATACAATTCTAATAAATAATATTTTTAGTGGTTTTGGTACAACTCTTAGATCATAGGGTGTGGCCACTTTTATTGCCATTGATCTCATCCCAATGATGATCCTCTCCTAGTTGTCCCCTTGCTACATTACTTTCAAGACAACAAATTCATCTTTTCTTGAGTTTCATTTATAAATCCATACCTTTTAGGCAACTCATTAACTTTTATTAATAGTTTTTTCATATATACATTCTTATTTTCTGGCCTTAGGTATCATAAAGACCAAAAACTGATATGGTTTATAAGTGTTTCTACTTTCAGCTTTGTAAGTAACATACTCACACAATTAACATATGCTTCCCTAAAATCTCTTCAGTGAGAACCATATGAAGAAAAATAATTCAAAAAGTGATCACCACCATATGATTCACATTTCATTCATACATATCTTATGGGTTACCTATCACCATACTCTACAATAATAAAGCAAATCTTACATTTGAGATAAAACTTTTATGAGAACATTATATTGAATATTCACATCTATTGAGAACTAATTTTTCTAAGATATTTATAATGGAGTAGCATATAATATCATTCATGGTTTCAGCTTCAAGAGCATCATACTCTTAAAAATTAATATACCTAAATTCTAAGTTTTAATATATAAGCCTATCTCATGCTTCATGATCAGAAAGGTTGTCACTACCTTTCTACCATATATGCAAATTGATCCTCGTGATTTATATGTCACTATTCACCATGATAATATGTACAAATCCACCAATAGTTAAATCCTTATTTTGAATTCTATCTAATTATCATATCTATTAGTTATAAAATTATTCATACATCACTTAAATCATAATTACTTAAACCTAGATCTCAATTTAGCTTGATATTAGGGAGAGATTCAAAATTTATAAGAGAATAAGTTTCATAAACCTCAGATTTCCAGTAACACCTAATATGAGAATCTAGGGCACAAGCCCTAATCACACACTATTTTAGTTTATCATATTAAATTTACTCTAGAAAGGAGTTTGAGAGTCACTCCACAAAACTCTATAAATTATTCAATATCTTGCATCCCTTGCTTACTCATTGATCATTTAGGAAGTGCAAAAATCCATCTCTAGGGTTATTGTTGTGCTTACCTTTTAATTGTTTAATGGAGAAAATGATGAACTCCTTCAAATATTTTTTTCCTCTTTTATACTCTAGAATTTTAGCATTTCTCTAAGAAAAAATTTATGACTTTTGAAAGAAAATAGTGACTATGGTCGTGGTCTTTTAATCTAGAGGTCATGGCTCTAATAAGTGGCATTGATTTTGGAATGTATCCTAATATTCTTGCAATATAAAGTCACAGCACTAGGAAGTATTTGTGACTTGTCCCTTTTGTCTCTATAACATAAAGTCATGGTGTAAGGAACAACTGTGAAATGGTTATGGTGCTGGGAATGACTACGTTGCTAAGAATATCTTCTATTATCCATCATATGGCCATGATGTTGGAAATGCCAATAGAGCTGAGTATGGTCTCTCTTGTGTATCATATAGTCATGACATTGGGAATGATTGTGGCTCTTGCATTATTCTTTCTTATATATCATATGACCATGACAATAAGAATGAACATGATATGAGAAATTAGTTCATACATAAAAGTTATTACTTTGTCTTTTCTTGAAGGCAAGAGCCGTGGCCTTGAAAATTAGGAATGCTTGAATAATATCCTTTATAGAATTTTGTGTCCAAAAGTCATGGCATTGGATAATTATCATAGTTTTGGCCAGAGTATCTTTGGCTTTGTAATATTCTATAGCTCAAAATTCATAGCTTTGAGAAAGGGTTATGGCTCTAGTATGAGAATATAAAGTCCTAGTAAAGATAAAGTTATGATGCTAGGAAGTGTCCATTACTTTCAACACCAATGGGATACTTTATTATTACGTTGTAAAATTAATATCATAGCTATTTAATTGTTATGAGATAAGTTTGGTTATGGTTCTATGATAATATTACATCCAAAAAATATATATTACATAATTGAAAGATTATGCTAACAAGGTGGTAGAGTTGTGGCTTATAAAGATTATAATGACTAAAGAAGTAAAGTTTCTATCAAGAATAGATATTGAAATTGCTTGATAAGCCCAAATTACCGAGTCATCAAATACCTCCAAAAATATACTAATTTTATAACTATTCATCAAGACCTACCAATTTATCTTCCATGCAGACATGTCATTTAATAGTAGCTAAATTAGATAAGAATATTTGGTATTGTATATACTAAACAAACTCATACACTAAAATTATTACTCATCATCAAGCAATGACTTCCCATGTAATAAAAAAATAATCTACTACATCTCAAGGAAAATAATTTTCTTTATGACTAAATTTGAGTATTATAGTATCTCAAGATAGTAAAGTAACTTCTCATAAACATATTAATAGTCATAGTTGAGTTTAAATTTCACAACTATATTTATGGGTAAATTGCATGTGTATAATCATTTATGTGATGAGTATATAAAATTTATTATATCATACATGCGAAACAAATTCATTAGGTTGCCTCCAAAATAATGCTATGTTTAATATCCATAGCTAGCCCATTAATACCTCCTGACCTTTATTAGTGATCTCTATTATCCATGCTAGCTTTTTAGGATATGGTTTTACTTCATTCTTTTTTGTTTCTTCCATTTGACTTATATCAGCTGCAGCTTTGATGAATGTAATGACTTCTTCTTTAGTTCTCACTTGGCTCTTTTCTTTCTTTATCCCCAAAAAGTCATGAAACTATGAAGTGACTATAATTTTGTGCATATGTATTATTATCTTTTATAATGGGCCATGGTAATGGAAAATGGCACTGGCATGGTGAAGGGCTTCTCATATTTTCATATGGCTATGACACTATAAAAAGTCATTGGCATTGGTCCTTCTAGATTATTATATGGCTGTAGCACTGAAAAATAATCATGACATTAAAAAGGCATCTCTTGTGTATCATGTGGCCGATTTACTAGAAAATGCTCATGCCATAAAATTTTCTTTTCATATGCCTTGAGTACCCAAGATGTTATGGGTGATCATGGAACTGGCCTTCACTTCTCTCTTACATCATGTTGTTTTGGTGCTTCAAGAATGTTGCAACACTAGAAATTAGCTCGAGCATAAAAGTCATGGCTTTGCCTTTTTTAAGGATAAAAGTCATGACCTTGGGAAATGGCTATACTCAAGTAATGTCCATACCTTTTTAAGTAACGGCTATAAATAATTATCATTACTTTGGCATGAATAGTATTATTTCTATAATTTTTTGTAGCAATAAAGTCATGGCTTTGTAAAAAAGTAATGGTTCTAACTTGAGATAATCGAGCTATATTAAAGATAGAGTTGCAATTCTAGGACATGTCAATCACATTTAGAACTAGTGGGGTACTTGGGTGCTATAACATATAATTAATATTGTAGCTATATTTAAATTTTATAAGATACCTATGGCTTTGATTCTATGATAATATCACTGCCACTAAGAATGTGTTACATAATGAAAGAATTATTACTAATGAGTTAGTAAAATCATGGAATACAAAGATTTCTATGACCTTTTTGATAGAGTTTTGGTAAATATTAGATGTCAAAACATAGCAAGACTTCATGTTCTACCCTCCAGCTAAACACCTCAAAACACCTATCAATTTCATGACTTTTCATTAAAACTCACCAAAACTATAAAATCATGAATTTAATCCATAAATTTTTTTTTCATGCTTATACATTATCATAAAGTACCAAAATACCTATAAATATTCAGTAGTTTGAATACAAAATAAACTCATACATTATATAATTACTCATCTCCAAACAATAACTTTCTCCACCATGACAACACAAAACAAAACAATAATCAACCATCTAAATTTCATTCCACATAGTGGTAAATCATCATAACATGGGAATAATTTAACAAAAATACAAATTAGGGTAGGGATGGAGGTGGATGATATGATTCTTTTTAGTATCATACTTTTTGAAGGTGAAATCTATTGAGTGCTCAAACAGTGATAAAAAAGTAGATGACCTATCTAAATCTCTTTTTTGATGGAGTTACTTTTCACCAAATTACTTATTGTAACTTTTTATGCTACCTAATTTTATCAATTAGACAATATCTCAAAACCTTAATAATAAAATTATCTTGCCAATACATATTCACAAATGCATGGGTAATACAAGTAGCAAAAAAAACTTTTATCCAGATATTGATTCTACATAATTGTATTGGTAGTTCGATCATTCAATAGTGAGAGACTTATTTTTAGTAAAATGGCTATTTGAATTGTGAAATAATCTTAGATCCAAGGGTTTATTCATTTAATATATATATATATATGTTATATGTTTAAGCTAGTTTTACTTTTATTATGTTTGGATATAAATTAAAGGTTGAGGTATGATGTAATAACTCCTTGCCCTAATGGCATACCATGTAGTTAACACCATTAAGCTCCTCCCAATTTTGGTCCCATTCATAGTTGTTTACTAGTTATATCATTATCAAGAAAACAAATCATCTCTACTCAATAGTCTTTCACAATCTCATGCCTTTTATGAAAGTTTATCAACTGCATTTGGTTGTTGGGTCATTTAATAGTGAGAGAACTTATTTTTTATAAAATAGATATTTTTTGGATTGAGAAATAATCTTAGATCCATGAATTTATTCATTTAATTTATGTGATCTATGTTTAGCATAATTTGACTTATATAATATTTGGGCATATAATGATGTTTGTTTTCTTGGCCAAAACAAACATCATTATATGATGTGAGGATTTTTGTATATTTCAGTGGTTTAATAATGATGTGAGGATTTGAAAATAGAAATAATATAGGTTGATTTCATGGCTTTGGTATTTTGAAAAATTTTGATGAATAGTCTTGAAATCAATAAAATTTTGAAGGTTTTAACATACGAAATAGATTATTAAGTCTCACATGATTTTAGCATTCATTCTTGGCCAAAACTTTATGTAATTGGCCAAGGAAATTCTTGTATATCACAACACTACCAATTTATTAGCACAATATTTTTATTGTGAGACACATTCTTAGTTGTAACAAATTATCATGGAGTTATAGCAATAGCTAGTTTCAAAAATTTAAATGATTCTGATATTAATTCTTCATTGCAATAACTAAATACCCTACTAGTGCTCAATATAATAACCAATTTTATAGTACCATTATTTTATCTTTAATATGGCTCGATAGTCATAAGTTAGAACCATTATTTTTTTACAAAGACAGGACTTTTGAGATAGAAAAAATGATAGAATAATAACTATTTATGCCAAAGCTTTGATAATTATTCAAAGTTATGATGTTTGTGATACTAGATATTACAAAAGATATTACACAGGTACTATTATTTCCAAAGTCATGCCTCTTGTCCTCAAAGAAAGATATAATTGTGATATAAAGGTGTCAACCGGGCAAGGCTGGCCCGGTCCGGCATGAGGTACGACACGATTCGACTGTGTCTGGGCTGGCATGGCATGGAAATTTTCTATGCCCGTGTCGTGCATGTCCACGGCACCAATCGTGTCGTGCCATGCCTAGGCCAACTAGGCCTCGTGCCGTGCCTAGCCCAGCACGGTATCATGGCCCGTGGGCACGGTACCTCGGCACAAGCTGAGAAATTGCCTCAGCGATAGAAGTTGAGCCCGACGAGCAAGGCTCGCCCTGTAGAAGTTGAAAAAGAATCGCGTGACGCGGCATCACGGAGGTGCGCCATCGAAATGGCGAAACCTTAATTTTTTTAAATTAGGGTTTCGGCCCGACCGAGCCGAACCCGCCGAATTCATGCCACGGGCCCATGCCAGACTGTCCTCCACAAAACCATGCTGGCCTGGCACAGAAGCACAGTCAAGCTGGTTAAAAATAGATCGGGTCAGCCCGGCACGTCCCATTTGACACCTCTATTCTAATAAGTATGCTCAAGATAATTACCAATTATATGACATTCTAGTAGCACCGTAACAACATGATATATGAAAGAAGAGAAGACTAGTATCATGATTACCCACTACACCATAGATACATGAGAGATAAAAGAAAAATTTTGTGTCACAACTATTTACCAGCAGTACAACCATGATCAACACATGAAAGACCTTCTTAGAAACATGGCTATTTTTTAGTGTCACAACTATACAAAACTCAATGACTATTTCTAATGTCATGGCCTCAACATAGCATACTATATAAAAAAAAAATTCATCACTACATTACTGCCACTTTCTAGTATCATAGCCCTTTATGTATAACAAGTAGACAAAGACATGAAGTCATGACTACTTCATAGTGTTGCATCATTATGTTATTGAGATATTAAGCTCAAGTTATGGTCATTGCCAATGTCATGACTTTTTGTTATAGGAAGATCAAGATGTAGTCAAGAGTCATGATCACTTTCTAGAGTCATGACCTCAAGCTTAAGAGATACAAAGTGAAGTCATAACTTTTTTCTAAAAGTTATGACTTCTAACTTAAAGTAATGTAGAATCACTCGAGTATAAAAGTAAAAGATAGAAAAATTTTAAAAATCTCTCATTTTTTTTTCTTCTCCCTCTCACAATAAAAAAAGCTATAGAAACTAGCAACCCCTGGGGGCAAATTTCACAATCATTAGAAGTTTCACAAGCAAACAAAAAATACAATATTAATACTAATCAATATAGTTGGTAGGTATGGCTCTCTATCCCTCTCCTATAAAAGATCAATTTAAAAATTTGTACCAAACTAACATGGGTTTATTTAAATTAAGATACGTGATGTGAATTAGTTTTATTTATTAATAAATGGACATGTTTGATTTATTTTATGTTATTGATATAGATGGATGGTGATTATAAGAACTTAAATTATGGTTTTGACTATTAGAGTTAATATCATTGTAACATGAAGTAACAATGCTATAAATTGATCATGACTTCATGTATTTATCTTCTTTGTCTTTAATAAAGGGTTGTAATAATGGGAAAAGGCCACAACATAGTGAGGGATTCTCATATTATTATATAGCAATGACACTGTGTATTTAATGCCCATGACAGTAGGAAATAGCCATGATACTAAGAAGATCTTTCTTGTGTATTCAATGACCATGGCATTGAAAAATGGTCATAGCACTAGGCTTCACCTCTTTCATGTATTATGTTGTTGCAGCATTGCAAGGATTCCACATAATAAGCAATTAGCTCAGGTATAAAAGCATGGTTTTATATTCCTTTGAGGACATGTGTTGTGACCTTAGAAAATAGTCATACTTAAATAATATCTTCCGTAACTTTTAGTATCTTAAACATCATAGCTCTAAATAATTATAGTGGCTTTGGTTTGAATAGTTTTAGCTCTATAATTTTATGTATCACAAAAGTTAATTTTTAAAAAGGTCACAACTTTGACTTGAGACTATTGAGTCATATTAACGATAAATTTGTATTGCTAGAATATGGTCATGACCTTTAGTACTAGTGGAGTACTTGGTTGTTGTGACATAGAATTAAAATTCCAACTATGTTTAATTGTTATGAAATAAGTATTGTTGCAACTCTATGGTCTATCCTAAAATTGCAACTATAATAATATCACAACCACTAATAATGAATGTATCACATAGTAAAAAGATTGTGCTAACAAATTTGTAGGATATTAATATATAAAATTACCATGACTTTTTAGGTAAATATTTGATCATGAATGGATGCCTAAATTTTTTTAAGACTATATGGTCTACCCTTTTAGTTAAACACCTCCAAAAATGTATTAATTTCATGATTATTCATCAAAATTGGCCAAAACTTCAAAGTTATGAAATCAATCCATATATTCTTCATTACATGCATAAACTTCATCATAAAGTATTAAAATACCTATGAATATTAGATAGTTTGAACACCAAATAATAAGTATGACAATCATAAAGCCAAAAGAACAAACAAATTTATATCTAATCTATTATATATATTCTTGAAGAACTAACTTTAAAACCAATCTATTTCAATGGCCACCATAGTGTCATGGACACTTAAGATATATGAAAAATAAATTTTGTATTACTATCATTTTTTAGTGTCACATTCATAGGATACACAATAGAGGCCTTATTATTATAGTTAGTTTCCATTTCCACGACCATATAATATTCTAGAATGACCAATTTCAATACTATGACTTTTACATAGGGTCATGAGCATATAACAATTTTGGATGTCCTTTAATATGTCAAGAATATTTTCTAGTGTGGTACTTTATTATAGACAAGAAGTTAAATACACAAAGTCATGACTACTTCATAGTGGCATGACTTCGTGTTAGAAAGATATTAGGCCAAAGTCATTGTTATTATAACTCTCATGACTTTTTATTATCGAAAGATTGAGATGTAGTCTAGAGTCATAGTCACTTTCTAAAATTATGACCTCAAGCTTAAGAGATGAAAGGTGAAATTATAACTTTTATCTAAAAGTCATGATTTCTAACTTTGAATAATGTAGAATCACCCAGACATAAGAGAGGAAGATAAAAAAAATTCAAAAAGAATCTTTCATTCTTCATCCTTCCATTCCATGCATCAAGGAAAACCATAGTGCAACTATGAACCCTATGGGTAAATTACACATAGTTGGGATTTCTCAAGTAAGTAAGGAATGCAAGATTAATACTAATCCCTAGGGTTGGGGGCCTGGTTCTCAAACCCTCTTCTCTAGGTTAGATTTGAAAATTTTTACCAAAATAACATTTTGTCTAGGATTTGTATAAATTGATATATATGATATAATATTAGTTTTTTATTTATGAATAAATATATTTAAATTATTTTATATTAAGGATATTGATGGATTTGTAATTAAATAGAACTTGAACTAGGATATCAACTATCAATAGATTTGTACAAGATTATTGTGGTAGTTGATTATAGGTAAACTATAAAGTTCAATCGTGCATTTGTAGGATAGAAGTGATATTCCTTCTGACTAAGATAAGTGAGATTAACCTATATGTTAAAACCTAAAATTTAGATAATTTAATCACTATAAATATTACACAAAGTTGAAAGTAAGAATACATTTACATACCAATCTATTGTATATGTCTTAAAAAACTAATTCTCAGTTGGAATAGATGCTATATATAATATTTTTAAGGGGTCTACTTTTAGTGTGATAGTCACATTATTACTGAGAAGGATAATGACATGCAATTCTTGGGACATGCACAAGTATATTATGACTCGCAAGTTGATTACAACCCTTGTGAGTTGCTTTTGTATGTATGATTCCCTCTAGTAAAACTTGAGGGTAGTATATGTTAATTTAGGAGTATCATATGGGTCATGTTATGTTGGTGTTGTTCAAAAAAGGGGCAGCCTTACAAGGCTCATTGGTATGAGTTTTGGGTAGGTCATGTTGGATTGTGCCATGTTGGGTCAAGCTTGGCCAAGCTAACCCTAATCAAGCTAAGCTAGCCTAGGTTAAGCTAGACTAGTCTGGGTCATGTGAGGCTAGATTGGGTTAGTTTAGGCTAGTTTGGATTAGTCCAAGCTAGTCAATTTGATGATATGGGCCAAACTGGCCTACATGAGCTATCGTACTAGGTCATTTCGTGTTGAGCCCCCCATGCCAAAAAGATTGGCCCAGCATGCCCTAGCTGTGTTGCATGCCGATCCACAACACTTCTAGGCATAGTTCTAAACCATGTCGTGCCATTGTCAGGCATGGCTGAACCGTGTAGTGCCAGGAATGACTAAACCATGTCATACCATGGGTGATGCCCGAGCCACCTAGCCTGGCTAACAACTCTATGTTAATTATGTAAGTATGGCACATAGGAAAACTAAAGTATAAATACTTATAAACTATATCAAACTTTAATCTTTATAATACTTGAGGCTAAAGGATAAGAGTGTGCTATTGAAGCAATCATTAAAGAAAGATAAAGTTTTCTAAAAGGTATAAGATTGTGAATGACTCTTTAGTATAGATGATTTTTTATCTCAGTGATGATGTACCAAGGGGATGGTCATGATGAAACCATCATTGGAATGGGCTCAATGGTGAAAATTATCTTATATGTTATAAGGCAAAGAGTCATTGAATAATACCATAACCTTTATTTTACATCCAAACATGATGTAATTCAAATTAACTTAAACATATATCACATAGATTAAATGAATAAAACCATGAGTCTAAGTTTATTTCATAATCTGAATATCCATTTTATTAAAAATGAGTTGTCTTACCATTTAATGACCGAACTATCGATATAATTCTAATGGGATCAATATCTTGATAAAAATCATCTTTATACTTGTATGACCAAGGTTTTTTTATATCTTTATTAGTAAGATATTCTCATTAATGTGCTTTTGGGACACTACCTAACTAATAAAATTAGGTAGCATAACAAAATCATAATACTTACATCAATTAATCTTACATCAACTTTTGATTTACACACATTAATCTATCTCATGAGAAAAGAGTAGAAAGGATATCACTTACTTCAAGTCAAATCTTATGAGTATGTCACATGACTAACTTGTCACAATCTACCATGGATAGTACACAAAAATCTATGTTAGATGTGGAATTCTAAATTGATAGTCTAAATAACATGTACATCTATTAACATTATAAATATAATATTACCACAAATAAAATGTTATACAACCAAAATCATCATATAAAAATATAATAAATAAATCCTAGATCCTTATCTAGCCCAATATTAGAGAAAAATTTACATGATATATTGTATGGTTTATTTAGTTGAACCAAGGATTCCCAATGACAACTAGCATGAGGATCTACAACACAAATCAAATTTTCAATCAAGCCTTGCTAGTATTTTCCTTGCATTTGTCCCTAGGTAGAAGTTAAATTTTGTACCACCTAGTATTTTGCATGGTCTTGGTCTCAATTTTTGAATCCCCCTCCCCTTCTTGGCAGAAATTCTAAGTCCTTTAATTATATCTTGTGATCTCGTTAAGTTGTTGTGATGATTTTTAAGTTGAAAGTTGCTACTTTATTTTGAAGCCACAACTCTATCATTTCTTTTAATCTCTTTTAGAGTGAAAAATTGTAGAATCAAAAAATATCTTGACTAAAGTAATTCTTCTCTAGAACTTAAAGTGGCATTAAAAATATCACAATTGATGTAATTTCTTTATGGAATCAATAATTATGGTAGTAAGAATATTATGACTAATGAACAATCTTTCTAGAGGACAAAGTTATGGTAGTAATAATGTCATGTCTGACACATTTATTTTCTATAATACAAAGTCGTGATTACAAAAATGATCGTGACTAAGACATTTCCTTTCTGGAGAAAAAATCATGATGACAAAGGTTATTATGACTAAAAATCACTTGGTATTATATGATTTTAGCTCTATAGCAAATAAGGCATATGCTCCAAAATATCATTACTTCAAGTACCAGCATGAAACTTAGTTTCCATGACTTAAAATTAAGGTCTTGGCCAAAATTGTATTTTAGTACTAATGAGGCATTATGCTATAAGAAAATGTCATAGCCATGAATAAAGTATTGCATATTGAAATAATTATGATAACTAGGTTGTAGAAACATGGAGTGCAAATATTTATATGACTTATTTTATAGATTTATGGCCAAGAAAGACTATTGTAACTACTCAACATGCTTGTGTTAGTATTACTAAGTCATAAAATTAGAAATATCATGAATTTTCCTTTATTATTTAGCCTTCCAATTGGCTTTCCACTAAGTCCACAAATCATATTGAAATTATTTTTGATTTTCCTATTATTCATCTATATACATCAAAATCATCATTTAGTAAAATCCTTTCAGTATAAACCAAATTTTAGTACAAATACATCATCAAAATATTATCAAACAATGTCAAAAAATTGGTATGTTAAATACTGAATAGCAGCCACACCCTATTATGACATGGTTCATGGCTCATTTGATACCTCTATAGGTACACACCCATACACAAGCCCATACCCACTTTTCATGAGCATTCACACTGCTCTCACCAAGTTCTCCTCACCAACACCCACTTCCATCACCCATCTGCAAGCCGCAACCCACCAAGCCCCTACAAGATAGCCATCATGCTTTGGGGTTCCTCGAGCTGCATGCCTATGCTAGCTAAGCTAGGTCACAAGCCATTTTCCCAAGTTAAACTAGGGTCATACCATGCTACATGGCATGGCACTACAAGCACTCAAAATAATCAACTTTCAAAAAGTAGCCTTGATTTTTTAAAAGGCTAACTTTAGGCATGTCATCTTAAAATGAAAATAGAAAACCTAACTAAAATTGGATAACTTTTGAGAACTAAAATAATGATATGATGACACAATGATTTGGTAGTAATTTGGCCATAACTCTAGTTTTTTTAAGTATATCGACATGAGACAAGCACCTAAAATTCAATAATGTCACCAAGCAAAAATTTATCAAAGAAAATGTATGCTAACAGATAAAATATAAATATTTGCTATTTAATGGATATAAGTATATTAATATGATGACACCTAATTTATAATTAAAGTTAGAAAAAATAAATGAAGTAAGGTGACATCTAGAATTCATTGAATAATTAGGCATCTAGATACATATCTCTCGAAAAGCATTAATTGAAATATGTTAAAATGAAAATTAAATATCTATTAGGATTATATTAGGATAAACTATTTTCAACTAAAAATAATAACATATAAATACTTGTTAAAAAAATTGATGATGAAATAATTCCAATTTATATGTGATCTTACATGAGAAAATTCATCATTAAAATTATATAGCATTTCTAAAAAAAATTAAATTTTTATTTCTTTTGAAAGATTAGATATTGCAAAAACAATCTATAAAAAAATTATATATAGCATTTTTTTTATATTTTTAAAGTCTAAATTGTGTGTTTGTGTGTGCGTGTGTGTGCGTGTGTGCGTGTGTAATTAATATAAATATTTCAAGAAATAAATTATAAGAATTAAATCAGATACATACTTCAGCAATTGACAAGTCATGAAATTGAACTTGAAAATAATAAATAACTAAGAACATGTACCTACCTATGTCCACATGACGTCATGACCTACCTTAGAAAAAAAAAGAAATGGTCAATTATGGAATTTGAAATAAAACCACTCCCAACTATTTTTTTTATATTTTTAATTCAATTTGTTTAAAAAATATTTTTCATGTGACACTTTTTGAATTCCATTCTTTTTAAATTAAGTATTATTAAAATAAAAAAAAATGAAAAAGTTTTTATTTATAAAAATGTTTTGAAAAAAAAAAGAAAATTGGTCGTGTTTTTTGAAATGAAAGAAATGGTCCATTCATTTTGATTAGAAAAGATATGCAACCCCATGTTTAGTGGCTGGCATGTCTGCCACAGTAGGCATGACTTCCACGGCATGGCATGTCAGTCATGGCCAGGGTCAAGATTGGGGCTGTGGCAGAGTCTGGGGCATGATCAAGGATAGAATGTAGCCATGGCATGACATGGTAGACATGGCTATAATAGCTATTGAGCCCACCACACAATAGTTGCTGCCACAATTGTGGCAATGGCTGTAATGGGAATTCAAAAGCCATGACATGTTTTCCATGGCTTGGAAGGGTGGTGTACGAAAATTAAAAGATAGCTAATTTACAGGATGTTTGGTTTTGGCCACACAAAACGTCTAAGTTGTCCCCCTTATACCTTATCCCTATTGTGTATGGTTTTTTTTTTAAAAAAAAAACTTACAAAAGGTTTTCTCCAAAAAAATCCTTATGTAAGGTTTTGGATAGTGCAACAACCCTATTTTGGGATTTGGATGCCCCTATTCATGAAAGTCTTTTCTTATAATAATTTTTTCTATAAAAGAGGGCATGCTAAAAAAGTATGATATTCATGTGGTATTTGCACGGAGAATATGCGAGTGTTCGTGCAAAAATTTATATGGGTGTTCATGTGGGTATTTGAATGAGTATTCATGCAATGCTCAAGCACTCAAGAATATACCAGAAACGCAAATGGATACCTACATGTTTAATTCCTATTTATTTGTTAAGTGGATCTTGCAATTTACTATAATTTGGACTATAATTGGGTGTTATTTTGTTTGGGTTTGAGCATATGTGTGTGTGTATGTGTATTATCCCATTTTGGATAATATATATATATATATATATATATATATATTGATGTTTGAATTTATAATTTCATTTTGGGTATTTTACAAATTCAAAATATATGTAAATATATATTTTGAGTATAATTTTGAATTTATATATTTGCGTATTTCTAATAGAATGTATATGTGAAATCCAAAAGGTTTGTAATCCACTATGTGTTTTGGTAAAGGCAATTTCAAAATTAAAAGATTTAAAATCAGAAGCAAACATAATTAATTCATTGTTGGATTGATAATTTGTTCTCGAGGCCATCTTGGTTTTTGGGCGGAAACTTGGTCGATCCCCAACGTACTATCCATTTTAAAATCACAATCAAAGATGATGAAGGCACACAACCTAATATATCATTATGATGAAACCTATTTTTGAACAATGAATGATTCCTATCTAATATCACATGGTGACCCAAATTGGATTAATTATCAAAAATATATGATGAGCTTAGGAGATCTAAAATATTAGAGACATGAAGAGATAACTTATCAAAATAAATCCATTCTAGGGTTTTGAAGATATTATCAGTACATTACTTTTGGAGGATAAATGAAGCAATGATATGAAATATCAGCATAGCAAAAGAACTAATGAGGAAATGATAAATTGAGAATGAACACAAATAAGAAAAATGTAGAGGAATAGATGAAGATCTCATTATAGAATGATAAAAAAATTGGAATTGAAAAGTGCCATTACTTTCCTAATGGCCTCAGACAATACTATGACTTTAGAGTTCTAGAAAAGAAATATTAATATTGTGCTACCTAAAAAAATCTTGACACTAGAGAAAGAAGTCACAACTAGTCCCAAAGGTCAAAGCCCTGGTATTCATGAGGGACAATATGGTTGACAATACCATGACTTTTGAGAACATCATGGCTACTAAAGAGAAGTTCCTAAAAGATTGGACAACTCCATATGGAGTAATCATAAAAATATCTCCAAAACATCTTCATTATATCTTTCTAGAGGAAGACAAGATGAATTTGCTTATTATTTTAACATGATTAGCAGAAAAAATTGGCACAAAGTTAGTGAATCTTATAAAAAATATGTGGGTACTATTGCATTGTCACATGAAAATATCTAAGGAATAAGTCTATTAATATGCATGCATAGGATTTTTATGAAAGATAATGTGAAGCCTATAATTAGTAACCAATGGAAGCTAAATCACATAATGAAAGATGTGATAAAAAAAGAGATCATGAAATGGCTGAGGGTAGAAATCATTTATGTGACATCCGATAGTCCATGGATAGGTCTGATTTATCATATACCAAAGAAGAGAGGATTGATGATAGGCAAAACAAAAATTAATGAATAGATTACCACATGTGAAACAACTATATGATGATTATATATTGATTATTTAAAATTGAACAAGGAAACAAAAAAAGATCATTATCCACTTCTATTTATAGACAAGATTTTAGACAAAATCTAGTCTCATTCATTTTATTATTTTTTGGATTAATATTTGGCATACAATTAGATTCTCATTGACCTGTCAGATCAAAACAATAACATTCACTTGCTCATATAGGACATTCCCATTTATGAAATTATCAGTTGGACTTTGTAATGCTCTAGCCACACTTTAGAGGTACATTAATGTTATTTTTTCAACCTCAATAAAGAAATTATGGAGTTATTTATAGATGATTTCTTTGTGTTTGAAGATTATTTTGGAGGATGCTTGAATAACTATGAGTTGTATTAAAGTAATGTAAAAAAAATATTCATCCTCGACTAGGAAAATATAACTTTTTGGTTAAGGAATAAATCGTACTTGGGCATATAGTTTTAACTAGAGGATTAGAGATAGATGATGCAAAGGTGTCAATGAAACTCTTACTCACACCACTACAGTCAAAGGAGTGAGGAGTTTTCTTGGGCATGTGGAGTTTTATAAGAGATTTATCAATAAACTTTTTGAAGATAGTGAAACCATTATGAAAACTCTTGGAGAAGGATATGATGTTGCATTGATGTTTAGAAAAATTGAAATATAAATTGATCAAAACCCCAATATTGACTATGTCATGATAGGAAGAACTATTTTTTATCATGTGTGATGTAAGCACCTATGCTTTGGGAGTCATATTGGGATAAAAAAGTGACATCTCTAAGGTAATTTCTAATGCTAGTATGACATTTAGTGAAGCCCGAGTAAATTATACAACAATGAAACATAAAATGTTTGTTGTAATGTTCTCTTATAAAAAATTCTAACCATACATCCTTACAACGAAGGTGGTGATTTACATGGATCACGCAACCATATACTACTTGATGACAAAAATGAAGGCTGAGCTAATATTGATAAGATTGATACTACTTTAAGAAATTGAACATAAAAATTCGAGACAAGAATGAGAGTTATAATGTCATATCCAACCTTTTTTCATGATTGGGATCTATGAACAATAGAATGAAAGAAGCTGAAATTTTGCAGGATTTCTCATATGGTAAAGTTTTGATGATAGGGACCAAACTATACTAGTACATTGATTTCATTAACTATTTAGTATTTATTGTCTTACCCCATTTTCTCATGTCTTATGTGAGAAATTATCTATTAGATGATCCATTATTATTTATGAAATGTGTCTATCAAATTAAAATAAGATATATTCTCAAAGATGAATAATAAATGATCATCCTCAAATGTCACTCACCATCATATGGAGGGAATTTTGACCATCACAAAACACCCACAAGGTAATATATTATGGAATTTTGTCATCCTTTCAAGATTATCAAAAGATGATATGCCGATGAGATAGATGCTAGAGATTGGATAATATATTTAGGCAACATCTAATACCACTTAACTTTATTCTTGAAGTAGAAATTTTTGATATATAGCGAATTAAATTTATGGGCCCTTTTTCAGCATCTTGGGGGAAAGAATACATCATATTAGTAGTAGATTATGTGGCAAATTGTGTTGAAGTATAAGTGATTTAGAAAAAAAAAAAGAAAAAATAGTTATAAGTTTCTTCATAAAAATTCTTCACCAGGCTTGGCACTTAGAGATGTATCATTAGTAATGAAGGAACCATTTTTATAACTAATTGTTTAATGTGTAAAACTTGGGACTAGACATAAGAAGGGATTTTCATATCATACACAAATAAATAAAAAAGTAGAAAAATCAAATAGAGAGATTAAAAATATAATGGAAAAGAAGGTTAATCCATTTAGAAAAGATTAGTCTCAATATTTGGAGGAAACACTATGGACTTATAGAATTTGAATATTAAGCAAATGAACTACCACATGAATGATACAAAATAAAAAAGATTTTTGCATATTAGTGAAGTAGAGGAACTAAGAAATAAAGCTTATAAAAATTATTGGATTTACAAAGAAACAAAAAGGTTGCATGATAAAAATATGTAAAAAAGAGATTTCAAAATTGGGGAGAAGATGTTGGTTTTCAACTCTCAGCTTGAGTTATTCTTAGGAAAGTTAAAGTATTGATGATATGGACCTTTTGTAATTATGAACATTACTCCTTTTGGGGAAGTCACACTAAAATTAAAAAATGAAGCTTAATTTAAAGTAAATGGGTAAAGGTTGAAGCATTGCACAGCTTCAACAATTTTCTTTATGCATTGCGTGATGAAATAAATATAGGTATTCACACTATTACTTTTACACCTATAAAATTTAGTAACTTAATTTAAACTATGATGTGATTTGATTATATGCCCATAAAAAGATATAGCCCCACTTTATAGATATACTAAGACTCTCAAACTTAGTCATAGCAAACACTTATAGAGAAAGATGATGGATGTAATGAAATTTTCTATAGAGAGAGAGTAATCGCTAGGGGACAGGTAATCATTTTTGTATAAGAGTTTGTTCTGTATGCCAAATACTAAATAAAATCAGTTATTTTAGTGAATATTCATGATGTGTTATATACAAAAGAGCTTTTAAATAAATAATTTTACTAAATTATGGATTTGATGGAATATAATTAATAGAAGTGAAATTGGATAATTTTTATGTGAAATTAAAACTCAATAAATAATTGAGAAGAATGGGAGCAAAAAGTCATAATATTTTTTATGTTATGACTTGGTTACACCTCTTTGAGTTATAGAAGAATTTCAACATCTAATCTTGGCTAAAACATTATATAAATAGTCATGACAATTTTCATACATTATAACTCTACCACCTCATACTATAATAATTTCACTATACAACATATTTTTTTTGGCTATGCAACTTCTTTGAGTTGTAGTTGTACTAGTTCATAATACTTTTTATGGTTATGATATTAATTTCATATCACATCTATCAAATATCTCACTGGTGCTCAAATCATAGCAAACTTCGGGGCCATGACTTCTTCGTAATAGAGCTAATTAGTCAAAGGTAAAAGCCAAGGTATATTATTCTAAGCATTGCGGCTATTAGCTATAGAATGTTATAGAAAGTAATAATTAAGTAATGGTCATTTTCAGATCTATGACTTTTCTCTAGAAAAATGTGCATTCACTATCATTCCCAGTGTCATGACTATCTGATATAAGATAGAGATCAAAGATGTGGCCTACTATTAAGTCGTGACTTAGTGTTATAAAGGAAAAATGTATATTGATGGATATTCTTACTATCGTAGCCATTCGATACAAGAGATAAACCAAAGTTGAATCTCATTCTTAGTGTCATGACTTTGTATTCTAGAGATAAAATGTGCAGACTTGGCTATTCTCAATGTCACAGGCATCTGGTGCAAGAGAGAGACTAAAGATATAGCCCATTCTTAGTATTATAAAATTGTGTTCTAGAAATGAACTATTTGTGGTCATTCCCAATATCATAACATTTTAAAGTATAAAAAAACCAAAACCATGATTTTTTTCTAAAAAGTTGTAACTTTTGACTTAACCCTACAGAAGATTCATGAGCAAATGGGTGACACAAAGATAAGCATAAGCCCTAAGGGATGGGCATGAATTTTGATCTACCCTGGGAGAAAATTTGAGACACACAATTGAGAAATATGCATTAAGGTTTTATTCATCGATATTTTTGAGGACTATCATTGGGAACCCAAAATTTTCATAAGAAGTTTATCCAATTATTCCCGTATGAATTCCTCTCTAATGATAGGCTCAATTGAGATCTAGGGTTATATTTAATTATATGTAATAAATATTGTATGAATGAATTTTATATTTGGATTTTATTATGGATTGGATATTAATGGATGTGATAATTATGGAGACTTGAAATTATAGTTTTGCTATTAGTGGGTTTGTACATCCTATCATGGTGGATGGTGATAGGTAAGCCATGAAGCGCACTCATATGTAATGGTAGGAAAGAAATGATAGCCCTTTTAATCATGACATATAAGACAAGCCTATAAGACAAGCCTATATATTAAAATCTAATATTTAGGTATATTAATCATGCGAGTATTATGCTTTTGAAACTAAAATAATGAATGATTTTATAATTAATTCATTGTGTATGTCTTTGAAAAACTAACCCTCAATTGATATAGATATTGTATAGAATATATTCCTAAAGGTTTTGCCTTTAGTATGGAAATCACGTGTCAATATGGTAGATGATGGTATGTAAGCCACAAGATACATGAAATTGAATGAGACTCATATGGTGGTAATAGTCCTACGAGTTTTTTTCTATCATATTAAATGAGAACAACATACCTAAAATTGTTAGTTTGTTGGTTGATGAGTTGTCATATTCTCTTGTATCTCTTCTATTACCGCCTCTCGATGAAGAAGACAACACAACAGTGGAGAACTCGTCATCTTCGTCATTTTTATTTATAAGAAATAAAAATTTTAAATAAAGGAATTAATTAAACAATATTTGTCACATCAACTTTTGAAGTTGATGTGACATGTAGTCTTAATCTTTTATTTACTAATTTTTAATTCATTTTAAAATTTAATTAAAGGTTTATTTATTTATATGTGCATGCTTGCGTGCGTGCGTGCGTGCGTGTGTGTATACTCTAATTGATTCAATATAAATCAATTAATCTATGTTATCAAATTATTTAATTTGATTTCTATAAAATTAATTACTTTGACTAAATGTATAATGCATATACATATATTTTAAATAAACAAAATCTATAATATATTTCAATGACACAGGACAAAGCCATGGAAGAGACCATATCCTAAATAAGATATCGAGCTCCCAATGTAAATTTCAATTCCAATTAATCTAAAATTATGCTGGTGTCAAATAATTATCAATGATTATTTTTAGATTTTAACTAGAATTTATAAAAATTATATTCTTGTAAAACTACATAATACAATTACACATAATACAATATAACATAAATCATAATCTATAATTAAAAATACACAAAATTTGTAAATAAATTGGTGAATTTCATTTCTAAATCTGACAAATTATATTAAATGCGCTTCTATTTATTCTGGTAAATAATCTAAGCATATTGAGTATTACACGTCTATCATATAGAGTATATGTGTCAAATGGGTTGGATTAGGCCAGCCATGCTCATTTTTTCAGGCCCACCCAAGCTTACATGCTACACTATTATGTCGTGCATGGCACGACATGGTTAATTGGAGGGAAGGTCCGACACTATCCTCAGCTCAAAATTAGCTTGGGTTCAGGCTGTGTCGGGCCGAATCGGATTGTGATAAATTTAGGTTATGTTAGAATTTAAAAATTAGGATTTGAGACCCAGGCATCTGTGCCGCCATCCTCGTCGGGCGACGCCGTGTTGTCCCATGTCGAGCATTGTTTCATCAGCCATCGAACACCCTTTCATCTGCCGTTTGCCACGTTGCTCAAGTCGTGCCCACGTGCCAGACACCCGGGTCGTGCCTGGCACAACACGCTAGCCTAATACTCTCGGTCTAGCACGGCGCGAGTCATGCCGTTAGCCAGCCCGGCATGGGCACTGGCACACAGCACAAGTCTATACCCTACCGTGCTGGGCTCGAGCCACCAGCCTATTTGACACCTCTAATATAGAGGTGTTAAATAGGTTTGGTGTCCCATTTTAATTGTCCTTAGGTTGATATGACATGATCTAGAACTATGTCTCGTATTAGATAAGAATGTCCTAGGGCATGGTTCATGATGAACCGGTGTGAGCCGTGTCTTCTGCCGGACTAGACACAACCCGTGTGCCATGGTCCTAGGGCAATCACTTGGATGGTTTATTTTATAAAAATAATTGGCATTGTAAATTGTAATTAGTCAGCCTGTATGCCCTGGTGGATGCAGCACCGCACAAAAATGCCGTACCGTCCCATACTTTTTCAATTTTTTTCGAAAAACCCATGAGATGTCGCTATTCGTTGTTTCCCATCACATTTTGAAAAGCTTTTCTTTTAATTTTCAGTAGTGTTTTTTTTTATTATTATATCTCTCCCACTCCCCACATTGATCCACGTGCCCTAGCTTTTTCAAAAAACCTCACGTGCAACACGTTGATTTCTTGATTTTCCACCCGTATCACGTTTTCTTATTTTTAATTTTGTGATAATTATTGCTTGGAACACAAATCTAAAATTATTAAGATTTTTTACTAAAATAATACATTTGAAATCTAAAAATCCTAAAATATATAACCAACCTAGTACGTCTCGAAACAGTGTGATAATGACCGTCGTTGTGAACGGCAGCCATTATCATACTATTATTTTTTAATATCATAGACCGATATTATGAATGCCGGCTATTAAAAATATTGTCAGGAACCCTACTGGAGGTCCATGGTAGGAAGGACTGCGACAATGTCTGATGGCTTTGAATTAGATTTTTTTCATGCATCTCACATCAAATGTCTTGCAAAGATTCATGATTAGGTTAATTGGCAAATCAAAAAACAAAACCAGAATAAAGAAAAATGATACCTCCAGAAAAATCTCATTCTGTTGAGCTACACTTAGAAATAAATCAAAAATAGTTCAGAAATAATTCTGATACAAAATCATCCTCATTATTAGTTGGTGTATTTGTGCTAGCCTCTCCTGCATGGTTTCACAGTTGGATCTTAGAATGCTATCTATATAGTCAATGCCACTAACTGTGACTCCATATAGGATATCTGTTGTTGCATCACATTCTTAATTTCTTTCATTTCATCATTCATTTATTTAATTTATTACATTTATTCCTTCAAAAGAGTAATCATTATTTAACTATGACTCCATATAGAGCTCCACAAATGAGCGAGGGGCGAGGGGCGAGGGGCATGAAGCGAGGGGCATAATAGGATCCCTACAATGTTTTCAATAGCTAGTATTCATAATGTCAACCTATGATTTTAAAAAATTAACAACGTGGCAATGACCACAGTTCACAACAACAGCCATTGTCACACCGTTTCCATACGTACTAGTTTGAGCATATTTTTGAAACACATTTTATATTTTTAATTTTTTATTTCAAACACATTATTTCCGTATAAAACTCAAAATTAATTATTATTTGGTAACTAAATCATAAAATTTTATAAAAAATACTTCATAAGATAAAACATTTTTGTTTTGGGTTCTTAAAATAAAGCCACATATTTTCTGAATTTTGGACTAATAAAAAAAAACAGAACCTATATTTTTCGAAAACTGTGATTTCCTCAAAAACCCATTATTTTTCGAAAATATCAAAATCACTATTTTTAATTTTCAAAACAATGCAATTTGGAAATTGATTTTCATTTTTGAAAATCATTTTCAAAAAACATATAGATATATAAATATATTTACCTTTAATTTTATACATTTATATAGACATATAGATGTGTGTGTGTGTGTGTGTGCATATTTGTTTATATATAAACCTATATCTGCATACATACATACATATATATATATATTTAAATGTATATATAGGTTTATACATACATACATACATATATATATATATATATATATATATATATTATTTATTTATATTTATATTTGGTGCATATAGTTTTATATACATTTATATATAAATATTTATATAAATATATATGTAAATATATATAAATAAATACAAACACCCACACACACATACACACATACCTATTTATATAAATGTTTATCTATATATTTATATATAAGTATATAAACATATATATATTTTATTTTTATTATATTCTAAATATATAAACCTATATATAAATGTACATAGATATACATATATATATATATATATATATATAGGTTTATATATTGTTTATATTTTTATATATAAATATGTATACATTTATATATAAATGTATATAACACACACACACACACACATATATATATATATAACTATATAAATGCATGTGTTTGTGTATGCTTGTATCTGTGTACGTGTTTTAATTATTTATTTATAAGGTGAAATTAAAAAAAAAAGAAAACTGATTTTCAAAAAAAGAAAAAAAGGTTTCCAAATCATGATTATTTTAAGATGAAAAAACATTATTTTTCCAAATTTGAAAATGATTTTTTGAAAGACCATGGTTTTTGAAAAAAATTAATTTTGTTTTTTTAAAAGTCCAAAATATAAATATTTTATGTTTGGGATGTTTTTTAAAAAAAAAACTTTATAATTTGGGGACCAGCTCATTAATATTTTTAAATTTGGGTCCCGAAATATAATTATCTCTTTATGTTATCATGTCATTTTCATTTGATTTGTACTCATCAAATGATATAATTAAATTTAACCCTACAGGAATAAAATAAATATGACAAAATAATTAGCAATAAATATAGTATTTATTTACATAAAATATATCAAAAAAAATAAACTAAATTTAAATTAAATTAAACCAAATCTAAATTTAATTAAATCATTTTCAAAACAAATATAATTGACCTGGTCTGCTCAACTCATACAAATTCAACATGATGACCTAGAGAATGAGAGTGGGCCGTATTTATTGCCGTATTTAATTAAAAAAAAAAATACTTAATCTTTTCAAGGTTAATGAAAGATGATAATCCACCAACCAACAAAACATTCATTGATGATTTATCTTCTTTCATTGATGAACTATACATCTAATCATGAGTGCATGGAATTGATTAGTCTTAAACCTAATATTGAGTCACTAATTCAGCATGTAAATGATATTATGATTACAATGTTGTTGTTGAATACCTCAAAAGTGAAAGTGTTGTGCAAGCAAGAAGTTGTTGCTTTCCTCCAACAAACTCTACCTACAACTCCATTATTACTCTTTATTTCCCCAACAAAAAAACTTAGACCTGCTACAAACATGGATACACAAAGAACTTAGTCTTCATGAAATCAAAACATATATTTTAGAGATAGTGAGATAATGAGAGAGAGAGAGAGAGAGAGTGCACGCGCGCGCGCACATGTGTGTGGAGGTTTCACTTTTGTAAGTTAGAGGTGGAGCTTGTTGACATGACAAAGGTAACAATAATTTCCATTATGCTAAAGCAGATCTTTGGATCAATGAGAATAATACATCAAATCAAACTGAATAGTTTTCTTCTTGTGTTGGATTTTTATTTTAGAATGATGAAGAATAGAACTTGTGTTTTGAGTTTCTTCATTATGCCAAGCAAAAAAATTACGATTTTAATTAAACTAACTTGAAATACAATGTGTCCACTCAATAATTTATCATGTTTGACATGACGCAGAAAAGATAATGTAAGCAACTTGACCTGCTAATCAACATATATATTATTCCTTCAAATATTTATGTGAGGATGGAGAATTATGATACTGATGATATGTGATGATAGATCAAACAATGAAAAATTACAAACAATGTCAATTATATTGCCAAACAAGCTTCTTGGATTGCTAATGAAAACGTTTCTTAGATTCGATTGAGCATCTTCTTGTGTGTATGAATGCTACAAAAATAAAACTACAACAATAAATTGAAATAAATAAAATTTAAAGTAATTAAATAGTAAATAAAAGAAAATACAAGCTCTTGCTGCATTGTATTGGGATAAGAATAAGATACACAAGAAGGAAAATTATTCATTTTATGAATATGCTAAGTACCAAAAAAGAAATGTGCGATGTGGGCATGGGTGAAACTTCAACTACCATATTTGACTTCACCTAACAAACCATATCACTTAAAGTTCACATTCCACATATTGCCTTTTGTTTCTCTTAGGCTAATAGAGAATTGATCACATACGAACTTTTGTTTCTTTAGCAATTTTATTAGTACACATGCTAGGTTGTCATATATATGAATATTTTATATAACCACATGTCATTCTTCTATTTTTTCTTGTACTAAGTGATATTTTACTTTATTATATTTTGTATTCAAGTAAATACTAGATTCTCTTCTAAGTTTAAATCTCTCCGACTATCCCAACATAAAATAATTTTTTTTTTGTTTGTGTCCACATTATTTAATAGAATTTACAACTAGATTGGCTCTTTAATAGCTTATGTAAATTCTGCCTCAAATGTGGAAGTAACAATTATAGAATATAGACTTGAGACTCAACTTATAGTTCAATCAACAAGAGTAAATACATAATAATTAGTAGACTTACTATTATCAATATTTTTTGTATAATTTGAATCAACATAGCCTCTAATAGTAAGGTGTAGTCCTTTATAAAAATTTGCAACATTTGAGACATTCTTGACATATCTCAGATTCCTTTTACTATACTCCAAGATTCTTTATCAATATTCATACTTTTCAACTAACTACTCCCACAACTAGCACAATATTTGGTCTTGTATAAACTATATCAAATGTTAAATTTCCAATAGATAATGCATATGATACCTGGGATATTTTTAGTATATATGCTTCATTGTTATGAGTCATACTCATAGATAACTTAAAATCAATTACAAGACAAGTATAAACTGGCTCATAATCTTGCATATTAAAGCATGATAATACTTTATTGATATAATTTATTTGTGAAAGCTAAATCTTCTTACTATTTCTATCTTGATAAATATTTCTTCAATTAGTGGACACGAACTTTGTTATGTCCACTACCATCATATAGTCCACAAACTACAACAAGATAATTAAATCATCAATTATAAATCTCTTGTAATATGCACACGTATCTATTTGAAAACTATTATATCAAAGACTCATGATAAAAAAAAAATAAAATCTCTTAAACCAATATCATTATATTTGTTTGAAACTATGTAGAGATTTATTCAATCTATAAATAAATCCATCTTCATTTTTCTTCATAGCTTTTTGTTTACAATATGTATATTAATTCTTTAAGTTCTCCTATGAAGAAATATAATTTTCATATCTAATTACTATAATTGTAAATCATATTTAGCATACATATCCAGAACCACTAGAATTATTATAAGTTGAATGACATGAGAAAATATTATGTTGAAAGTCAATGACTTCTTTCTAAGCATATTTATTGATTACCAGTCATGTATGATAATGTTGCATCTGATCAATATTATTATGTTCGATCTTTTAGACCTAATTATTTCTAATGATCTTTCTTCTTTGTGGTTGTAGAACAATATTTAATTCTTCATTCTATGAAGAACTTCAATTTTTTCTTGCATCGATGCTATTCATAGATAAACTTCTTTGCTTTTATAACCTCATGGAAAGATGATAACTTCATTCTTTGATAGTAGACAATATGCAATATTTTCCTTCAAAATATACTTCAAGTACCACGTTAGTTCTCGCCTCCCACAAATTGATCATCATACCTCAGATACTTCTAACTCATCTAATATTTGTTTATCATATTTAAAATATTCATGTTTTAGTAGATTGTTTCCATTGAAACTTATAGTTTCTTCGTTATATCTTTATTTCCTCCATAACATGGCATCCTTGTTGTTGATAATCTTGTGATTATTTGGATTCCACAAGTGATATGCCTTTACTCCATCAGTATATCCCAAAATGCATATTATCTATATTTTAAATCAAATTTTAATATTTCATGGTTATAGTACATGACATACACATGACTTCCAATTGAATATAAGCAATAATAATCAAATGACTCACTAGTTCATATTTTCATTCATGTCTTCAAGTCAATTATAGTTGATGGTGACTAATTGATTACAAAATAAGTAATTTTGACTACTTCTACCTAAAATGACTTGATCATCTTTACCATTCTTAACATAGCTATGTTCATACTTCATTTTGATAATATTCTATTTGTTCACTTGATTACTCTATTTTGTTATATAGTGTATGTCACCTTATACTATTATTTAATGTTTTCTTATTGATACAAATTATTAAATTCAGTGCTATATATTCTTTTTCATTCTCTGTCTTTGGGCACTTGATCTTGTTTGCATATTCTAGTTCTATTTATGCTTTAAATATTTTTAAAAATAAATAAATATATGCTTTGTTCATGATTAGATGCACCCAATATCTATTGGATTAATCAACAATAAAATACATGAAATGTCTTGCTCTTTTTTGGAATAAAATTAGTGTATCCCAAATATCAAAATGAATTAGTTCAAAGATAAATTTGCTTCTAGCATGAAGAATGTTGAGCTTTAATTTATAATACTTACTATTGACATAATGCTTACAAAATATTAACAAAACCTTTTAACCATTTGAACAAGCTCTAGTTTAGCAAGATTTTTTATGTCTTATTCTAAAAAATGATTAAGTTTATAATGTCATGTTATCATTAATTTTTTTTATCAAACTTGTTAGAGCAACTCCAATGGGGTTACTATAAGGGGTTTCATCTCTATAACAGCTAAAATAACACTCAAATAACAAAAATCATGCTCCAATAGAGGCGACAAAATGTCATCTAAGTCTTGGGGTGCCATATTTGGTAACTTTGGAAAAAAAAATGCAAGGATACAAAATAGCTATTGGCTACTGTTCATCTCAACAACTCTCAATGCCATCAAAGTTTAATTATATTTTTTAATAAAAAAATATTAAATTATTAAAATGGCATCCCATTTTGGCATATATCTTTAGAACAAAAATACTATTCAAGGGTGCTAAATCACTATTCAATGGTGTTAAAACACTATTCAATGGTGTTAAAACACTATTCAAGATTGCAGAATAGTATTTTGCACCCCATATTTAGCTACCACCATTGGAGTCGCTCTTAGTACAACAAACACTCACTTTTTTGTTCTCCTCAAATCAAATACAATTTGTAGCTACGATAATCTCTTTCATCATTTAAAGTGTTCACTTCATTATTTTTATGTTCTCATTTTAAATGTGTTTTGCACTTACTATTGTCTAATTATCTTAGAGATAATAAATTTTTTCTAAGGCTCTTCACATGTTATACATGTTTAATGATACAAATCATATCATCATACATCCTAATCTTGATGATATTAATACCAGTACTTTTGAATATATGATCATCTCTCATAAATAATGCTAGGATTAGTGAGACCCATATATAGAGTAAGGAACCAAGACCATTCAATAATCAAGTTTGAAGGAACGAGAAAACCAAGACCCAATGCTTATAAAGAAATATGAACCTTAGTTATAAAATGATGATGCCACAACTAGAGCTGAAGATCTAGATGATAAGTCATGAATAACTAAACCAAAAATCCTTTTAGTTCTAGAGTTCTCAAAGAATATAAAAGTATTAATCTCACCAAAATTCAACTTGTCTTTTCATTCCATAGAGATGAATATTTACAGGGTTCTCGAGACATCTCCTCGAGAAAGAATCACTCATTTATTTTTGGCACTTCTCTAATAATTAGAGACAAAAATAATTTTTATATTCAAAAATTGAAGTGCTCACAAAAAATAAAACATATACTCAAAAGAAAATGATAAAATTACTAGATATCCAAATTTAATGAATCTATGTAATAATGGACTTAATTAGTTAATAATGCTCAAATGAGCTCTTGGAGGTGTAGTCCTTTTCATTCATTTCAAAGTAATTCAAACAAGCTTCAATTATGTTTATTGGAGATAGTAGGTTTGTTGGATAAAAATAAAATTTCACAAATGTAGTCTGCAATTTTAAGTTTAATTAGAGCTTTGTGGATTATCCCATTGAGTGTATCTTTAAATTATCTTGCACTTGCCCTCATACACGTATAGTAGGTATAACCATATATTCAAGGTATTTTAGACTTGGTTGAATTTTAGGAATTGCATCATTCTTTCATTCATAAAAAAGATTTAGCCTATAATCATCATCTGCATCATATAAAGATAAATCAAAATTATTGAAACTTGTAGAAACTCCATACTCACATGAGAGGTCCAATTTGTATGCCTTATCATTAATCCATTCTATTGCTTGATAGAGTCCATCTCCACTTGGATAGAATTTCAATTCCCTTCATTTGGAGAATAGTTATTTTAGTGATTATGAATGATGTAATTATATGATAAAAGACTTAATATGATTAATTAATAAAATTATAATTTAGATGGATTATGATGAATAATAGTATAATTAATTAGTTTTTGTATAAAATATAAGACATAATAAAATTATTGAGTTAGAGGGGAGGAAGAAATCATGAAAAGTTATTGCATTCCTCATGTAATGACTTCCTTATACCTATATGAGCTTATATGGTAGTTTTGGTATCCATTCTTGACCAAAAGTTTTACACAAATAGTCATGAAAATCTTTGTACATCACAACTATACCACCTAGTTGATAAAATTATTTTACAATACAACACATTTTTTTTGGCTATAAACTTTCTTGGAGTTATTGCTATACTAGTTCAATAATATTTTCATAGTTGTGACATTAATTTTATTTCACAATATCCAAATATCCTTTTGATGCTAAAGTCATGGCATCCTTCACCACCATGACTTACTTGTTATAGAGCCATAAATACTAAGATATAAGCTATGGTTTTTCTCCAACATCATGACTTTTAACTATAGAAAGTTCTAAAAAGTATTTGCTCATATTGTGGCCATATCAAGTGCAATAACTTTTTGCTCTAGAAAAAATACCAAAGTCTTGACCATTTCTAACACCATGACTTTGGGTTACATAGAAAATATATATAAGTCATGACTATTCTTAGAGCTACAACTTTGTGTTACATAGAGAAAATACATGAGCCATGTCTATTACCAATATCATAACAATCTAATATAATAAAGGGACCAAAGCCTTGATCATTCTCAATGTCACGACTTTGTGTTATAGAAAGGCAAAACTAAAGCTATGGCAATTCCCACATCATCATAATTTTCCACTTAAAAAAAAATGTACCCATTTGTTTGAGTATAAAAGCAAAACTTAGAGGAAAGAAAAGATAAATCATGGGGAGCGTAGATAGGAAAGAGAGAGGTGAAAAAGGCTAGAGTTTTAGAGAAAAAATTTATCAAACCCCAAGGGTGATCCATGAGCAACTTGGTAATGAAATGAACTAGCATAAACCCTAAGAGGGGAGTACAATTTTCAACTCCCACCTAGGGGTAGATCCAAAGTTGCATGAACAAGAATTATGAGTTTAGAGTTTGATTCCTAGATATTATTGAGGATTATTAAAAGGAACCCAAAATTCTATCAAATTATTTTAAGTGATTTTCTCCCCAATGTCAGGCTAAAGTGAACTCTAGGATTAATATATTTTATTTCAATTGATAGATATTGTATTGACGGATTTTATGTTTGGTTTATATTGTAGGTTGGTTACTGATTGATATAATAATAATTTAGAAATGAATTAGAGTTTTATTATTAGTAAGCTTATACATGTTATTATGATGGATACTGATAGGTAAGTCACAAAACATTTTTATAGGTCAAGCCATTATGTGTATCTTAGATGAATACTTTTATATGTCAATCCACAAAGCACTATTATGCATGAAAATCCTTATTATAGTGATGTCTGAGACAAACATATACATCTAAACTCAATGTTGAGATAAGTTTAATAATTTGAGTATATTGCTTAAAAAGCCAAAAGTATGAACACTTTTATAGGCTAATATATTATGTATATCTTAGATGAAATGACCTTTAATTAATGTGAGAGTTTTATAGAATATTTTTTTAAGAGTTTCAACTATAGTGTGAGAGTCACACATCATGGTAATAAATGGTGACATATAAGCATGAGATATACATGAGTAAAGGTGACTCATAATGTAGTGATAGTCTTATAAGTTATTTTTATTATGTATGACTCATACAAATGATATTTGAGGAAATGTATATATTAATTATCATGCATATATGAGATAAGAGAATAAATACTTTTAATATCACATCAATTCATCTTATCTTTATGGTATATGAGATAAGAGAATAAGCATGCATATATGAAGCAAACATCAAGAATAGTTGACGAGTTGCCTAAAAGGTACGAATATTTGAGTAATGATTATTTGTTATTTTAATGATGAATTATTGAGGGAATAACAATGAGAGAACCATTATTATGATGACCAATAGGTTACAACAACCTTGTATGCCAATAGAGCATTATGATATTTTTCATAATAAATCAATATTTATTTTGTAACAAAGCAAAATAATAACATAATTTAGACAAGTCATTATGCATAATAAAATAGACAAACCCTATAATTTAAGAATCATACCAAAAACTCAGTAAAATTTTTCCAACTAGACCAATAGTTCTATCACTATTAGTTGATTGAATTACCTACATAATTAATGTGGGATCAATATCAAGATGAAAGTCTACTTATTACATGTATGACCTATATACTTGTGGAACTCTGTTGAATAAGAGACTCTTTTCCAACGAGCTTTGAGACATTATATAATCCTAAAAATTAGGCATTATAACAAAGTCATTATAATGGGAACTGATATTTATGAGTTGGTATCCCCAATTTATTTACCATATTAGTACTAGCAACATTCGTACAACTACCCCCATCAATTATCATTTTATACACATCATTTTTCATGAAATATCTAGTACAAAGTAGATCCTCTCATTGGATTTTATTTTATTCAATTTTGGCTAACATTCCTAAAGCTCTTCTGGTCACCAACATTTCTCCATGCGCTAGTATTCTTCCTTCATTTCATCTTCTAATGATGATGTTAACTTATTTTCTTCCTCATCATCAGTATCAATTTCTTTATTATTACTCATTATCATAACTTTCTTATTTGGGCATCAAATAGCTATGTGGCCCCTTCCTAAACAAATAAAATAGTTACTATCATGATATTTAAATAAAGAGGTTTCAAATTTTCCTTGCACTCTAGAATTTAGGAATTGAGATTTAACTTTAATGCACGTGCATTACATCCTTGATATGTACTTCCCCTCCCCTTTATCTATTATTTAATTTTGACGACCATATGTATCATATCTTCTAACTCCACATAATGATACAATTTTACTAAATTAGCCATCTCTCGATTCAAGCCAACTAAAAATCTTACCATTATGATCTCTCGGTCTTCTTCTACATTTTCCTTAATCATAGTTATCTCCATTTCCTTATAAAAGTCATCTATACTTGTATTTCCTTATGTAGGAATTTGCAGCTTTTTTTGTATATCTCCTAAGAATATTTGTTTCATACAAAATAATTTTGCATTAGTGTTTTAATCTCATCCCATGTTTCTGCACGGTGTTCCATATTTCTCTTTTTATTTAGTATTAATGAATCCCACCAAATGATTGCATAATCAATAAATACAATGACAATGAGTTTTATCCTCGTCATTTTTGAATAGTCATGACATTCAAAATTCAGCTCCATCTATTTTTCCCATTCCATATATGCTTCTTGCTTATTTTACTCTTGATATAGAAGAATTTTAATCTTTACACTATCTAAGGTATTATCTTCTCAAGTTCTATTTTGCCAACTATTTTTGTATCTTCAATAATTTAAAGTAGAATTATGCTCATATTTATCCTCGGGCTCTCTTCCTTATCATATGTAATTACTTTCTACATAATTTATTGACTTGTCTGTTTTCTCTCCTTGTCATATTTGGAGTATTTATGACTATGATTTCTCCACTCAATCTAACCGCTCATAAATTTACTCCAGTTATGCCCTCATTATATGTCTCATATTTTACCCATCATAACCTCCATAAATAGCTTTGGATCAACTAGCCAGATAGCTCCATCTCCAACATTCTTTTCACCATGATTTGGCATCTTTCAATGATCATCCTATGACTCTCATTCACACTCTTATTGTTCGTATTGAACTAATTGTATATGAGATAGAATCCGAGTTAAAGTGATTTCAGTAACTTATCAAATAAAAAAAAAGAAGTTTAATAACAAAAAGAAAAAATATGAAAAAGATAAGTAACGAAAGATAAATCATTGAATAAAACATTGTTTTACTAATTTTTTGCTCTTTTTTATTTTATTTTTTGTTCTTCTTTTTTTGATGTTATTTATTTATTTTTTATTTATTTTTTGTTTATTATTTATTTATTTATTTATTTATTTATTGCTTAACTATATAAAATAGAATGAAAGATAAGAAGATATAAACTAGATGGATATGAAAAGATAATAATGAAAAGTAATAAAAAAATAAATTTTACATATATTAGACTAGAGTTGGGCCATGATAGATGATACCAAAATGATACCAACTATGTTATGGTTGGTGAGACCCATATATAGATAAGGAACCAAGACCATTTTATAATTAGGTTAGAATGAAAGTGAAAATCAATACATAATATTTATAAAGAAACAATAACATTTTTTATAAAAAGAGGACGCCACAACGAGATATGGAGATCTGTATGATAAATCATGAATAACTTATTCATAAATCCTATTTGTTTGAAAGATCTCAAAGAATATAAGAATATTCATCTTACTACAATTCAATTTGTCTTTTCATTTCACGAAGGAACATGTTTATAGGGATGCTTGCTTAAGATATTACGTCAAGTTAGAAGCACCCATTTGCCTTGTGTACTTCTCGAATAATTACTGGCTTCAATAATTTAAAATACTCACAAATGAAAATAATAAAATAACTTGATATCCAAATTCAATGAATATATGCAATAATAGAATTGGTTGAGTTTCATGAATTTTATTAGGATTGAACTATTTTTTCTAGAAATTCATTTTTCACATTATTTCTATGTTCACCAGCTAGACATTAATAAATCTTTTTCTGCCTTCAGTAACACTTATTTCTTTGCTGTATGAAATTTCATCATCTATAGTGCTTATCACACATCTCTTAGGGACAATATTTTTTTTAGGTAACTTTTTCTACCTATTTTTAAAGGGGAATTATGTCTTGGGGTACTCCCCTAAAAATTTTTAAAAATCAGAAACTAATTTTTTAATATTTAAAAAAAAAGTCACTAAACTATAAATAAATTAAAAATAAGGGCACTAGAATTTGTAAGTCCTAAACTACCCTCTCCCCAGCCCCTCACCCTCGCCCCTATTTTTTATAATACTAAGAGCATCTCCAACCACACTTAACAAAATAGCTACTCAAAATATATTTAAATATTAAATTCATTAATTTAGCTAACAAGTTTTTAGAATACACTCCAACCATACTCTGCATTTTACACCTAACTTCTAATAATTTTAAAAAAGTCAAAACATATAGAGAGAGAGAGTTAGAGAGAAAAAAATGGAGAGAAAATTTAGAGATCTCAAATGGCTCTCCAAATTTGTTGATCAATTTAAGTAAACTAGAAAATAAAGAGTGCAACAGAGAGTGCGTTGGAGAAGATTTTTTGTGTTTGGCTAGCTAAAATAGCTAAAAGTGAATATATAGCTAGCCCGTTGGAGATGCTCTAACACTCTCACCTTACATAGCATTCCTTTTCGTAGGAATAACATTTTACTTTTTCTTGCCTAATGATTTTGTTTTATTTTTATTTGACTTTCACTAGAACAACGCGTCACCATATATTTTACTTTTTCTTGCCTAATGGAGAAGTCTTACTTTTTCATGAAAATTTTGTTATGTGGTGAATTTACTTAACATATTTATCAAAATATCCCAAATTTTTGTTTGTTCACTTGATATACTAAACAAAACATTATCTATCAATATAACTACCAAATTCAAATTTACATCAACATCAGCATCCATTCGATCATATTTTTTGTTTATAAATTTTTTTTAGCCTCTTACTAATTACTCTAATTGAATTTAGGTAATTTTTATTTTTCTTAAGAGGACTTTTAACTATATTTTACATAACAAAAATTACACCAATTGAATTTTTTTTTTCACTTTGAATTTTACCACCGTTCACTATACTTTTATAGTAAATAATACACAAGAATAATAATACCCATATATGTTAAATACATCAAAAAATCTATAAGTAAGTGAAGCGCCCCTCTTAGAAATAACTTGCCTCTAGGCTCTTATTGTTTATTGGACATAAATTATTTAGATATGTACTAATCATAAAAATTATTATCCTAAATTTAGAGGTAACAAATTAGGCGTACCATGCTGGCCTGACCCATTTTTGTTAGGCTCATCCAGGCCATCGTGCTGTGTCTGGCATGACAGGATGTTTATCATGGGCCGAGCCGTGCCGACATGGTTCAAAAAAGGGTCAGCCCAACAAGACCCATTGGCATGACTTTTAGGTGGGTTGTGTCGGATCATGCTGTACTGTGCCAAGCTAAGTCAAGCTTGGCCAGGCTAGCCTGGGTCAGTCCATGCTAGCTTGAATCAGACCAAGTTAGCCAGTTTGGCCCATTCAAGCCAAAATTGACTAGCATGGACCGTCATATTAGGTCGAGCCGTGCTGAGCCTGCCTTACCATAAAGATTGGCTCGTCGTAATCCACGTTGTGCTGCATGCTAGCCCACAACACTTATATAAGATGCCAATGTTATTAAAATAAAACTAATAATAATAATTTAAAAATAAAAATTATGAAACAATAAAATATAAAATAAACAATGAAATAAAATATAAACTATTACGACTATAACTTCTACAATATTTTTATATTCGTAGTAGGTGAAATAAATTTTACCTACCACATTTAACTTTACCTACTGCGTATACACGTGATATAATGAGTATAATAGATGAAAGTGTGAATATTAAAATATATTATTAGTTTCCGTTAGGCGTGAAGGTCAACATTCAACAGGGGTTTTCTTGACAGTTACCTTGTTAATCCTGTATTTCTATTTTCTGGCAGGCACGGGCACTGGTCCATGCGACTTTATCTCTGCCAATAGTGGAAGTGGAATCCTTCAACTCGCCATCGCCCGACTTTTCCACCTCCTCCCCCTGCGAGCTCAAGATAGTCTGAGCGAACAAATCAATTTGATTCTTGCTGCAACTACAGGTTCGATCTCAATGTTCTTTAGATTTTGTTAATTTCGCGATTTCTCTAATTCAGCTGGCTTAATATAGTTTCCTTCCTCCCTTTGTTGATGTCTGAAACATGGAAGATCAAAATCCATGGTTGATTTTCTGTTCTGGCACTTTTTATTCAAATCCGCTAGTAGGTACTTTAACCATAACTCAATAAAGAACGTGCATGGGAATCAGAAAGTGCAATAGCCTGTGCACATACTAGTCTGATCTGAGTCGAACCTAGGCTAGTCTGATTTCATGCTGGACTAGCTTGAGTTTGGTCCGGGCTAGCATTGGTGGTCGAGGCTAACCTGTGCACGTACTAATAGTTAGCCCTGACTGCGCACATACTCTGACCAGGCTATTCATGCTTCATCCAGGGTCTGGATTTCCGCCCAACCTGGGGTTCGACCTCGGCAAGTTTTGGCACCTGGATTGATTTTGACTCCTGTAGCCTGGTTTCACACCTCGTGCCATGCGCACCATGTCACTGGACTGCCCAAGTCTGTTCCCTGCACAGGCTTGGCCATGCAAGGCTGTGCCAGGGTCAAATTGGACGCGCCACTTGAACACATATACATGCTTGTGTGTTACAATATTTGGACACCTCACAGATACGCTATGATCCTGACTTGCACGAAGGCACCGACACATGCTTGTCTCTGTAACTCTCTACCTGTCCTATCTTCAACATTGTTTAGTCAGAATACCATTCTTCTGATTCTATTTCAGGAAAAGGCGAAATGGGTTTTTTGTTCCAGGGAATACAAGAAGACCCATCTGACAGTCACTTTGATGAGCTGGAATTACAAAGATGCCCCTTCTTAAGAAACATCAATAAGCCAACTGTCTTTTCGTTCTCTTCCACAGATTTTCCTTGTCCCGTATGGTTTTATCAGCATCCATTTCTGCCATATAATTTTCCTACTGTTTTATCTTCTTTAAGCTCTCTTTTTGTGGTACCACAGGTGGAAGGTGCAAAGGGCCCCATATTTGAAGATGGCCCAAATTTTGATATGGCGTTCAAGCTGTTTCATGGGAAGGATGGGATCATTCCACTCTCGTACAATTCTTGTGATGAGGTGATGCATTATGAACCTGCCCCACCTTTCAATCCATTGGCAGCGAAAGCTGCAACTATAAGCCTTTCTGCCTTTGGTCCTGGCTGGCCTTTTGGCTTTGGTTCATTTAATGATAAATTGAAGAAGCAGAAGAAAAGTGAATCAATCAATAAGAATAAAAATTCTCCTCAGGTAGGTGATATGCTCTTTACTTTGATGTGGATAGAAAGTTGAAGAATATAATGACAAAAAAAATAATTAAATCAAATTATTTTAACACTTTTTATAAAGTGATGCATATATAAATTTTTGATGCTAAGTTTGGATGAGATAATAACAATAATTTTATGTGAATTCTCAATATGGTGGTTAGCTGATTCATGATAGTAATATAGATTTTTATATGTTTTGTCTACTTTAATGATTGGAAATAATATATGACGTCGTTTAATTAACTATTATAATTTCATTTGTTGTATTTCCAATTAATCTTATTATTATAACATTTTTTTTTTACTTTTCAAAGTGATGTAATTATCTTTAATAAAAGTATACATTATTGTGGTTAATTTTCTCATGGCAATACTATAGCCTATCTAAAATTCATATATCTAGCCACTCGAGCGTGTTTGACTGTTGAAGGAAATCACAAAATGAATTATTTTCATTTTAGAAATGAGAATATGAAGAACTACATCAAAATGAGTCTATTTAGCTTAAATTAATAGTCTAATATGTTAACAATATAATTAATATTATGTCTTAAAATTGGGATATCTAAAATGTCATAAAGACAAATTAATTGGATTGAGATAATTTATTGGACTGTAGTAGGAATATAAATTATAATAATGATCTTATCTTGAATCTTTTCAATCAAAAAAATAATTTATCTCTATATATTTTGATTGCTTGTAAAATAAAAAAATTAGAGGATTTATGTTTTTTTGTTTGATTGTTATAAGACATGATAGAGAATCATAGAGAAATAAATATGTACTCATTTTTCTCAAAAATGTGACTGATCTAAAGCATGTCATAAGTAATTATTTGTTAGAATCTTGAATTATATTTTTTTGTCTAGATCTCAAGATCATAATATGTTTCTTAATTTTTTAAGAGTTAAGATTACATGCTAGAAAAATATATATTTTTATAATAAATATTTTTTAAATGCAAGCTAGTGTCCAACACAAATTAGAAATATTAGTTAGATGAATATGCTTATGATTGTTGAAAGAGATATCAAAGCTAAGGATTGTTTCACGTATCTTAGGATACGGAGAGTTGTATTCGAGTAATTTTATTATATAAAATTTAGAAAATGACTAATTATATTAATTATATAAGTTATATCCGATTTAATATTTCTTAAATAATTAATTTTTTTTTATAATTTTGCTATATATAATTGAATAAATTTGAGGAATTGCATCACATAAAAAATTAATATTTGACTCAATAGGACTAGGAGTATTCAATGGAGTACAATTAAGAAGGTAAATTTTTGTTAGTCATTTGTATATATTCTTTGTGACAATATATAGTAAAACCTACCTATATTGAATATTTGTGTTTGGGGCATAGTGTTCAATGTATACAAATGTTCAATATAAGAGGGATGATAAGGAAGTAATTATTTTATTGCTTCTTAAAGAGGAATTGATAAAGTGTTATTTGCTTTGACTTGTACATTCGATATTTTATGAGTTGCTTGCAAGCTTGGATTAATAACGGGGCAAGATCTTCAAAGTGATTAGTTGTAGAAAAATTTGTGAGAAATTTAAATCCTTTGAAAGTTTTAGAAATTATTGGATTGAACAATTAAATTTCTTGCTCTTCCTCTTCGTGCTCAAGTAGAGGTGTCAAATGGGCTGTGCTCGGCATGATTTGGCACAGTAATCGTGTCGTGCCAGACACTACACGACTTGAGAACTGTCCGCTTGGTATTGCCCGTCGGCCCGGCACCACCATGCTCGCTCGTCGGTCTGGCTCATATTTGGTTTGGGATGGGCTCAAGACTTGTCAGGTCGTGCTGAATCATACCCTAGTTTTTTTAGCTATATTTTAAAAAAATTTAGTTTGGTCCTCGTGATGGTTTACCATGCCATCTGGCCAGGAATATGGGTAATACTTGGCCTGGCCCGAGGCACAACTCGGGCCACTATTTCAAAATATCTCGTGTCGGGCTAAGCACGATTGAACTGGGCTGGGCCTCGGGCTATGCCCGGGCTGATCGGCCCGTTTGAAACCTTTAAGTTTTATATGTGGTGCATATAGAATGACATCTTCCTAGCCATCCTTTAGAGTATCGAATGCTGGGATCTCTTCCATCACATGCTTAGACATTTCAATTTTTTTTCTCGAGCAAAAAGAATCATTACTTCTTTATCTTGAGTTGATTTGTCATTTTGCTCGATTTCAATTGGTTATTTATTTAGTTTTGCTTTATTCAAATCCTGAAGTCATTCACCTCAAGAATGACTACCACCTTCTAAGCCTTCTCTTTTAAGTTTAATATTAGACTAGAAATGTGAATGCTTCACGAGCGATCATTGGCAAACTACTTGTAAACACATTCTTCGATGAGTTTGGCTTTGCCACTGACGTGGGAAGGTCTTTTTTGAGAAAGGCTTTGGTATTTAGAGATAGTTACAATGATCCCCCCTTTGTTCTTTTTTCAGTTGATAATAACACCAACAAAGAGAGTATTTGGCGTTGCAAGCTCCTTAAATTGATTTGCCAAATTATTTTAAGTATGATCATTTAAATTTTCTTGAAATAATTTTTACATACTCACATGAAAAATTGAATCGACCTTAAGCATTGAAGGTTACTCCAGCTAGTAGGCTACATTATCTACTTTATTTAGCATGCGAAAAGACCTTCATACCATAGTATGAAGGCTTTGTGAATTTAGCTGGGTCAAAGTGTCAATTGTAATGTTAGAAGTACTAAATCACCTAATTTATTTTGTGCATCTGACCTCTTTTTGTCTATTGATTCTTGGATTTTTTGGATTATTTGTTTAGATAAATTATAGTCAAGTTCAAGTGAAGGGAAGCTCTCTCTATATAGACAAAGGCTGCTAATTAATAGCAAGATCATGTCAAATGTTATAATATTACATAATAAAAAATAAAGAATAATTAGAATATTCTAGAACATCATTTTGGACTTGGGTCTCAATGTTTATGAGCTTATTTTGGATATTCTGGAACATTTTGAAAATTTCCAAGATTTCATAAAAGAATGACATTTGGAATGGTTCTAAAAAATGATATGATCATGATAATTCTCTCATACCTAATTTAGTGATATCCTCGTCATATTTTTATTGTGAAATTTATTCTCCTCTTGAAATTCTCTTATTGACTCAATTATTTCTCAATTTTCTTTGCAATAGGGTTACACTTTATATTTTTTAAATACTCATGTTTTAATAATGTGATCTACCAAAATATATTTAATATCTTTTATCAAATGAGGTCTTTGCTTCATTAGGTGTTTGATGAGACTTGCATTGAGTATGATTAGTAGAATTTTCTTGGAATAATTTTAACATACTTATGTGAAAGTCTAGTGGATCTTAAGTTTTGGAGGTAACTCCAATTGGTAGGCTACATTATTCATTTTATCTAGCATGCAAAAAAATTAATTATAATCGTAGAAGTGTAAAATCACATGTTTGATATTGTGCATTTTATTTCTTTACGTTTGCTCATTTGTTGGATTTTATGATGACTTTGTTTAGATAAATTTTTGTTAAGTGCACTTATTCTTGATATTTCATGCCAAATTGGTAGACTATTAGATTTGAACTCACATATCCTACTACAATAGAGTTTGAAGTAAATAATTATTTTTTATTATCTCAAAAGGACTTTATCCAGTAGCCTCTCTACTATGAGTTATGTGAAAATTGTATCACAACTAATAATTGTGGCTAATTTCATTGTGATGTACTTGTGAAATGTTACTAAAATATCATTAGTGAGGCATTTGTTCTTTTAATTGTCTATTTTTCTATGAATGAATATTAGTAAAAAAATTTAAATTTGATCCCTTTAGCATAAATATTTAAATTTAAAATCTACTTATAAATCTATTATCTTGATTCTTGTCATTGATAATGACTTGATGAATACTAATATTTTGTTATATTATTAAAAAAATTCAAAAAATAATTTTTCTTATTTCTTTTTATGATATATATAATATTTTTCTCTTCTCTCTCAATCTCATACTCACACTCTCGCCTTTTTCTCTATCTTAATTTTTTCTCTCTAATTTTGTCTCTCTCTCTATCTCTCTTTCATCTCAAATTTGTACTTTTGCTTTTGCTTTGACTATGCCCTCTGGTGTGGACTATAGTGTGGTGCAGCTTTGGCAAAAAATTCAAGTGCGGTGTGGGTATGAACTTTGATTTTTTCTATCCTATCCATATTCTATAAATTGATATTATTGTTTTAATTTTATTAATATCAAATAATTTATAATTTAGAAATTAGAATTTAGAATATAGTTAATAAATTAAAAAAATAAAAATGACAAATAATGAATTTAATGATAATGAGATAAATATTAAAATAGACGTGATAATATTAATAATAATAACTCTATGAAAATATTTGAGTTTACTGAAACTATATTTACTCCCATGACATTGATTCAAATTAAAATATCTAAAATATAAAATATTTAAAAAATATTTATAGCTTGGATTTATTTTAATATAATACAAATAAAATGCTAGGGATATCGATAAAGAATCTATATATTGCAAGTATTATAAGAGAATATATACTAGTAGGAGTACATGTGGGACTGAGCACCCAAATAGCCATGCCGAACATTACACTATAAAATATGGCATATTAAATCCTAAATAAATTCAACTGCGTTGTGGGGTCTTTGAGGTTGGATTTTATTTAGTTTCTATGTTGACCCTTTTCATAGTCAAATTGATTATTATAATAAGTTTTTCGATTAGATTTTTTGGAGGATCCAAATGTAGTTAGTATCATGTAGACTTATTTTTAACTTATATATCATATGATTCCTATATTCACATGTAAGAATAACATAATAAAATATTATATGTTAAAAAATTAAATATTAATTAATAAATTTAAAAAATATAGTACCGTTATGTCCGTGAAGTAGGATATCTGGACTAGTCGTGATGGTGTATTTTTTGCATGTCTCACCGCTCACTGTGTAAATTTTAAATGAAAATTAAATAAAAAAATATTAAGATTTTCAGAGATTCTTCATCCTCATGATGACCCGACCATATATAAGTGTAAGATGATAATCTTTAGATAATATAATATTTAAAAGAAAATATATAGTATCATATTTGATAATGTATTAAATACTAGAGTAGTTATTATTATATATGTTAGGACCATTAAAGAGTGATCATTAGGAGAGATTTTTTATGTTAGATACATATAACATATTATTAACTTGATAGTATAAGTAGGGGAAGGAAAGTTATTTTGTATGCTTTTGAAAAAATATAAAACTCATTTAAATTTTTTTGGATATTTAGTATGTAACAAGGGTTCAATAGTTTTTATTTATCTGCATATTTAAAGAAGAAAATTTAAATGGATGTAAGATATTATTAGAATTATACATATTTTGTTGGAGTCATGTATTGGATACGAACACGTGATATTCAATTATGTCAATAGTAAGAATGATAAATTTATTATTGACAATAGTGACTAGGTTCTCATGTATGTGTAATGTTTAGGAACTTATTATTGACAATGAACTTATTATTTATAAATTTATTCATGAAAATTAGGAATTACTCCTATCATTTGTATTGTACTTAGGTATATATGTAATATTAGTAGAATATTTAAGAAGTTTAGAGATGATTAAATATTTAGTTATATGACTTTTGGGATAAAAATCAAGTACTTAAAGTATTGATATACTATTCTATCTCTTTATTATCTGGCTGCTTGTATGGTCATTAGGGGTAAGGTTATTATCTGGCTGCTTAAAGTATTTTGACATGGCCTGACATGATTCAGCTTGAATCTGGCCATACTCGGGTCCATACAGGCTGTGCCAGGTTGGTCATTATTGAGTCACCGTGCCAGGCATTGCATGACTATCCTACCAGGTTGTGCTTGGCACGACATGGTGGTCCGAATGGGCCACCAAAACTTCGGTAGTTCCGGGATGGTATGATCCCTTTAATACCCCTATGCAAGAATGATAATATCATACTTAGAAAATTGATTCCAAACTCATTGGTTTTATAAAAAAACATAACAAAGTTTATAGATATACTCTTCCAAAGGCATTCTAAAATTGGTAGAGGTTGTAGAAGGCTTATAGGTAATTTATACTCTACCTTATCATGTTGACACATTAAATAAGTTTTCATGTAGACTTCTATATCACTTTTCATTTGTAGTTAGTAATAACTCTTTTATAGTGATAGAGTATGATGAATACATAGATGATCATCCACTTAAAATCATGATATTCTTATATAAACTTTTTTTGACTTACTGCATCGATTATCATTTTAGCTTTTTTTGAATTGTATTCTAATATATAATCAAATTTTACAATAAACTCCAATTATCGAGCTTGCTTTGAAGTAAATTTTTTTTGAGCTTGTAAATAATTTGTTGCTATATTATTTGTCATCACCAAAAAATGAGAACTCATGAAGTAATGTCTTTTTTTTTTCATAAGTAGTGAAGTACAATGATTATTTCATTTACTTAGATTGCATATCATCTTTTTGTCATGTTGAGTTTTAATTTATTTTTTGTTATTTTATTTATTTTATTTATTGTTTGGGATTGAGAGTAAGTAACTTGTGAGTAGATACAAATTATGTATATAAGATTTATGTTATATTAAGAAAATATTTTTCATTTTAATAGAATTATACACTCATTTTCATGTATGTCTCTTATTCTCCCCTCTTTCCTTTTCTTTTGATTAAAAATCACTTGGGCTCTGGTAGATGAGTTTTTCTTACATGTCTCATTGTGCTTACGACTCTCAAATATTACTGAATGACTCTCACATTAGAATCCCTCCAATGAAAAAATTAGATGTGTTTGTATGAATTTCATAAGATGTATGATTCAATGAGGATAGAATAATTTCTTTGATAATACACTTCTTTAGTTGGTTAATTATATGATATGTTATGTTTTAATCTAAGGTATTTTTTTTCTCTTACAATTTTGTCACTGACATGACAATGTGATAATACTCTTCAATAAAATGTCGATTGTAATTCATCAATTCAAAAAATAAGGTCAATTATATTTATTATGTTTGTTGGTGGTTTTTAATTAAGCATAATTCATATTTTTTTTGGATCCATTCGAATGCACTTCTTTAGCTAATTAAAATCAAATGTGTTAGCCATTATTAGGTCATGGTTTTGAACAAAATAGTTAGGTCTTAATGCTCGTATATCCATAAAGAATGAGGTAGCATAAAAAAAGAATAGTTATTTGATTTAGATAGCTTGTATACTCATTGTTAGTAGTATTCTAAATTATTTTTGAAGAGAAGTAAATTCAATTATAAAGTATCTTATTAATCAGATATCTTCTTTTATTATTTCTTATCATATATTTTTTAAAATTTTATATTACGAAAAGAATTTTTATTTATTTTTTAGAGTTTTTGAATATATTTGATTTGTTCAGATTTTCTTTATAAATTGTGACATAATGATGCTAGGGTATTTAATTGTGCATTTAATATTTTCTTTATAACATATTTTTTAATTAGTCTCAAAAATATAATGTTCAAAAGAATTATTTTGATCTATTAATTTTTATTATTCATTTGTATTCCTAATGAGACCTTCGATTAGGAAAAAATTATCCTCCAAGTATGTCCAAACTAATTAATTTATATTATGATGAAAATTTTATGGAGTCATTATATTTACTAAACTAATAAGTACATAATAAATTGGTCCTAGAGATAATAATGTTTTTTGGTAAAGAGTATTCATCTCTAGTTTAGGTGATCTAGTAGCTCTTGCATATACTCCACTCATAGCTTAGGATGAATCAGGAATGAGATTACTTGATCATTCAAGACCTAAAGTTGATACTTTAAGAAGCATAAATATGCAATTTGTTTAGAGAGGATGAAAGCCTCCTAAGAAGTTAGATGATTGTATTTTTAACTTTTTAAATTTTGATTTTTTGCTTTCTTTATAAAAAATAGAATAGTTATAGTCGGTATCTTATTTCACAATTATTATTGTATATATATTTTTTTGATTCCTTTTATTATCTTTCTCGATAGTGTGATATTATTAAGATATTTTTTCTAAAGGTGAGACATAATCTTAAGTAGGATGACATCATAATATGTTGTAAGAGAAATGTTTGCTACTTCAACGAGACCTGTGAATTGGTATCTCAACCTATATAAAGGTTTGTTGTTAGTTGTATCTGGGTGTTCACTATGGAGTCTTATTGAGATGATAGATCTTTTAAAGATAAGATTTATTGGGAAAGAGTTAAATCAAATGTTTAGAGTAAAATTGTTAAGTGGGCTTGGTGGCTCGAGCCCTGGGTGACAAGGTCTCAAGTCATACCTAGACCTATGTCTTACCAGCTTGTGGCACTTCTTGTGATGTGTTGTGTTGTTCTACACCTAAAATTTGCTGTCATTTTACTATAATTGCTGCCACTGTGCTACTTACTATGAAAGTTGATAAGATTGTGGTTTGTTATTGTTTTGTCGATCATGATAGATTATAAAAAAAAAAAAATAATCTAATCCATTGAATTTCATCCAACTTATATTTGTGAGAAATTCGATCATCGCCAATTTTTTATCCAAAAAAACATAAAAAAAAATTATAAATATTATTTAAAGAAACTTTTTTATTATTAGTATATGAATATATTTTATTCTTTATAGTTTATCTAAAATCTTTCAGTTGTTCTCTAATTTTCATTGCATTAAATCATAACAATCATCACCTAGCTAATTTTTTTTAAAAAAATTATTTTTATATTTAAATATATTTGTGATATTATCATATTTTTTATTTGACAGAGCTTTTGGTTGACAAAATGTTAAAGTAATATGATTGGAATTGTTGCTCGTTGCACATTTAAAAGTATACATTGCATGTTTATTTTTTAAGTTATTTACTTAAAGTTAATTTTTTAAAAATTTTAATAAAATTAAGCAAACTTATTATTTATTAAAATACTTACCTTTTCTTAAAAATTTCTAAAAATTTGAAATAGATAAAAAAATAAAAAATAATGAATATTATGAAAATAAAATATATCTAAACGTAGATAATACCAACATGATTAAAAAGTTTGAGACTGAGTTGTTTCTTAGGACTTCGACCCTTACACTTGAAAAATCAAGAATATGTAAATATTAATAATATGGACACATTTTAATATATATATATATATATATATATATATATATATTTAAGAGTATTGATAATATTGAATATCTTAATAGATATCTTGATTAATATATCAAAAAAAATATGATTAGTTTCTACTTTCTAGACAAACTCAACATTGTGGTGATATTTTTGATGTTGAATAAATTTTAATGATTCTTTTCATTTATAATCATGAGTATGCAAGACAAGACATAATGAAATTTATTGCTAGTATGAGTTTTTTAGTTAGATTTTCAGAGGATCGTAGACTAACTTAGGACAATCATGAGTATGCAATAGAAGAAAAATATTATTTACGAAAAAATATATTTAATTCATTTATCATGTGATCTCTAGGTCAGTCAGTAAAAATGGTATAAAAAATTATAAAATAAAAAAATAATTAGTAATTAACTAACTTAGGACATAAATATATTATTTTCATGATATTCAATATTTGGATTGGTCACAAAACTAGTGCATTTTTATGCATGATCACTTTAGTTTATTGATTCTAATTAAAAATTAAATTCAATATTCAATATTTTCATGAGTATTAGAGTTTTGTGAGATTTTCTATCTTCTTGATGATCTCGTTATTTTTGAGTGTTTCAGGGATCTTTTGGGGATATGAGATTTAAAATAAAATTTGACATGATATTTGATAATATTTCAAATAACAGTGTAATGATTAATATATTTGTGAGAATAATTAAATACTAGTTATTTTTTGAGATTTATCATATTGCATATATGTGTCACGTAATTAACTTAATAATATAAGTAGAAATAAAAATAATTATATATTAGACCATATAAGAAATGAACTAAAATATTTTAAGATAACTGTAGACTTAAGAATTTGACATTCAATGTAAATTAATAAGCATCAAAAAAAATATCAAACGAATATATGACATCATTGAAATTATAAATATCTAATATGTATTTCATGTGTTAACTATCAATATCTGATATTTGATTACGTTAATAATAAAAAAGAAAAATTAATGATTTACAATTAAAATTAAGAAATGATATTTTTTTTATGAAAGTTTTTAAAGTTATTTTTGATGTGGTTAATATATGTTCATTTATATACACTCTCTTTACATGCATTATGATCAGATATATATATAATATTAGTAGTCTATTTAATAAATATAAAAAACACTCAAGTTTTAATACTTTGACCTTTAAGATAGAAAATAAACATTTAAAATATTAGTTTTTTATTCTATCTGTTTATAGTTTGACTGTATGTATTGCTTTTCAGGTTAAGGTGGAAGAGGTGAAAAATATTATAAAATATATATTAATTTATATGAACCAGTCACAAGAAATTGAGGGTATGGTTTATGAATAATTAAATTAATTATTTTAATATTATGATAATAAATATGATTGTCTTAATGAGGTTGTGAGTATAAATTTTATAATATATTCGTAGATAATTTTTTGATTCAGTTAGTTAATAAAAAATTACGAAGTCCATCAAATTAGAGCGAAATGCCGGAGTACTCAGATAATGATTATTATTTGATCTTTGTCCAATGATATTAAGAATTTTGACATATTGAATTAGTAAAAATCATATGATTTATTTTTTTTTTGTATTATCTAAAATAACATAAAATTTATTAATATTTTTTTGTATTTAATATAATATCAGAGTCTAAATTTTTTATGCTTATAATTATGATTTCATATATGTAAAGTGAAGCACATTATAATTAAATATTATTGAAGTTATTTTTTTGTTTAACATATTGATGATTCAATCATAAATATTTAAGATAAAATGAGATAGCTGAATTTGAATGATAACACGGGCAAATATAAAAATGAGGATGCTGTTGTCAATATTATCAATTTTGATGATTCAAATTATACAGACTGATTTTATTATCTAAAGTTTTTATTTTTTATTTTCTTAAAAATATGTATTGTAATTTATAATTATTTTTTTATTTTAGTGTAGTTGCATTTAATTTTTAAAGATTTTTTTTTTATTTATATAATATATCATTACTATAATATACCAATTAATAACTTATAAAATAAAATTTTAAAAATTAAAATCTAAAAGTCTTGCTTGGGCCAGTGTGAGTGGCAGGTGCAGCCTTCAGCAGTGCAGCTGCACTGCTGCTATTGCAATTGCATGCTGCATCTGCATTGCCCAGGTCCAGCAGCAGCCTTAGCCCAACAATCAGCACCCAATTGGGTAGGGCCTAAGCCGGCCATTGGTTCATGCCAGGCCTGCTTCCCTTAGTACCATGCCAGCATGACATTGTGGCACGACTAGGTCACCATGTTTTAGGTTGTGCTGGACCAGCTTGACCCGGTTAATACTTCTAGTCTAGAATGACCTATCATTATACTTTCTCTTTTGGCTAACACGACATAAATATAAATTCTTATGTCATTAGCAGCTTGTCACAAATTAAATATAAATTAGCTAAACTTAAAAATTTTCTTTCTTTGTGCTGATAAATTTTGGATTTTATTTGTGTTATAGATTTATCTTTATTTTTCTAGAAGAGTTCATATAGTCAGTTGATCATGGTGATTATGTACATGGATGGCATCTTTATTATGGGAAATAATGAGATATTAGGTACTAAAATCACGGAGTATCTACAGTCATAATTTTGAAAAATTCATATATTTTTTTGATATTAAGATTTTCATCTTTATGATAAATATTATGTTATCATATAAAATATATATAGTTTATACTCTCATAGAAGTTGATATCTGAATTGTAGTCAGGTGAATACTCTAATTGAGGCAGATATGATTTTTTGTCTAATATGATTTCGCCATGTGACTTTATTATATATAAGAAAATTATATGATATATTAATTATTTGACTAGTAACATAATAAATATTATTTATTTAGTTAGTATAATTAGTAATTTCTATAAGTGTCAAATGGGCAAGGTGGCCCTGCATGAGGTCCAGCCTGGTTCAGACTTGCCTGGATGACATTATCCGTGCCTCGTGTTGGGCCGGACACGGCTCGTGTGCCTGACCCGATTGCACGGTAAATTGGTCCGAGGATCCAATTGGATTTTTTTTTTTAAAATCTAGTTGGAAAAATTGGCTATGACTTGGCTAGACCCGACAAGTCTAGGCACGACCTGGTATGACCTGGGTATGAGCCGGGCGGCTGGCTCTGCTGGGCCGGTACTTCTCAAGTAGTGTCGTACTTGGCACGACAAGATTATTGTACCGGTTCGTGTTGGGTACGGCATGGTGGCACGATTGGGCCAGCAAAAAATGGGTTGGTTTGGGCCGGCCCAGCCCATTTGACACAGTAATTTCTTACATTATTTATAAAATATTCATCCTGATATAATTCTTTACATATTTTAGGTACGAGAAATAATATTTTGGTTTTGTAATTTATTTTATTAGTTAAAAGAAACTTATAGTTAGCTTGATATTCTAATTAGATTTATTATAAATTTTTATATATTTTTATGGGATAATCTTGATTTTTTTTTTAAATTAAGATATATTCTCTTATATAAAGATCTAGTATATAGACAAAATTCAAGACGATGATAGTCTTGTACAAGATATTTTGAATCACACATTTTTAATGAGATTGGATATTCTTTTATTTCTCATACTACTCTCAATTATGATAGCTAGATATTAAAATATTTATTTCAATTTGATATTTTATGAGTTGATAAAGCATATATCGGTAAGTTATTTAACTGTGGTGAGAATTTTCATGATAAAATTATTATTATAATCTATGCTTATACAACAAATTAATCATCTTATATATTTATAAGAGTTTTGAAAAAATATCAATTTATTTTTTTTGTTTTTCATAATTGTTGTTTTGGATATTTATGAATTGACTCTAGTGGGAAATTATTTTTCACAATTTTTTTCGTGTCTTTTTTTTTTTTTTTTTTGTTTAAATTATGAATGTGGATATCTAACATGTGAGCTGCCTCAATCTGAGTAGCCTAATATTTATATTGCATTTTCATTTGTGCATTTCATATTTTTGATTTTTGAATCAGTTTTTCATTATTATTATTATTATTATTATTATTGTTTGATTATTATTTTTGAAATTTTTAGTTTTTCATATTTATAATCTTTTTATTTTTTTATTTTCATTTTTGTTACTTTTCTTTATTCTTTAATAGGTGTACCCAACTTGTGAGTTACTCCAATCATTTCATCTTCTATATAAAGGTTTTGCGTATATGTTATTTTTACACACTGTATTTTTAAATATTTTATTTCATTTGTGTTATATTCTACTTGGTATTAGGGTAATAATTATGCATATGAATTAGAGTTTTGAAATGGCAAGAAGAGGCAAAATGACTTTATAAAAAAAAGAGCTTGGCAGTTCACTCGTGCGCACATTACAGGTGCCTGCACAATGTAAGCATGTGCGGTGATTAGGACACACAATGAAGGAAGAGGCACACACATAATAAACGAAGCACTATTCTATGGTTGCTATAGTGGATGTGTAGTAGAGGCGCGTGGGATGAGCTATATTTTTTAGTAAATTGTTGTCAGTGGAGGTGGCAGTGGGGAATGGTGGGCGACAATGGCTATGAACGGCATGGTCTGATGGTGTAGTGATTGGCAGATTTTGGCAGCTACGATGGCAGTGACTGATGGGGAGGGAATAGAAGGTTACAAACATGGCTTCTTTTATAAGACCCTTGCTAGGTTTCTAAGAGGTTTGTGGTTTAAAATAAGCTATTGGATGTGTTGTTTTCTGTAATTTTCGGAGGAGCTACATTGTGTGACACGTATGGACTATCACAATAAAGGTAGATGATGGTCTTTGTTAAGCACACTTATTGTATGAGGATATGACACATTAGAAGTTGTTGGATTTTATTTCCTGAGAGAATACTAAGCACATTATGCTTCATTGCGAGAGATAGGCTTGTTGTCATTGCCATCCAGATGTTCTCACAGAGTCTATCCACCATTTAGATGTATAAATGTTTTGGACTTATTGTGCATTCTCAACTTGGGCACCCACCATTGGCCAAGCTAAGTATTTTATTATAGTCATAAGAGTATTTTGACCTTAGAATATGAGTCATCCCAACTTAGAAAGCTTATTAAAAACTTTCTATCCTACACTCTATTCTAGTTTGAATATAAACCTATCTGATCTAATACACTTAGATGTTAAGGGACTTAGTGGGGATACAATCAAAGAGAGACCTAGGTATCTGATCATATTCATTGATGAGTACTCGAGATATGCTTGATAAATTTTTTTCATGACAAATTTTTAGCCTTTTTTATCTTTTAAAATTTTCATTAAATGTTAAAACCTTAATTTAATAAAAATATTAGAAAATTAAAAAGTGATAATATATAAAAATATATATCAGACTAGTTTAAAATATATTATATAGATTATGAAATCATACATTAGATTTCTTATGTTAACATACTCCCAATATATCAGGTTGGTTGAAATGAAGAATAGGTTTATATATATATATATATATATATATATATATATATATATATATATATATATATATATATATATATATATATATATATGAATGAGATAACTCATATGCTTCAACTTTTATTGCTATCTAATTCGTCAATTAAATATTTTCTTCTATCTTTTTTCAACACATATCCTTCTAGATTAAATATTTTGAAAAAAATTATTTAGCTTGTCTTTTAGAATTTTTGAGTATACTTATTTTATTTTTGATCGTTCTCTAAAATAAGATAAACTAGTATCTAGGGTTATGAATTGTGTTTTTTTATACTTTAGTATCTAAAGAAGGTGGCAAGGTGCAAATATTTTTCACCACACATTGATTGGATTTTAGTCAATATAGATTTTATATTCTTTTGATAATGATTCATTTTTTAATATATTTAAAAAAAGTGAATTTTGATGTTGCATTTGGATCAATTATCTTTTCTCTCTTGCGTATAATTTTTTCTAGATCATTAGTTAGTAGAAAGACCATTTCATCTGGGCTACATTTGATCATATTGGTTCTTTGTATGATGTTATTATTTATTGAATTATCATACTTACTAATAAATTTATGTCATATCAAGTCTAGAGAGAATGAGGGTTTTGAGTAGGAGAATTTCATTTAGACTCAAATGATGTGGTATTACAGGAATCTGCAAATGTTCACTCATTGAGTTGGCAACTCACAAGGCATATAAATTTGTCTATATTAGGAGAGAGGCATTTTCAGTATTATTACAACAAAGATGAGCCAACCTAAGAACTAGATGATTCTACAGCTTGTTTCTTTGATCTTGACTTGCTTATTACTTTTCGGAAGGATAAATAAGTTGTACTCCCTGATTTCATAGGATATGTTGTATTTTCTTGTTTATTATATTATTTTTTTTATTATTTTTCTTAATAATATTAGTTTATTTGAGTCTTTTGAGGTATTATTTTATCAAGGATAATGTTAAATTACGCTAGGTAAAATGCATGTCATTCATTTTATTGTTTGTTAGGAACTAGTTTCATGATCTTCGGGAAGGTTTGTTGTTGATTGTAGGCTGTGTTGCACGGATACGCCTAGGAGCTGTCGTGGACACGTGGACACGGGTCTGACACGCGTCGGATACGTGTCCGATACGCCACGTGGCGTATGGGACACAAATCCGTATGGGATACGCCACGTGGCGTATCGGATACGCGTCGGAGACGTATCCGACGCGTTGTTTGGAAACATATCCGACGCGTTTTTGGAAACAGATTCCAAAAACGCGTGGTTTTTGGAAACAGATTCCAAAAACGCGTGGTTTTTGGAATCTGTATCGGGAGGAGGGGGTTTCGAGAGGGGGGGCGGGAGGGGGTTTCGGGAGGGGGGGGAAGGGTGTTTCGGGAGGGGGGCAGGAGGGGGGGAAGGGGGTTTCGGGAGGGGGGCGGGAGGAGGAGGAAGGGGTTTCGGGAGGGGCGCGAGAGGGGGAGGAGGGGGTTTCGGGAGGGTGGAAGGTTTGGGAGGGGGGAAGGTTCGGGAGGGGGAGGGTGTTAGAGGGTTTAAATTTTATTTACATTATTTTAAAATACAAAATTTTAAATTATTTTAAAATACAGAATTTTAAATTATTTTAAAATACAGAATTTTAAATTATTTTAAAATACATAATATTTATAATTACTAATTTTTATTTTTATTTTTTTTATCATGACGTATCCTAGCCGTATCCGTATCCTAGTTTTTTAGAATTTGCCGTGTCCCCGTATCTTGCCGTGTCGTATCCACGTGTCCGTATCCGTGTCCGTGCAACATAGATTGTAGGTGAGTGTTCACTATAAAGACAAATCTAGATAAAAAATAATTTGCCATAAGATGAGATTTGTAGCGAGGAAATATATTTGGGAGCTTTCACTCTACGAAAAGGACAAATGAAATGTATTTACCACTTGATTTCATTGGTTATATTATATTTTTATCTTGTTTATTATTATTATTATTATTTTTATATAAAAGTTTGTTTTATTATTATAATCCTCTCTTTTGGCGGAGGAATATCATTTTTATAAGCTAAGATCTACCCATTTTCCTTTTTACACAATCTTGTTTATTATTTTATTATTTTATTTTAAGATATTATTTCATTAAGAATGATGTAAGACCATGCTAGGTAAGATGCATGCCATCCATTTTTATTATGATTTGGGAATTAGTATTATAATTTTGAGAAAGTTTGTTATTGGTTGCAAATGAATGTTCATTATGAAGACATTTAATGGGAAAATAGTTCGACTTATGATGATACTTATGACTTGGGAAAATAGTTTGTGCTATTAGGATACTTATTCTCTAATGGCTAAGATAGGTTCAATACGTATTCTTATTTCTTTGCATAATATCATAGTTGGAGAATACATCAGCTAGATGAGTAGAATACATTATTTCTTGGTATTCTTGATGAGGTGTATATGATATAGTTTTGTATGATTTGAAGCAGCCATCGAAAGCTTGATTTGTGAAATTTTTTTAGGCAGTCATTTTATTTGAGTTACACATGACTGTTATTCTTAGATATTTTTTCACAAATCAAGATGGGAAAATTATTTGTCTTGGGGTGAGACTTGTAGTGAGGAAATACACTCGAGTATTTAATGTGCATTATCAAGATATTTATTCTCTAATGGCTAAGATGATTTCAATACGTATTCTTATTTTTTTGTATAATATCATAGTTAGAGGATACACTAATTAGATGAGGAGAATGTATTTCTTCATGATAATTTTGAGGAGAGATATATATGCCGTAGTCATCTAGGTTTCAAGCAAAAGGTTTTGTATGGTCTAATGCAGTCATCGAAAACCCAATTAGTGAGTTTTTTTTCAGGCAGTCACTTTATTTAAGTTACGCATGAATGTTATTAATTTTTCTTTGTTATTATGAGGAATTATGATGATAGAATAATTTTATTAATTATTTATATGAATGATATTATAATTATGAGAGATGATGAGTTGATAATCATTAAACTTAAAGAATACTTTTAAATATAGATTCAGATGAATGACTTTGTGAAACCTAAATTTTTTTTTTTTGGCATAAAGATATTAAATTCTATGAGAGATATCATATTGTCATAGATAAGGTATATACTTGATACTCTATGAGATATCATCTCGTCACAGCGAATGTAAATGCTTGATACTCAATGAGGGATATTATCTTGTCATATATGAGGTATATATTTGATATTCTTATAGAGATTAATTTTTTTAAATTGTGTTCCAGTAGATACTTTTATTGATCCAAATATTAATTTCAATTTTAACATGACATATTTAGTTGACTATATTATTTATAGAAATTTTTTTTGAAAGATTAACTATTTGACTATGATTAGATTAGATATAACATACGCAGTCAATACATTGAGTCGTATTTTAGATTCTTGTCGGCAAGTTTATCTTCACGCAATTCTTCACATACCAAGGTGTGAGAAGTTTCTAGGACTTGTGATTTTGTTAAAGGATCATAGACACTTGCTATTAGCTGGGCATTCAAATTCAAGTTGGATACTAATATGCATCAAAAGGAGATCTATGATATGATTCTTTACTCTGCTTAAGAGTCAACATTGTCTCTTAGTATAGTAAAAGACATAATTGTATTAAGATTTAATGTCGAGATAAAGTTTTGAGCGATGATTTTATTTATTTATAAAATATTTTAGATATGACATGCACGAAGGGATTGGGTATGCATATTTATCTTTCAATACTCTTTACTATGATAGTTATGCAGCTAGACATATCATCTTCAATTTAGTATTTTATGAGAGGATAAAGCACATTAAGGTGGACTATTTTTTCTTTAAGGAGAAAATTTAAAATGAGATTATGATTATAATATATATTCTGATAATAAAATAGTCAATATGTATTTATTCCTTTACTCTTCTTTATGCTTTGTTGGGAGCACCAAACTTGTAGGGTGCTCCTTTATCTCAATCATTTCTATTACTACAATTATCTTTAAAATCATTCAGCATTAGTTTATTATGATAATCAAATAATTAAATACTTGGATTTTAATTTGGTATTTTCTAACAATGAAATACATATGGATTAATAGTAGTGATAGAATTGAATCTTGTAAATGAAGCTATATAACATTTTGGATTGGGCCAATTTGTACTTTTTGTTGATTATTATTTTATTAGCGATTGCTACAAAATAACATTGAAAAATAAATATAATAATACTCAAAATAAAATTCATATATTATTTATTTTTATATAATAAGTGAAAGTGATCAGTGGGGCACCCCACAATTTGGATCTCACTCTTTGATGATCTCATTAAAAGTATAAAAAAAATTAAAATATTTTTTTTTAAAGTTGGTGCTTTTATGTCAACAACACTAAGCTCAGAGGAAAGAAATATAAGTTGAGATCTATTTTAGGCTTTCTTGAAAATATATGCTGGTTACTTTGTTGTTTGAATATATGTTATTATAATGATCTCTTAAATATTTTTCTTTAGGAAAAATAATTTATTTCTATAAATTTTGTTTGCTCGTGAAATAGTGGATTGGAGGCTTCAAGTCTTGTTGGCTAACTATTATAATAAATATTAGTGAGAGATGAGAGTATACCTGATCTTCTCGAGTTGATCACGCATCCAAAGAATCTTATAAATAATTATCATCATTTTGAATTTAATTTTTACTATAGGATTCAAAATAATTGTCTGTCTATTCTTTTTCTAGCATGCAATGTTATATCTAGAAAGTGTTAAATACTATCGTAAATTTTTTAATGATACATACTAGTGTACAACTCAAATATTAAAGTCTCGAGACTTTTTCACATAGTTATATCTCAGCATGATAAAAATTGTGTTAAGGTGAATATACTAAGGAAAATCTAAGAAGTAATTAATCATATTAACTATATATGTTATATCTAATTTGATAATATAGTAATGTAGATAATATCTTCTATAATTCTCTTATAACTGATAGAGTTAACTAGAAGTGTTAAATAGGTCATGTTATGTAAGAGACGACATGGAATGGATGTTTGTGGCATTTCAACACGGCCACATTGTTGGTCAGCTCGACACTACCCTATGGCATTCTTTTTTGAATTGTGTATTGGGTCATGTTAGTTGGATCAGGATGTGTCAGGCATGGTTGGCATTGATACGACATTGCCACTGGCTAAGCTTTTAGGTTAGTTCCCAATGGCAATGGGCAGTGCTAGGGCTTAGTCACCAAGAGCCACAGGCCATGATTCTCCCCACTCCCACTATTTTAGTTGGAACTGGGCAATGATACTTAACTGATAGTGGCACTACGAAGACATGGAGTGCTTAGTGTAGTGACGGACTTGGTGTCGCTACGCAGCAATGACTTTGACCATCCTGTTGGCATCGATTTTTATTATTTAAATTTTAACTCTTAACTAATTTTTTTATTTTAAAAAATAAATATTAATATTAAACTATAGGTTTTTGTAATGTAAATGAAATAAATAAAATGCATAAAACTACAACCAAACAAAATAGTGTACATTGGTTTATTATTGAACATCATGATATTTTATGATAATTAATAATAAGATTTTTGTATGGAACTAATTCATTTAAAATAAAATATTTAAAAATTAAGTTGGATTTTAAAAATATGCCCAAACTAGTGCATCTGGAAACAAGGTGGCAAAGTCATCGTTGTAAACAACAGTCTTTGTTATGCTGTTAATTTTTTAAAATCATAGGTCGGCGTTGTGAATACCAATTATTAAAAATATTGTAGGGATCCCATTATACGCCTTGCCCCAAGCCCCTCGTTCCTTCGTGGAGCTCACTGGAGCTCCGTCGAGCTCTAGTGAGCTCGAAGTGGAGCTCGCTGGAGCTCGACGTGGAGCTCCATGAAGGAGCTCTTTGGAGCTCCACTAAGGAGCAAGGGGCGTAATGGGATCCCTACTAATATTTTTAATAGCCGGCATTAACAATGCTGGCATAAGATTTTAAAAAAGTAATATTGTGGCAATGGTCACTGTTCACAACGATAGCTTTGTCACGTTGTTTTCAAACGTACTAGTTCGGGTATATTTTTGAAACCCGACTTATTTTTAAAAATTTTTATTTTAAATCAATTAATTCCGTACAAAACTCTAATAATAATTTGAAAAGTTTAAAAGAAAAAAATGTGTACATCAATAAAATAATTACACATTCAATTACTTGTTAGTTTTTTGAGTGATTGACTCTAATATTTATGATTAATTTATGTTGGTAGCATTGTTCACATCATGTTTGATTTTGAAGTTAGTGCTAGCTTCAATATCTTTGATTTTGTCATGTAAGTCATCATCTATCAGCAGCTCTATCGTTATATCAGAAATACTCATCTTTGAATTTTAATAGTCCTTTAATTATGAAAGTATTTTTATAATATTTGGTTGTAGTCTGAATCTTCCATTTAAAATAATATTTACAGATAAAAAAAGTAAATTTCGATGTTATGTTAGATAATGAATGAGTCAATAGATTACGTGTCATCTTAGTAACTATGTGATAGATAGATTCGTATGATTCTACAAATCTAATATTTTAAAATTTTTATAATTATTATTTGATAAGATGAAATAATAATTAAGCATTGAGACAATTTGCTCATATTTAACAGATTACCTCATTATTTTTCTATTGCTAATCAAATAAAAAATATATCATCGCCAAATATAATTTTTATATTCATATTTAGAGTCTTGTTATAATTACAATTCCTAGTATCGTAATATGTAAATATATTATCAAAATTTGTGTGAATCTAATCATTAGGTTAGTTTGCTTGATTCATGTCGGTGGATATGTTTCTCAATGTATTTTTTATTTATCCTACCTTGACGCTAGAATTCATATAGGTAGGCGAGCAATAAAAAGATGCAATGAAAAATTAATATTTTAAATATTTAGTTTCTATCTCAATAGTTACGACATTAAAATAATGGAATCCTCTATACGTGCAAAACATACTTCTAACATATTATATGTACTCAAGTGCAATGTAAGTGGTGAGAGTTCACACGAAAGAACACATCTTCATTATATCATAAAAAATTTTTAGGAATTTTAAAAATAAAATTTGTCTTTCATTCTAAATTATTAATAATAAGTTTGTAATTTTTATTATTGATATAGTTGAATATTATGTATTAGTATCTAACACGTGATTCAAATATTAGGTACGTATAATCTCAATGGTGTTCGACATTCATTTGAATTTTTTTTTAGGTTTGCTGATATGCAAAGTGTGGAACTAATATTGTGTCCTGGGTGTGTCATAAGATAATTTATTAAATTTTTTATATTTTTTTATGTGAAAAAAATAATTTGTATTCTTCTTCTGTCTCATTTTGCTATTAGGTTAATTATGTGATATATATATCCAATGTGAAAATGTTAACCAAAGACATGCCTTTAATAATTATGACAAATATGCTATTGGCAACATCTTTGTTTGAACAATTATCCAATATAATACTAATTTTTTTTAAATATTATATTTCTTAAAAATCATTATCATACACACATATATGGTAGAGATATTATGAGGAATGAAAATCTCAGAAAATCATAAATTTTTTTATTTAGTTTATTTTAAATTTACATAATGGGTGGTAAGACTTGCAAATAATATGTCATTATGACTAATCTAGATGTTAGATATCATAACTATACTTCTAATATATATTTTTAAGTTTGTTAATTAATAATTAATTTTAATTTAAAATATTTTATTATGTCATTCATTCTGATTGACCTAGGAATTTAATATTAAGTAAGCTGAAAGTAGATCTGTATAATATTGATTATTCTTGTATTCACCAAAAATATATATTCAGAAAACTAATAATAGTATTTAATTTCTTTTTCTCTTCCCTTTGATTTATTACGATAAATAAAAAAGGTTGGTAGGGGGTGGTTGGGTCGAATGGTTGGCAGGACACGTGGATCGTTCCTGCACGACACAAGCAATGCCACAGGCCGGCATGAACATGGTCCATGCATGGTTTTGCACCGTGCCATGCTGGGCTTAACATGGCTAAACCGAGTCATGCCTCGTGTAATGTCCAGGCCACCCAACTTATTTGCCACCTCTAAAATCAACCAGAAGAGTCATATCAGAAGTGAAATTAGTATCTGGATCAAGTAAATATCTCCTCTATTACAAAATCATATCCCTCGTATAATAATTTACTTTTATGTTAAAAAATATCTAATTTTTAAATTCTTCATTTAAAATTGTGCATGAAAGTATTCTTTGAGTTGAGTAATCTTTGACTCTTTATTCATTATAATTAAATTTTTATAAATATAGATATTCAACAAAATTATCATATCATTATGATTTTTTTTGGAAAAATAAAGAAAAGTTAATAATACAAATAAGGTGATTGTCTGTAAAAATCTAACCGTGGCTTGTTTGTTTTCACGAGGGAAATGCTTCAAGGCACGATATGATGGCGAGCGAGTGGTTGGAAAAAGGCAACTGTCCCATCGCAAAGTCTTATAGGGCCATTAGCCGCGTGATCCCGCTCGTTGCATCAACCCTTCGGCCTCCCCCCGGCATGAAGCTTAGATGCCCGCCAGCTGTTGTTGCTGCCAGGGCAGCCCTAGCACGGACGGCCCTAGCGAGGGCCCTTCGCCCCCAGCCACTCCCCACGAAGTTGCTTTCCATTGCCATCATGGGCATTGCAGTAAATATACCATTGGGAATCTGGCGAGAGCACACCAAGAAGTTTTCAGCATCGTGGTTTGTTCTCGTCCACGCGTCTGTCCCCTTCATGGCGATGCTCAGGAAGTCCTGTTTGGTCCCCAAGACCGCCATGGCACTGACCGTTGGAACTTCCATCCTGGGCCAGGTGATTGGGTCGAGGGCCGAAAGGTGCAGGCTCAAGGCGCTCGCTGAGACAGAAAAGCTGGCCGCTGGGAACGAATTCGAGCCTTCTGCCACCGGTTCCAGCCAGGGCCTGCATTGTGGAGCTGTGGGTTACGCCCAAGTCCTAGACAAGCCCATGGTGGGTCTTAGCCAGAGGCTTCATAATTCTGCCATGGGCGGTGCCGATCTTCTGGGCAGGGAAGCCATGGCGTGGGATCCCCTCGGTTCCAAGTTTCTTGGCCTTCCCCATCCTGCCGCCAGCGTGTGCTGCTGAGTTCGAACACAAGCATTGATGCTGACGAGCTGGTGGTGACGTGTAAGATATTATTATGACGAGCTGAACTCAATTATTCTGCCAGCATCCCTGCGCCATTCTCAAATAGCGTTTTGATCTTATACTCTCTCTTTCTCAATAATTTGGTGTAATTTTTTCAAGTGTCCTCTTCAGTGTTTCGTGTAGGTGATTCTTTCTTTATTATTGGCTTCGACGTGGAAATTGTAACATATGGCTCATGCTGTGGAGTAGGGCTGCAAATTGGGTCTATCAACTTGAGTGACCCCAACCCAACCCTAGGAAAAAATTGGGTGAGGGTTGGGTTGATTGTAATTTTTTTTCAAACATCAAATTTTTGGGTGGTTTCCTCCTTGCCCATGTCACCCAAATTTAAAAAAAAAAAAAAAAAAAAAGTTTCTCGTTCTAATAAAAAACAAAGGATCTAGCACCTAAAAGCCTAAAACAAATCATTGATATCCAAAATAAGTTAAATTGCTAATTGTTTTCAATAAACCTTCATAACTCTACACAATTTCATCTCAACCCTAGTTTCATAATATCAAAATGGGTTGAGATAGGATTGAAAATCATCCTTAGAGTAAGGGCATGGATGATAAACCATTGGATTTTTTTAAACCATTGAAAATGAAAATTTTTAATGATTTTAAATTTTCAATAGTTTTAGATTTTTAATGTGTTTGATAAAAAATTTTAGGGATCTATTAATTGAAAATTTTAAATGAAGAAGTATTGAAAATAATAAGTAGGTATAAGCCTGCTTATCGTCGAATGGATAATTTTTTCAACAATTTTTTTTAAAGTGACCATTTTGTCCTTATTTTTTTTCCTTTCTTTTTCATTTTTTTATTCACGCTACAGTTCAGTTTGTGAACCTGTCTTCTCATCATCCTCTCTCTTCCACCTCAAATCCTAACCATAATCTTCTTTCATGATTAATTAAAGAGAGGAGATATTAAAATAATTAGTGCTCATTAATATTTGTTTTTATATTAAAAGTTTGGATGATTTTAAAAAGTTTAGATTCTATTAGTTTTTTTAAAAAATATTTATATATTTTTTTGGATATTATGATTTATTTGTGAATATATTTCTAGTGATTTTCTTTTTAAATAATAACTAATAATTGTAGTAAAAAATAAAATATTATTAGAAACTTTATTTATTTTTGATAATAATTAATGCAATGATAATAAGGATAAATATGTATAATACATAATTTTCAGTATTCATCATTTATAATTATCAAATAATATATTTATCTTCAGTATTTAATTGTCAGTAACTTATCAAATAGCTTTACAATACAAATTCAACACTTATAAAATTCAGCACTTAATTTTTTTCATTATTTATTTTTTAGCACTTAATTTTTTCAGTTTATCAAAGAAGCCCTACGTTTTTATTAATAAAAGTTGTTAAATCTTATGAACTTACTTAGTACTCTTAGGTGGATCAATCACATTTCAAACTTGATTATCATATATTGATTGTATCTTTGATTTTATGGGTTCGAGTGGTTTTCTAGGGTGTGAGAATAAAGTATTCAAATGAGAAAGATATGAAATGTGACATCTTGAAAAATTTTATCTACCACCATAAAAATTGATTTTTCTTCATTCTTAGCCCTAGGTGAATCCAACGCAAAATTCATTGATATGTTAACTGATAGTTCTTTAAGTATGGGCAAGGGGATATATAGATCACACAAATATGTCTTAGACTTTGATTGCTTATAGTTTAGACATTTCTCAAAAAATCTCTCCAGGTCACATTCACATCATCATGTCGCATAAGGGGCAAAAAGAAATGATCTTGCAAAATGCATAAGTATTAGCTATTTCAAAATGGCCTATTATTCTTTCCCCACGTGTGCAAAATACATAAGTATTAGCTATTAGACTTAAAGAACTAACTACAGTTTTCTAATAATCATATACTATTTTTTCAAAATTAGCATCATGGCGGCACATAACTCTTTTATGTATTCAAATCCTAGAAGTTTTGACTATAAGATAGAAAATAAGACATACCTATGGGATAAAGCATCAACAATGATATACTCCTTTCCTTGCTTGTACTTAATGATGTAATGAAATGACTTAATAAACTCTATCTGGTTGGTATGATGCTTATTATATTTGCGTTCTCTTTAAGTATTTCAAAGATTCATGATCCATATGGATCATAGATTCTTTGGGATAATGGTAGTGCTGATATAAATTCTTTGGGATAATGGTATGATCCATTCTTCAATTACTTTTATGTTTTCCTTATCTACTTCAACCCCTTGAGCACCAACGACAAAACCTAGAAAGACAAGCTTATCCATGCAAATGACACATTTCTAAAAGGTAGCAATATTTTTTATTTTCTTAAAGTATCTAAGCAAAATTTTATGTGCTCAAGATGTTTATCTTGATTATCACTATAAATTATGATATCATCAAAATATATCACTCATACAAACCATGGTTTGTTTTGAATGTTATTTTTCATTCACCACCTTTTGCTATTTGAATATGACCATATTTATTTTTTAAATCAATTTTAGAATATATACAAGCACCATATAGCTCATCTAGCATATCATCTAGTCGTGAAATGGGATGTTGCGACTTTGTTGCTCTTCCTAATTTAATCGGTTATGTGACATCTCAAATAACTCATTAATGAGGTTATCTCATCAAATAAGATCTGCAAGTGTGTTGGTTGTATGAGTAATATATTAGACTTAAGTTCATATGTTGATCTCATAATGATTGTATTAGCAGTTTAATTGTTCAACTAGAGGTAACATATTTTTAGTAGAGAAAGTATTAAGATTTTAATCAACCTTAGGTTTAATGTCTAATTACCAAATTTATATGATGTTAATTTATTCAATATATTTTATTCTAAATACAGAACAAATGTGAGGATATTGTTCAAATGACTCATTGCTCTATTGATATGCAAGGTGATTGTTATCATTGAGCCCTTCTCAATAATAATTCCCTCACAATTTTTCGTTGGTACGTCATCATCGAGGCAATATTTTATCCATGCTCGAGTGCCATTCATAATCTCATACTTTTTATGCATCTTAATCAACTGCCCTTAATGGTTACTTCATATGCATACTTTTGTTCATCAACCTCAATTATCTCAATACTAATGATTATCATGGCTTGTAAGTATATGTACCTTCAGCTTCGTAAGTATCATACTCACTTAATTAATATATGTTTCCTTTAAGGTTCACAAGTGAGAATCATACTAGTGAAATGAACTCACAAGAGTTGTCACCACTTTGGGAATCACGTACTCATGTATGTCCCAAGGATTTCCTTTCATCATCACTATCTCGCGAGACACACACTCACACACACACTAAAGCTAAACCCATAAGGAGATTGTTCTATATAATATCCATCCTAATCTAGTATAAAAGATTCACACACACACACCCACACTTTGGGAATCATGAAATGAACTAACCCCTCTAAGATGTTTACAATGAATTGACATATAAAAAGATTCATTTTTTTTTGTTTCATGAGCGGTAGGACTCATACTCATGATTAATATATTCAAACTTTAGGATTCAATATATAGGTTAATCTTTTGAATTGCAATTAGAAGATTCTTACCACATTTCTATCATATGCATGAGTAAGTCTCATGGATTACATATCACCGTCCATCACAATAACCTCGCACAAATCTATGATGAGTTAAAACCTTAATTTATATTCGATTTAATCACTATTTATCAACATCAATAAACATAAAATATTAGCAAACTAATATTGTATCAATCATTCCAAAACATTATATTACATAATATAAATAACATGAACTCTAAATCATAAAAATTTATTACAAATTCTCAAAGATATCTTTAGATTAGTGTTTGAGAGCCATGCCTCCCAACTCTCGAGATTAACATTGGTCGTAGATCTCTTGTTTGCTTGTTGAGCTCCTAGAATGTGCAAAATTCACTCTAGGGATTTGTAGTCGTCATGACATTTATCTCTTTCATGAGAGAAAAGGAGAAGAAGAGAGAGACTTTTTGATGTGTGCATCTCTAATTTCTTATTTTATAATTGGACACTAATACATTGCTATAAGTAAGAGGTCATGACTTTTTAATGGAAGTCATGACTTTTCAATGGAAGTTGTGACTTTGACTTTCATCTCTTCAACTTTATATTTCTATAACACATGGTTGGGACATTGGCAATAATCACAACTTGAGCCTAATCTCTCTATAACATAAAATCATAGTGTTATAAAATTGTCACGACTTAATCCATTTATTATTTATAATTCATAGATTGCCATACTACTTTAAAGTGGACATGGAAGATGTGATGGCTTCCAACATTATTTTATGGCCACAATGTTGTTTGTAGGCCATGACATCATTCATTCATTATATGTATATTGTATATAGCTTCAACACTGTGAAATGACCATAACACTATGAAGTGCTCATGACACTTGCACTTAGCTTGCACGTACAAGTCATAACTATGTCTTTCTTCAAGGATAAGTGTCATGACCTTAGAAATGGTTATACTCGAGTTATATTCTCTTTATTATTTAGTTACCCAAAGTCAAGATGTTGAATAATCGCTATGGCTTTGGATTGAGTATTTGTGACTTTTTTATTTTTGGTTGCTTATAAGTAATAACTTTATAACAAAATTGTAACTTTAACTTGAGACTATAAAGCCATGTAAAGATAAGATCATGACCATATAAAATTAGTCATGACCTTGAGTACCAATGAGGTACTTAGTTGCTGTGATAGAGAATTAATATTGTTGTCATTAAAAATTTACAAGCTAGCATGGTAGCAACTTTATGATAATTTCATATGCATTGAGAAAATATTGTACATTGGAAATATTGTGCTAATGAGAGTGTATGGTCATGACATACAAGATTTTGTCATAATCATTTAGAAAGAGTTTCAGCCAAAAATGGATGCTGAAACTATAATGAACTGATAAACTCATCTCATCTGCTAAAATTATAATGAATTGATAAACTCATCTCATTTGCTAAATACCTCTAAAAACTTATCGATTTCATAATTATTCATCGAAGTTCCATAAAATACAAAAAATTATGAAATAAACACAAATCAACCCTATTTCCATACATAAACATCATTCTTAACTATCAAAATATACTAGAATATTCAGTAAATTAAACACCAAATAAACTTTCACACTAAAATGATCGCTCATCATCAAACAATAACTTCTCCCACTAGAAAAATAAATAAACAAAAATACAATGTTCCACATTTTAATTTTATTCCACATAATAGGTATATCATCATAATATGAGAAAGAAAAACAAATATAATACAAAGCATGATAGTGATAAAGGTGAATGCTATTATTTCTCTTTAGGATCATACTCATTGAAAGGAAAGTCCAAAGATGATTGCTCAAGAGGTGGAAAAAGAATAGATAACCCTTTAGAATCTTTGTTCAGTATTGATAACTTGTCCAATATCTTCGCCAACATACTATATAAAGCTTCTTGTATCTGTTCCATATAATTTAGTATTACCTCAAAGCTTCCCATCGCATAGTAAACAAATTTTTTATTGGTATTATTTTTTCCTATTTCATCCATCTATAAGTGCTCCTTAAAGATGATTCTATTCTCATTTGTGATGTCTCTTTACTTCATTGTTCTTTTCTATCCACCATAGCTATATGATGCAGAACTCTAAAAGATTCAGCACTTTTAGTCAATCCAACTTTTAAGAATTTCATTCTTTCCTCTAAGAGTTTGTAAATTCAATTTTCAAAATTTCCAACCCCTCTAGTTACTCCAATGGATAGGGAATAGATCTCTATTTTCAACTCTTCCTTAGTTTACTCAACACTTAACTACACATTTTCTATTTTATGCAAAATATCTATCAACATATTATTATGCATAGCTAAGAAATACTTAATGCGGGCTAGCTCATATTTTCGTATTCTTCTCATTCTTTCCATCTCATGTATGTCACATGTAGTGTAGGATGGGCCTTCTTCGCAAGTTTCCACTAGTACTTTTCCTTCAAGCATCAACTTCTTTTCTTTTTTATCTCTTTTAAGTTCTCTCTTCGCACCCAACAATGCCAGGGGGAGACTATCATATACATTATATCCACATATTCATCCATGGGAACTTCCTTTACTTAACACAATAAAGTAATAAGGGAATAAGAGAATAGTTGGCTAGAAAATTTACTTTCGAGGAATCCAAGAATTGACTTCTTCAAAAATTTTCTCACATCAAAGTAATACTCAGTGAGAATTATGTATATTAATATCACTCTTTGTTGTATAATAGTAGAAATATGGAGAGTGAATATGAAAATTGAGCATATGAAATACAACTATATGTTATTTACCTCGGTGAGCTCTTTTCTCATCAAATATCTATATATACTTTTTGATATCACTCTTTATGTATCTTTGCCATTTATCGATAGATTTGCACTAATTTGAAAATTTGTATCCTTGCGAAGAGATTTGAAATTAATACTATCTTTTATCCCTATAAATATAAGAAATTATTAGATTTCTCTATCAAATTAAATCCAAATACCTTATGAGTTAGACTTTATAGTTATCATAATGATATTATTTCAATTATCACAATTCATATAAATCACAATGAAATAAAATTATTAACACAAATTTTAATAAAAAATAATAACAAAAAAAATATCAATCATCCAATCAAAATGAAAATAAAAAAACACAAGTATACATAATAACAAACGTCAATCATAATAAAAATAAAACTCGACCCAAATGCCAATTGATGCAAGTATGTAATTGATCATCATCACATAAGTATTTGATAATATCACTAGTGGTGGGCTCAACATCCTCAAAGTCTTAGAAGTTATCATCTACCGGTAACTCCTCTGCTCTTTTTCCAATATGATCTTAGTTGTCCAACCTCGAATCCTCTCAATCTTTCATGCATGCTAGTGCCTCAATAATATCTGATCATAGTTTCGATCTCATATCCGAAATGACATTAACTGCACCAAAAAAAGTATATCCCATGTCATATTAGACTGTATGGGATAGGTGGATCAATACTTTTATTCTTGGTTTCCATCTCAATAATCATGTCACTAAAAGTAGGACCATCTCTAAAATTCCTAAATATATCACTAATGTTGTATATGTACTTGAGTTCAATGCAAGTGGTGGGAGTATAAATAGACAAATACATGTTCGTCATATCATAAAAAATATTCAATAATTTCATAAATAAAATTTTTACATCTCAGTCTCTATCATCAATAATAAGTTCGTCACTATTACTATTGACATAGTCAGAAATCACGTATTCGTATCCAACACATGACTCCAACATTAGGTAAGTATAATTTCAATAGTATCTCATATTCATTTGGAATTTCTTCTTCTTTTAATCCATAAACAAATAGAGATTATCAAACTCCTGTTATCTATTAGGCGTCCAACAATATTTTAGTGAGTTATATATTTTTTCTAAAATGGAGGATACAAGCTTCATTCTAATTATCCTAATAAACATGTTAATGACTACTCCATTATTAGATACGTTATCAAATTTGATACTAAATATTTTATTTTAAATATGTTAATCTCTAAAGATTATCAGCATGCACTTATATATGACAAGATCATCACGAAGATGAAGAATCTTTGAAAATCCTAAAATCTTTTTATAAGTATTCATTTAGAATCTATATAGTGGGCGGTGAGACATGCAAAAGATGCATTATTATGACTAGTCCAGATATCAGACTATTATGTACATCATGCCACTATATTAATCTAAATTCATTAGTTATTATTTTAGTATATCATTCCTACATGTGGACATAGGAATCTTATGATATGCATGCTGAAAGTAGGTTAACATGATATTGACTACTCTAGGATTCTATGAAAATCTAATCGAAAAATCTATCACGGATGATCAGTTTGGTCATGTCTTTCCTCCCTAATTCGTTTTGATATGTGAATGAGGTGAACAAAGAAGCTATACTAGATCCAACTTTAAAGACCCCACCACTCAGTTGAGCTTGTCTAGGATCTAATGTACCATATTTTTTTTGGTACAATGATTGACATGCCCATGGGTATCTTATTTTCTTTTCATCCATAAATTTAGGGTGTTTTTCAGTAAAGTCAATAAACTTCTCAATTCTTTCGACAAATTTATTAGTCAAAAACTCATCTTTTAGTCTGACATTCATTTATTGATTAGTTCATATAATATTTTTCATTCCCATAACACATTATACCAATATATTTTGAATTACAATAATGTATATAATGACTTATTTATAATAAAGTTGACGATTAGTTCATCATTAATAAAATCCTCAATTATCTTTATAAATTTATTAATCAAAAACTCATCTTTTAGTCTAACCTTCATTTATTGACGATTAATTCATATAATAATTTCCATTACTATAACACATAATACCAATATATTTTGAATTATAATTATGTAGATAATGACTTATTTGTAATAAAGTTATAATAACATATTTAGAATATTACATAAATATCAAACAAATTATAGTCACTTATTTTTAATAAAGTTGACGATTAGTTCATCATTAATAAAATCCTCAATTATCTTTATAAATTTATTAATCAAAAACTCATCTTTTAGTCTGACCTTCATTTATTGACGATTAATTCATATAATAATTTCCATTACTATAACACATAATACCAATATATTTTGAATTATAATTATGTAGATAATGACTTATTTGTAATAAAGTTATAATAACATATTTAGAATATTACATAAATATCAAACAAATTATAGTCACATCATTAATAGGTAAGATATCTTAGATATTTATCAATAATCTTCTGTTGTATTTTTTTCATATACAGAAAACTAAATATTTGATATTTATTTATAAATGATAAAATCACAAAAAATAAGCAAAAATAAAAAAGTTGTGTGTGCTAGTAAGTTTTTTTTTCAATTTAATATATATATGAAAGATCACAATATAAAAATATATTAAGGATCAGTGATTCACTCTTCATATATGTGAAAATAGCAATCTTTTATGTAATTATTTATTTATTTGAGGTTAATAAAATGTACATTTTGAGATTCTATTGTATTGGGGGTTAATTAAACTATTAAAATATGATAATGCGAATCTTAATTTCTAATATTCCAATGGGATTAAGGACTCTTGTGTTTCTTTAATCTCGATGAATTAAGGTTCCATAATAATTTGTGCTTTTAAAATTTAAAATATATAGTAACTTTTTTGAAAAAAAGTTTTTAATATAATATAAATAATCCAAAACTTCACAATGGCAATACATATAAATACACCAATGAAAATACAACAACAACCGTCAATTAGCCTCAGAGCAAATCAAAAATTAATAGGATTTTAATTAATCCACATGAAACATATAGTATAAATAATCATCTCTCAATTATGCAATGTAATATTCATTTTTTTAATATCAAAAAATGAGAGGTATTTTTTATTCAATTCCACCTCCAGTAAAGTGTTGATCAAGTATCTCTCTCAATCTTGAATTGAGGTTTTTGTTTTTTTTTATAAATTGTTAATATGTTTCAACTTTTAAAATTTTAATATATATAAATTCAACTAAATAGTTAAATATGTCACCTAAATAGTGAACGGATCATATTAGGCAAACTTAATGTAGATGAGTAGGGCAACAAACACAAAATAGAGAAAAGCAAACTCGATTTCAAGGATGAGCAATGACAAATTAAATAGAATTTAGCCCAAATACTAACATTTTTTTTAAAGAGAAGAAGTGTTATTTGAAAACATATTTAACATAAAATAGCGATGGAATAAGTTTCTATTTCTAAATATCGACGAAATTCTGCAATGAAAATTAATCCCACCACTAAATTTAGAAGCGGATAAGCAATCCATTTCTAAACTGCTGAAACGAAATTCATATGCATCATAATTTTCAGAAATAACTTATTATTTTCAATAACCAATAAACATAGAAACCAATTTTTCATAATTTTCAGAAATAACTTATTATTTTCAATCGCTAAATGTCATGCAAACTAATCCACACTCGACCGCTCATGCTCATCATATTAGTGATGGAAGGTTAACTCATTTCAATTTTTCTTCTTATACTTTAATTTTCAAATCCATTTCTAAATAATGGTAAATAATCTGAATTTTTTTTACGTTTCTAATTATTTTTTTTAATATTATTTCTATTTTTTATCAATTTCCATTCCATTCCTAATTATAGAAATGGATTTGGGTTGTCTCTATTTATCATTTCTAATTTACTTCTTTTTTGTAGTTTTATATATATATATATATATATATCATTTGTTGTATAAGCAACAATATGTGTGTGAATTGTCTCTTCCAGAGACAACTCCTCCCAAATCCCCAGCAAACATCATAAAAAAAGCTATACTTGCAGGCTGCAGCCACATTTTATTATATCTAGAGAGAGAAATGCGAGATAACACAAAAATAAAGCTAAAGATTACACCTCTATTATGAGAGCAACTCCAATAGGAGTTATCAAAAAAGGAGTGCTAAATATCATATTACAAACTTAAATAGTATTTTAGCACCCCTAAAACAATAATTTTGCTCCAACGGTAGGAGCCAAAATGAAGTGCTATTTTAAAAATTAAATATTTTTTTATTCAAAAGTTATTTTTTCAATCCATTGAGAGAGTTATTAGAGATGCACATTAGACATAACCGCTATTTTGCATCTCTATTTTCTCTCTCCAAAGTTGTCAAATATGGCAACTATATACATTGGATGACATTTTGCAACCCCCTATGCCACTCACATTGGAGCAACAGAAATTATGATTTGGGTGCCATTTTGGCAGTTACTGGGATGACACCCTTGATGGCACCTCCCATTGGAGTTGCTCTGAGAGAGATGAAATCTGGGGTACGTTGTATTTTCAAATTATTGTTGTAATCTAGTTTTAGGTTAGTATTGTACATAACTTTTTGATAATGAAATTTTATTGCTTATAAAAAAATGTGTGTGCGTGCGTGTGTGTGTGTGGGTGAATATATATATATATATATATATATACACATGTGCATGCGTTGAATACGCATACATTTAATTGACATAAATGTTTGGAAAGAAGCCTTGGGAGAAGCTAAATGTCTTAGCGTGTCGTGCGCGACTGCAGTGGGGGGATGGGATGGACATCTCTCTGAGTGTGTGAAGCGGGAGCCATCATTCGTTGATTCTTTTCAGACGAGAATGGCAATAAAATTCAGGTCCATTCAACTTGCATGGAAAAGGAAAGGCCCCCATTGAAATTCATGCCGTGGCAATTTCCATGCAAAGATGAAATGACGAACGCCCAGTCATTCTTTTCCCTGCAAAACAATAACTTATCAGCGTGACTGCACCAGAAAGCGATTCTGATTGCACATTATAATGAACGAGAATCAAATCTTTTGCTCCCCGGGGACTTTCCAGCTGTCGTTTCCCTCTGCAAAAACTGAAAAACGTCATCACCCACCTCGCCCCACTTCTTTCTCTATGCGGTAATCGCCATTTTCCTTCCATCTCCTGCCTGACGCTTTTCTCCTAAAGCTACTGCCCAATACGACCAGACCACTCGCCCATGTTCTTCCGATGTGAATCTACGCCTCTGTGAACTGTGATTGGGTTTCGTCACCCTCCTCTGAATCCCGATGCTTTGCTCCCATTTAAAGCCTCCATGTTCTTGTTGGGCTAGCTGTCAAGATGCTTTAATTTCCAGCTGCACCATACCATGACACAATCATTTTAACAATTCTTGATGAGGGAAAGAAGAAATTCTTTATTTATGTTCTGATCATTCAGAAAATATACTTATAATTTGGGTCTTTTTTTTTTTTGTTTATAATTTCATATATCAAACGAAAAATTATTTATGATCGACTTCATCAACTCCAAAATATCTTTCTCCTAACAATATCATCAATATTAAAAAAACTTCTTTACATCATGCCACGTGTAAAAAAAGGATACAAAAATAAAATAATTTCTCCCAAAAATATATATTTACTCTACTTACTATACATGTGTGTGTATGTGTAGTAAATATGCTATATATATATATATATGTTCAAAAATAATTTTGAATGTGTGTATATAGACACACAAAAGTGTGTGAATGTGTGTGTATATAGACACACACACACACACATATATATATATATATATATATATGTTTAGTAGTTTACTGTTAAAACCTATCAATATGTGTGTGTGTGTGTGTGTGTGTTTTGTCCCCCATCCTCTCTCTTAATCTTAAACTCAACTTAAAATATAATTCTCATACTTTTTTTAAACAAATTTATTTGTCATTTGCAAGTAAAAAAAAGCATTTTTTTTTTGAAAATGCAAACTTTTGATTGGGTTTTATTTTAAAACAATAAAACTCAATTCAAAAAATTCATTTATTTAGATATTACTTGAACTAATATATAATGAGCCCTCACGGGCTAGTAAGAGTGCAAGGATTGGCTTAGATTAGATTCATGAGATTAAACTAAAAAGTTTTATCTGACGTGAACAAACCTAAGACTAGAGCAGAATTGGAGTCAGGTCTGTATCCCGTACAAGATGAACAATCAAGAACAAGACGCGTACAAGATGATCCGAATAGAGTTATGAAAAAAAATTTTAATTACATATAAAAAATTGGGCGATTTCGTGTGGCAGTCTACTGCTAAATGGAATCGCTCAATTTTTAGTCAATCTTAAATCAAATATAAAAGGAGCACGAGGGGCGGGGGGGCAGAGACTTTTCATGATAACAGCAATCTGCAGCTCTCTTATCCACCACCAGCAACCTTGCTTTCATTAAACTGCAAGCACGTGTATCACCAAATTAAGAGAAGTTGGGTACGTGAATAATAAAAATGCTTACCCATTTGAAATACAAAACTGATGATGATGATGATGATGATGATATATACAGAAACCGAAACCGGCGGCAGATGCCGCCATGCATGTGTTCATACAGAAGCGTGAATTCATGGGGAATGAAGCCTGGTCCGAGAAATGTAGCCAAATGGGAACCCACTCGATCCGATCGAACGGGTTGCTTGAACCAAACAACATTCCCCTCAAAACACAAGCTTCTTTGCTAGAATCTTCCGTCCTGATATATACAGTAGTCGAGATCAGATCTGTTTTATGTTTCGTCGTGTGTGTGAGGAAGAAGAAGAAGAAGAATAATATTGGTGATGGGCGATGGATCGAGGATGGCTAATCAGATGGGTTCTCTTTGATGGGATGCATGAATGGTGGATGTAATAATGGGTTTTTTTACTAGAGAGGAAATGAAGCAGAAGGGAGCGAGAATAAGCAGGATATGATATGTGGAAGAGAAGTCATTTCTTGAAGTTTGGAAGTACGACATGAGTGTGTGAGAATATATAGATGGGCATGCCTTTGCATCCTTTGTTTCTTTAGTTTTCCTACTGAATCACTAAGTCATGTTGATGGTTCATAAAAGAGTTTTTGCTTGTTTCGGCTTCAATTTGAAACTTTTTTTTTTTTTTTTTTTTTGGAAATCGGATATTTTTTATTTTTTTTTTGTTTAAATTTTGTTGGTTTTGATTTTAAATGAGAGTAGAGTGTTCTCATTTTAATGAGATATAATTAATATTTAAAATAAAATAATATATTTTTTTATTATATAAATTGATTTAAAAACAAGCAAAATTACATACATTAAGACATGCTAAAACAAAAAAAAAAAGGAGAAACTAGATCAAGAATAAATAAAGAAATTCGTAACTAACATGAATTGTGATATTTTAGATATTCTTTTTGTGCGTACTTTAATATTTAAGTGATAATCCTTATATTTATAAGAATTCAAAGAGCACGAAGATGAAGAATAAAAGAAAATAGAAGAAAAAAAATGAATAATTTAGAGAAAAAAAGAAGAAAATATCTAGTAATTAATAAAAATTGAATCAATTGTTGCATCAAATCTAAGATATGTAGCTTATATATTCTATTTTTTAATGTACGGCAAATCAGAAAAAATGAATAGCATCAAAATGGTTTGATGGTTCATACAGCATGTCTAACTTAATTAAAATGATACTTACATCCTATATGTTTAGTTTGACTATGCAATACAGTGCTTTGCCGATGGTGGATTGATTATCACAAAGAATAATTATAGGCACATCTACTATTTCATTCAAATCTGATGTTACTTTTCTCATTCAGACACATATTCTACTTCAGTAGTAAACAGAGCAATGGTGGATAGTTTATTAGATAACCAAGAAATTGCAATCGTGCCTAAAAAGAATGCATATCCAAAAGTACTATTGTAGTCCTTTAGATATCCTTCCCAATCATTGTCAAAATACCTTATAATTTTGGCGTGTTCAATTCTAGAATATTTCAGGTCAAGATTGGTGATTTTGGTGAATGCATAAATCTAGATAGTAAGCTTACTAATTAGACTATATCTATTTCTGTCCTCATGGGGTGGACACATACTTGATATTGAACTGTCTCTTTAAAGTTAATTGGCTCAACTAAAGAGAAGTTGAATATTTGATTTATATCATCTAATGTTCTATATTTAACAAGAACACTTAACATATTATCCATTCCAACCATTTTAATATCAAATTCTAGCTTAGATTCAGAAGAGGTGGATACATACTTAGATGATTAGCTTTGTCTTTTTTTTTCCACTGATATTTCCTATTGAGGCTCTTCTATGCAAGAGTATTGTTTACTTGTTATTTTTTTTTTAGTATTTCCATTTTGATTTCTCATCAAACAACACATCTCTACTTACCAGAAATATGTTATTTTTTGGTGATTACAGTTTGTATCCTTTGGAATATAGACTTAATATACTTTATACTGTTGGAGTCTAACTTTGCCCTTTTTTGTTTTGCGAAATGAGAATAACAGATACTTTTAAATACCTTCGAGTGATGTACACTTGGTGTTCTCACACTTCAAGCTTGTGATGGAGTGAGATTATGTAGTGCAGAGGTAGGGCACCTATTTATCAGATAAGCTACTATATTCATAGCTTTAGCCCAGAAATAATTGGACATAAGTATCTCTGCCAATAGTACTATAGCCATCTCTACTATTATGTTATTTCTTCTATCCAAAACACTATTTTTTTGTGGTGAGTACATGATTAAGTGTCTTTCAATTCCCTTCATATCACAAAATTCATTAACTTTTGATGAAGCAACTCAGCTCTTTTATTGGTTTTGAGGGTGCTGACAGTCATTCTTGATTGTCTCTCGACCATGTATAGGAACTTCTCAAATAGATTAAAGGCATTTGATTTGTGCCTTAAGAAGTATCCTCACATCAATAGAGTGCAATCATTAACAAAAAATATAAAATAATTGTTGTTTGCTAATGATTGGACTGTACATTGGTTCACATATGTCCGCATGGAATAGTTCAAGAGGTGTGATTGATCTCCAATCAATTTCTCTTGGAAAAAGTTATCTGGACTATTTTCCTAAAGTATATAGTTCTCACAAATAGAAGTGAATATGTTAAGACTAGAAGGCATACCACTTAGTAATCTCTTTTGAGTAAGAAGTTCTAAACTTATATAGTTTAAGTGGCCCATCATTCTATGCCATAAATTTACCTCTTGTTTAGTGTACATGTTTAATGCAGCGTCTATATTTTCATCAAGGATCAAAGAGAAGCTTATGCCTCTGGACATTTTTATTTTTCCGGAGAGTACTTCCTAACTCTTGATCATTTATAGTACACATGTTATTTTCAAATATGAGTTGTTACCCATTCGTGCATAATTAATAGTTTTCTCTCATGCGAGAAAGAAAATTTTGACCTTGCCTCTTTCTTTAACTTTGAAAAGATCTTCATTTTTGATATTTACTTGTGATCTTACTAATGATTATAAATTCACAAATATCTTATAGTTTCCAGACATATGGTTTGAGAAACTACTGTCCATAAACTATGTGTTGTGAAGTGTGATACTTGTAGTATTTTATATGTAGTATTTGTTTCTTTTACATACATTACACGTGTAAGAAGAAGCCCTTATTAAAGAAGTGTTAATTTTTATAGAAGAAGCAATGTGTTTGTTCTTGTTTCTTGGTTTATTTTTTTGTGTACATACCTAGTTGTCTTTTGGATGCCTTATTGTATTTCACTTGTATGGTCCTCAATCTCTTCCCTTTCATTACACGTGTTATCCATTTTATTTGCATGGCTGACTTTGTAGAGAGCTCAATTCATTTGGATACTCTTTTCTCATCTAATCTTAGCGAGCTAAATATTTTCTAGATAGTAATCTTTGACAAGTCCTTAGTTTCTTCGACTACTACAATAATAGGGTTAAATTTGTGAGGCAAGTATATAAGTAATTTTTTTAATAAATCATGTTTATGTAATACATTCACCACGTATTTTCAGTTAGTTAACTATATCTATAAACAAGACGGAGAAATTAGTAAGAGAATATGTATTTTTCATTTTCAGATTCTCAAAATTCTTTCTCAGAGAATAAAGCAGAGCTTCTCGAGGTTTTTCCCGTGCCGGGTGTCCCGTGAGCCCGACCCCATGATGCCCCTCCCGCAAAAAAAAGACCGCGAGTCGGGTCTGATTCGACCCGACCCACGGTCCCCCGTATCCCTAACCGCTCGGTCAGGCAAGCTCGAGCGGGCCTGGCAAGGCACGGTATGGTAACCGTGCCGTGCCCGGCCCGTTTGACACCTCTAGATCTATCAAGTAGATAGTGGTGACTCATCATCAAATCATTTCTTACAATTCACGAAATAAGTCATGAATGCATTTTTCCTATGAGGTAGTCATAGGGAGTTATATATACTCTGTAATGAATGATCATTATTTATGTGAGTCCTTTGGATTTCTCACTATGAACTTTAGGATTTTCATAGTTATAATATTTGGTCTCATTGCAAGCCTATAAATAGGCATAATCAGAATCAAATATAATAATTCATATTTTTTTTTATTTCTTCTGCTTTCTTTATAACAACACTGATATTTTAAAACATTTTAAAATTATATATAGATGATTAATTGAGATATTAATTATAGATCAAGAAATATAATTTCTTAAGAAGTTATATTTTGTTCTAAATGCATAAAAATATGTAATTTAAAAAATAGTTATTTTATTTGAAAATATATTTGTTGAAAATAAATTTCCTATGCTATGCTTTATGAAATCAAGAAGGATCATAATTTAAGACTTAATTTTTTTTCGGTCTCACACTGGCCATCTTATTGCCCCATGTTGTGTAGAGGTGTCAAACGGGACGTGCCACGCCGGCCCGGCCCATTTTTTTCAAGCTCGGCCATGCTTTCGTGCCGGGCCAGACACGATTATTGTAACGTGTCGTGCCTGGCTCAGCCCGGTTTTTGTGGGGATCAGCCCGGCACGGGCCCACGCCACAATCCGCCTGGTTCGGCCCGGACGGACCGAACCCTAAATTAAAAAAAAATTAAGATTTTGACGCCCCCGTAACCCTAATTTAAAAAAAAAAAGTGCCGGGCCAGGCCGGCACGAGGCCTGGTTGGCCTCGGCACGGCACATCATGAGCCCGGGCACGGGAAATTTTCGTGCCGGCCGGCCCAAGCACGGCCGAATCGTACCGTGCCTTGTGCCTGGCCGGCCTGGCCCGGCCCAGGCCCGGTTGACACCTCTAATGTTGTGCTAGCACTCCTCTAAAAAGAGGGCCCCACCATGCAGGTTGCTTGGGTTGGGCCTTATCTGCCTTGCATGATGTTAACGTGGCCTAGCTTAGGTTTATTACAGGCTAGCCATTATAGGATAACATCTTTCAAGGGGCGAACCCGAGTCACTCTGCATGTATGTCATATCTATTATTCATCAATGCAACACAAAAAACTAGTTAACTAATTTGAAAATCATAATATTAAAAATAATATAAATAAAATAAATGTTTTTCCCAAGTTGAATTCTTCAAGTTGATAGTCGGTAGTGTGGTTCCGGTTTGGGTCAGCAATATCGGTTAGGGTTTCGGTTTGATGTGATGCCAAACACATAAAATGACAAAAAACGGAATCATGAAGGTGTCCTCGCACAACTGACAGGTGACAGCACGCATCGACCAAGAATTTAACGAAATGCAGATCTTCGTGAAAACCCTAACAGGGAAGACGATAACACTCGAGGTTGAATCGAGCGATACAATCGATAATGTGAAAGCTAAGATTCAGGACAAGGAAGGTACATCTTCTGTCCTTCATGAAGGTGTTCGATCGTCGCTTTGATTGTTGCAATGATCTGATGTGCTTCTGTCCACAATTGTTTTCAGGCATTCCTCCAGACCAGCAGAGATTGATATTCGCCGGAAAGCAACTCGAGGATGGCCGTACTCTTGCCGATTACAATATTCAAAAAGGTTTGCATCAACGCCACCGCTCTTTTACTGATCTGATAAAATCACGCAGCTTGTTTTTGGTCGGTTTCCTGTAATTAAAATTATAATATAATTTCCTGTTGTTAAATTTACTGGATGCTTGATATTTGTAAGCACGTGTTGCACAGAATCAACTCTTCACCTCGTGCTGAGGCTTCGCGGTGGTATTATCGAAGCAACTCTGATAGCATTGGCTAAGAAACATAACCAGGACAAGATGATCTGTCGCAAGTAAGTTCATGTCTTACAATTGTAGTTCTCTTTGCATCGTTAATGTAAAAGAGAGCGCTGCCAACCCTAGGAGATAGGCGTGCCAGAAATCGACTGCGTGCGATAGAAACAAATAAAGAGAGCTGAGGAGGAGAGATAGGCTTGCCAGAAACTCTAGGCAGGCTATCTTTACCGTTGCACAGCTGTGCGTGCAGCCGTGGCTGTGGATACGCCACTGCCGTAATTCATTTTCATGGAAGCTTGTTGAATGCCCGTGACCTGGTGTCGAAGCTTATAGTTGCTATCTTGGAACCTTGCGCATACAGCTAACATGTGTTGTTTCTTGGTCAAAATCTACTGGCCTTTTTATGGAGTATAGCGTTGCTTGGTCTAATCACAGGGATTGTTTTCTAAAGATCTTTGAGCACTGGTGACATTGCAGGTATTGTACATGCTCAGTGTACCAACTTGCCATTTATCCCATGGAGCAAAACCCTTGGGGGTGAAAATATTAGGGGTTCTGGTTGGTTTCTTGACAGTCGATAATACTATGGGAACAAGACACTAGGGAATTTCAAACTGTAATGTTACTGGTTGAAAGGTGGACAATTAGTGGAGACTGCATTTTATCTTGGAGTTATGAAAAATAGCACGTGTGGTCATTCTTCTAGAAGACCACCACAAGGTAATTAGATCTCTTAACTCTACAAACAATAGGTTACCACTAGGCTACAGGGTTAGTTTGGACATTTTACACTTTAGCTTGGGAGGTGTTTGAAATTTTTAGTTTTTTGTTTGTTTAAAGATTATGTTTTTTTTTTTCTTTTTTTACCTTTAATATGATTTGACGAGAGCATCAAAATATGACCTATTCTAATTATTTTGCTCTTGTATTGAGGGATTTCGTGTTTGTTATTTCAATATAAGTTAAAAAAGGTGTTTATTTGTGGTTAATAATACATTTTATGTAAATGTGTTTAATTTGTTTGAGAATTTAAATGTGCAATTTTAATTTAAGAATATAGAACTATGCTTTGTTTTGATTGAGCTTCTTTGACCTAGAACATGGATTAAATTAGAGGTGTCAAATACATTGGCCAGGCCCAGCCTAATTTTAGGTGGTTAAATTGTGCCTAGCATGACCCTTCGGCCCGACAAATAATGAAAATGTTTGGGGTTGGGCTCAAAAGAGCCAGTTCTGGCTCGTTTGGGCTGGTTTTAATTTTTTAGATATTTTAATTTTATAATTTAAAATATTTTAAAAATAATAAATTTAAATTTTAAAAATTAATTTATAATTATTAAATTATATATTTTAAAAGTTTTTGTTTTTATTTAATATAAATAATTAATTGTTAATTATAAATAAATATATAATTTTTAATTTTTTATTTTATTAAATTTAATAAAATATCAAATTTATTTATTATAATAAATAATTAAAATTTTAAAACTAAATGTGTATCTGTGTAAGTGTATGAATTAATAAAATATTAAAACTTAAATATGAATAAAAATCAATATAAAATAAAAATTCACAATAAATTAATATTTAATTATCAATCTACAAACATAGTAATATCATAAATAAAAAATAACTGACGGGAAGATCAGATTTTGTTGGGCGTCAGCTTCGAGTTGGCGGTGCTGAGATACCATGCCCATGGGCTATTCTACTAGGCCATACCTGACTTAGCATGTCACGGCCATAGGTCATTTCACTACCGTGTCAGGCCATACACAATTGAGTCGTGTTGTGTCTCGGGCCGGTCCTGGGTCACCCGGCCTGTTTGACACCTCTAATGATGTGTTTACCTTGATGAATTTTTGCACATAATGAAGTTTGTAAATAAGTTTTGAAGGTTTCATATCTTTTTTTTTTATTACGATGCTAACAGTTAGTCAAATATTTTAATTTGAATTGAGCAACTACTTGTATCGGGAAGATATCATACATATATATATATATATATATTTTTTTGAGTTACTCTTTTGTTCTACAAAGATAAAATCCAATAGTTATTTTGAAATTTGGTACCTTGGACCTAGGTTAAAAGCTTAGTGATGATGATCACTGTGAGATATTATAATTTGGCATTCATGTGAGAAATGAGATTTTTTATTTTTTTATAATTATTTTTTATCATGATTGTTTATAATAATTGTATATAAATTTTTAATTTTATATACTCCAATTATAATGGTAAAAAGCTTATATGGAAGATCTATGATTAAATTATATTACTCCAATTAGAGATGAAAAATGAGTTAGGAGTCTACAACCTAGCTTGCGACATGGCCTGGGAAAAGCATTCTAAGCATGACCCAACTCGTACTTGGAAATGGTATGGGGTGTGCTTAACCTTGTGGTTGGTCAGCACGTTGCATTTTCTTGCGGTATGATAGAGCTTGAGTCGGTTGCATGTCTAAGTTGAATTTGGCCCAAGCCCAATTGACAAAATGTGATTGGGGGTCATGACTTGTGGCTCATGTCAAGTAGACTTCTTGCCCAAAATTAGTGCATGAATCTCATGTGCTATTTTTTAAAGCGTCGTTGGTTTGGGTTGAGGATGTCAACAATGCTTGACTATGGTCTTTCCATTGTGTCTTGATTAGTTGTTTATGCATGCCCAAGGTAACCCTTCCTGACACGAGTCCATTCTAGAGTGGGCCTAACATTGACTAGCTTTGGCTTCAATCATGCTATGCTAGGCATGACTTAGGTTATCTTCGGGTATATGTATCAAATGAATTATGCCATGTTGGCATGATCTATTTCAGTGAAGCACAATTTTCTTAATGTTATGTGTTGGGCATGATACTAAGCATAATAGCCGCCTATCATGACATGGTTGGCCTGCAAAAATGTTGGGCTAAGTCGGGCATGGTGTAGGCCATGCTAGTTTGGACTGGTTCATGGCAACATAAACTAAATCATTTTTTTGTTGGTTTTTAGCCTTTTGGCCTAACATTTTAAATTTGAAAATAAATATTAATTTTTTATAAATTTATTTTGTTAATTGTTATTTAATTAATTATTAAAAATATAAAAATATTAAACATAACAAATTAGAACATTAAAAATGAAGAAAAAAAATGATATTCATGCATTCTGATTTCACATGTGTATCACTATTAAGATATTGTGTTTAGTTTGACTCTAATAAAAAATTTAAAAATTTATTTTATTTTTAACATTGAAATAATAGTAGAATATGATGAATATGTAAATCATAATAAAATAAAAAAATAACCAAAATAAAAATGATAATATATGTAATCCAATACATTAATAGTATATAAAACATAATAAAAAAAACAAATTCTTGCATAATATTTTAATACATGAATTAATAATAATTAATTAATATTTGTGTTATGGTAGTGCAAATATAGGTGTAGGTTGTCATCATCATGAATATGTTCGGATTTGTTATTAGTGATCTTAATATTTTTGATCTATTTACCTTATGAATTATCATCTATTATTATCTCTTATATTATATCTTAAATGTATAATTTTGAATCTTTTACTTTTTCATGTATTAAAAATAGAATTTTATTTGATCGTAGTCTTGATATTTATATGAAATAATATTGGATATCACAGAAAAATTAGACTTTGATGTTATGTTAAATACTAGAGGGGTCAGTAGATCATATATTATTTTAGATAGCATGAGATTAGTAGATTTATATTATTTTTATCATAGTACAATATTTAAATTTTTACTATCTTCAAGTGATATAATGAAATGGTACTTTGTATATATGTACTGAGATAGTTTGTTCCTATTTGATGAATTATCTTATTTTTTGTTAATAATCAATTAAATGAAAAAATCATTTCTGAATATGATTTTCATATTCATACTCAATAGCTATAATTATTATATTTACTATATTAATAAATAAACAAGTCAATTAATTTTTTGTAGAATTTTTAAAAAACATAAACTTGATGGAGCTCCATGATGGAGCTCATTAAAGCTTGAAGAATCTCCATCGAGCTTTTCGTGGAGCAGGGGAGAGGGGTAAGAGTGATGGGAAAGGGGTGAGGGCAAGGCGCAAGGTTAAGGGCAAATTAATTAATATATTTAATAAATTATCAAATTTATTAAAATTTGATAATAGTTTAATTAATAAATAGTATTAAACTAATAATAAAATAAAAGGAAAGAATATAATAAATTTAAAATTTATTAAAATTTATTAAAATTTAAATTAATATTTTAATTTGATAATTTGATAAAATTATCAAATTAATAAATATATAAAATATTTTGTATTATTATTAATGAAAAAAAATAGTATTTCATATTATTTATTAATGAAAAAATAAATTTAAAATATTAATTTTATAATGATATAATTATTATAAATTTAATATATTATAAAATATTTATTAAAGTATTTTGTACTATTTTATTTTATTTTTAATATATTATAATTTATAAAATATTTATTAATTATATTTATAGTCAAGTGGCTTTTAAAAAATATTTTTTAAAATTTTGATTTTTAAATTTTTTAAATTTTATTTTATTTTATGTATTTTAAAATATTACTTAATTATATAATGAGATGCTCAAAAAACTTATGTCTTAATGTTTTGAAGCTTATGTTTCGATTTGCGAACACAAAAATATCATGCCTTACGTTTTTATTTTTTAAAACTTTGATTTTTTGTGAATAAATTTGTTTAGGTTAGTGTATCTAATTTATGTACGTGGATTTGTATGCTAATTATTTTTTATCTCATTCATTCTAAATCTAGGATACATACATACAGCTAAATATTATAGAGTTGGAATTGACAACTAGTATTTATAATATTTTATTGTTATCTTAACAGTCATAACACTAAATATAAAATAATTTTCATACTTTTAAAATATGTTACTATTATTTCATATTCACCTAAGTACAATGTAAATAGTGTGAGTGTATACAAATGAATACATGTTTATCGTGTTAGAAAATATTTAAGAATTTCATTAAATAAATATTTATATTAAAATCTAAATTATTAATAATAAATTTTTTATTTTTATTGCTAACGTTGTTGGATATTATATATTAGTAGCTAATATGTGACTCTAATATAAGGTAGGTATAATTTTAATGATTTCTCATATTCATTTGAATTTTTTTTAGCTCAGGGATAAATAAAGATTTTTAGACTAGAGGCATCAAATGGGCCGGACCAGCCCATTTTAGGCAGGCACAGCCCATTTTAGGCTGCCACATCATGATTTCGTGCCATGCTTGGTTCGGCACGGCCCATAAGCCCAACTGGTTGAGAAATTGTGTCGGGTTGGACTTGTATGGACTAGTTTTTAAAATTCAACAAATTTTTCTAGATTATGTTATTTGTGTATTTATTATTTAGTTTATGTATAAAAGTTTTTTAAATTTTAACACTTTAAAAGTTTTTTTTAATGCTAATTGTTTTTACTTTTTAGTAATTAGTTAATATTAATTAATTTTAATATTTTATAATTTATAAATATGTGCATGTGTATGTGTATATGATTATTAAGCATCAATGTAAGTATATTAAATATTTAAATATGAATTAATAAAATATTAAAATTTAAATATGAATAAAAATTTAAAATCAATGCAAAATGAAAATAAAAAAAAATTAAATATTCAAGTTTAAATTTTCAAATATCACACCCAAAAATTAAATAAACACAAATGACAAAGGCAAATATAATATAATTAAAAATGAGTAAATTAAAATCAAAAATTAGAATAATACATAACATAACACATAAGTGTTGCAATTCAACAATTGGTAACTGTCAAGTGTCAGCGTCATCAATCGTTAATCATCATATCATTATCATCCTCAATATCAATATCATCATCATCATATAGATTATTATCAACAATCAACTCCTCTGTTTTTGATGTAGTCCCACAATGATCCTGGATGCCTAAGCTCAAATTCTTTCAATTCTTTATGTGTGCTAAAGCCGCAATAATATTTGGGCATAATTTTGATCTCTTATTTGAAATCACATTAACTATAATAGAAAAAACAAATTCTGATGTAATGCTCAATACCGAAAGAGTCAGTAGATCTCATGTCATCTTAAATAATACGGAAAATGTTGACTTATATGATTTTCACTATTGTAATATATTAAGATTATTAGTATCATAATGCGATAGAATTGAGCAGTAATCGATGGCTAAATATCGAGATAGCTTGCTCTTATCGATGGTTCATCCTGTTATTTTTTTCTCGTCAACTGAATGAAAAAGTCATTATCTCTGAATATGATATTTATGTCTGTACTTGGAGTCCCATAACTACTACTATAATACCTAGCATCGTAGTATGTAAACAGCACAGTCAACTTCTCGTGAATGAAACTTTCAAGTGAGTCTTTTAGGTTTATGCACGAGGAAATATAAGTCAAAATATTCTTTAGTCTTTCCACATTAATCCTAGGTTCCATGCAGGCAGCCAGACAATAAAGTAATGAAATATTAGATTATTTTTTTAAGTACTTAGTTTTAATCTCTTCGATCATATCGTTATGTATCGGGTCATCTCAATACTTTCTAAACATACTACTAATATTGCTTATGCACCTTAGTGCAATACATGTCGTGAGAGTATAAACAAAATAATATTATTTATCGTATCATAAAAAATCTTTAAGAATTTCATAAATAAAATTTCAGTAGACTAGTGAGTGTCGTCAATAATAAGTGAGTCACTCTTATTATTGACGTAGTCGGATATCACGTTTTTGTATCAAATGCATGATTCTAACAACAGGTAAGTGTAATTTTAATGGTGTTACATATCCGATTGGAATTATTTTTTTCATAAAATTTGTAAACAAACATAGATTTTTGAACTTCTATTATCTGTGAGGTGTGTGAATATATTTTAGTGAGTTACTTATGTTTTCTAAAGTGGGGGTACACACTTTCATTTTTACTTATAATTATGTTAATCATGTGACATGTATTTAACGTGAAAAATATCTTATAATAGTCTTTATAATATTTTTAATAAATATGTTATTTGTTATTTTATTAATAAATATGTTATTTGTTATTTTATTAATAAATATATTATTGAATATAATACTAAAAATTTTATTTTGAATTTTATATTCACTAAAGATTTTTATCATGCACTCAAAAATAGTCGGATCATCATGAGGATGGAGAATCTTAAAAAATTTTATTTTTTTTATTTAGAGTCTATTTTAAATCTACATAGTGGGTGGAGAAGCATGCATAAAGTGCATCCTTAAATTCGTAAATTATTATTAATTTTTTTAACTTGTAATATTTTAGTATGCCGTTCCTAGATGTGGATTTAGGAATTCTATGATATGTAAGATAAAAAAATGGCTGCATGATATTTATTACTTTTGGATCCTCTAAAAATTTAATCGGAAGATCTATCGTGGTGATTAGTTTGGTCATGTTTTTCCTTTTCAACTTGTTGTGGTATATGAAGTAAAAGTAAAATTTGAGACTGAATTGGATCTAGCCTCAAGAACTCACTATTGAATTTAGTTTGCCTACGATCTAATGTATCATATTTTTTTGTGCATAATTTGATATGTATTTTGAGGTATCGGGTCTAATACGAAATCTTACAATTTAAAATTTTCTTATAATTTTTGTAATGTGTCAATTCTTCTTTCACACCCCTAAAATTTTTTTATTTTATTATATTAAATTGAGTCCAAACAACAGAATATCTTCTAATTTTTGATTTTTTAAATGTTTGGATTGATGTGATCAGTGAAACTTAAGTTTCAGTAGTATTGATTTTTTGTGTATGATTTTTATTTTTAAAATTTAAATTAATTTTTTTTATTATTTAAATTATTATTTATTATTTATTATTTTTTAATTTTTAGATTAGAGAGCAAAGTAGAGAGAGAGAGACTAGTTAGCTAATAGTTAACTAATAAAAAAATATGAAATACTCGTAAAGCATAAATTGAAACGTGTAAACCTTAATTTTTTAATATTCTCATAGTATGCACGCAACAAATTTAAACACCAAAGTCGCGTTGTGAGTCCAAAAAAGCCGACCTGAAATCCTAAGAGAGAGAAAATTAGGAGAGAAGGAGAGAGAGGAGAGCAAGCCTTCAAAGCAAGAGAATGAGATGATTTATGTTTTTAAAAAAACATAAATCTTGGAGAGAGGTGGGAGGATTTTATAGATTAATAAAAAAATTTTACTTTTTTGATTTTTTTTAAATTTTTAATAATTAAAAAAGTGACAGAATTTTTAGGGTTGTCGGATTCTGGCCTATAGTTATTGGAGGTGAAATCCAACGGCATAGATTGAATTTATAATTTTTTATTTATAATTTTTTTGATCATCGAACTCACCCAATTGTTCTATTCTAGAAGCTTCGGCTTCTGGAATAGTCATTGGGGTGGACTCGGACTTGGGGTCAAAATAGATTGTAGGCTTGATTTTGGGCCCGATTGAAAATTTGGATCTATTTGGCCTCGGGATATTGGTTCTAGTTGGGGCTGCGTCCTGGCTGGGTCTGGGTGATTCTCGGCTTGTGTCAAGAAATTGTGCCCATTGGCCTCGATACCAGGTTATGCCTGGGCTTGCACGAGGCTAGATTGGCCTCGGCCCGACATGGCATAAGGTGTGTCGTGAATAGGCCCGACTCGAGCACATTCACGATTTATTTTCGTGTCGTGCCTCAGGCTCGGCTGGGGCGTCCTTTCCCATTTGACATATCTATGTTAAACTTATATTGTTTTTTATGCATCTAAAATTATTTTAATTAATTTTTGTTTCCTAATGTGTGATTGATGATTATAATTTTCTCTTGTTTTATTAGTTTAATTATATGATACATGCATATAATATAAAATATTTCATCTAATATCTTATTTTTTAATAGTTCTAATAAATATATTAATAAATATTTTATTATTGGAAGTGTTAATGAAGCTATTGCTAAATATTTTATTCATAATTTTATATTAGAGCACCTTCAACCACACTTAATAAAATAGCTACTCAAAATATATTTAAATATTAAATTCACTAATTTAGCTAATAAGTTTTTTAAATACACTCTAACCACACTTTTTATTTTACCCCTAATTTCTAATGATTTTAAAAAAGTCAAAACATATAAAGAGAGTTAGAGAAAATTTTTTGTGTTTGGCTAGCTAAAATAGCTAAAATTGAATAAATCGCGTGCCTGTTGGAGATGCTCTTATATAAATATTTGTGGCATACACTCATATACGACAGAGTCATCATAAAGATGAGAAATCTCATGAAATTCTAAAATTTTTTTATTAAATTTTTATTTTGAGTCTATATACTTAGCGATGAGACATGCAAATAATGTATCATTCTAATTAGTTCATATATCGGACATCACAGATAGAATTCTATTAAATTTCTTCAATTTATTAATTAATAATTATTTTTTTAAATATATAATATTTTATTATGTGATTCTTATTTCTGAACCTTTAAATCTTATAATAAGTAGGTTGGTTGTAAGTTTGAATAATACTATCGTAAGATTTTCTAAAAATTTAATTGGAAAATCTTTTATGGTAATTTGTTTGTCTATGTTTTTTTTCTCTCAAAATTTTTGCTTTATATGAAATTAGCTAATAGAGTTAAATTAGATTCAGTTTGAAGATTCAATCGCTAAGTTGGCTTTCTCTTAGATTTTATTAATCATGTTTTTTTTAGTACATTGATCCGTAGATCTCTTTAGGTGATCCGTCTCACATATACTCACATATGTATATATTTTTTGATAATATATATATTGTGTTAATTTTTATTTAAATATTCATGATTTTTTTTTTTTTTTGATTATTTTATCTTTGTTCTTATTATTAATTTTCCTCTATTTTTTTTAAAGGTTACAAATAGTTTTGGGTAATCATTATTATTTACTTATACGTCAAATTAATATTTAATATTTTTAAATTTAATATGTGATATTTTTAAAAAATATTTATATTTATTTAATAAATTCTAAAATAAATTAATTAAAAAACTCAATAAAAAAAAATCAAAAAAAATATCTACTTTAACTGATTTGTTGTAAAATCTACATTACTTCTAAAGTTTAATCTTGAGGCAAGCTGCACAGTTATACCACAGCATATGTTGTATGCGTAAGCGTAAACCGTAACCCGTAAAGTAAATTAAAAACTAAAAAAATTAAAAAATATTAAAAGTTAATGTAATAAAAAACAACACTATATCAAAGGAGTGAGTTGAGTGCACTGAAGAGAGAGAGAGAGAGAGAGAGTTTAGAATGAAAATTATAAATTTTGTAATCTATGTTTATATAGATTTTAAAATAAATAAAAAAAATACTTTTTTTATTTTTTGAATTTTTTTTTTTATTTTAATTGTCTAGAATTACATCAGCGATGAAGATGCAACAGGTGCAGTAGGCTGCGCAGCAGCAGGCCAATGGTGTCTGCCATGTTGGTGTAACTAGACTACGTGGCTAGTATTTTTTTTTTTTTTTTTTTTTTTAGCAGACTATGTGGCTAGTTTTTTAAAAAGAGCTGATCTGTCAGGGCATGGCCTGTGATCCAAGACCTGCTCTTGAGTTATGTCTGGTCCCATGTCACAGGGCTGGTGGACAATGCCACTGAGCTAGACATGTGGCCTGTGTCTGGCTCGGCATGAGACATGGTTTAGGACCAGACATTGTATTGGACCGTGCTGTTCCCGGTTGGGCATGGCCGAACGTTGTTGTGGCTTGACCTTGGCCGCCAGGCCTAGTTGACACCACTATCATTTTGCCCTGGTGGGTTGTCCTTTTTAATAAGCATGATGATGGCTCGGTTTGTGCCACTAAAAATTAGGTTGTGCCAGCTTGGTATAGATGCTCTAATTGAGTCAAAAAAAATCAAGCCACTTCTACTTTCACCCTTGTGCTGAGGTGTCGCAAATGGGTTGGACGGCATGGTCCATTTTAGTGGCCCATCAATCAGCCCATATTACCGAAACCATGCAGCATTGCCAAATTTGGCCTGACTAACTAAATCGGGACTCATCGGGGCAACCCTAATCCTAGCCTATCAAGGTCTAGAGTCTAGACCCTGACCACTTTGAAAAAAAAGGGTGCTCCCTTCAAATTGGGATTGAGTTCATTCTTGTTCGCATCTCTCCATAAATATATAATTAAGAGTTGTTTTGCATATAAAAAATCAACGACCCCTGGGTTGTATCCCCAGACTCCGGCTAGCTGGGATAAGAGCCAAGCTAATTGGGATTAGATGCACCCTAGTCAAGGCTCGAGCTTGTTTGGGCATGACACGTCTTGATCCTAGTGCCTTGGTCTTGGCACCCCCCAGGCTGCCACTGGGCCACCAGGTCATGCTAGCCTAAGTATGGCTAGTTTGGCACCCTTACTTATCTTCTTCCTGCAGATTAGTAACGGTCTAAAACCTGTAAAAATTGAGCTTTGGTGGTGCCCTGTTAGAAAAATAATTTTGTTTAAATATCTTATTTTATAAATTTTTAAAAAGTCTTGCAATCAAGTATAATTGCTCCTAAGTGTGCTGCATGTACATGTGCGCACATATTTACACATGCATGTATATTTGCATTGATGCATGTATATTTACTTACATACATACATGTGTGTGTGTGTGTGTGTGTATTTGCATATATGCATGTATATTTACATGGTTCCACATATATTCATTTGTATGCACATGTCCATTTGTCTGCGTATATATTTATTTGCATATATACATATATATATTTGCATATATGCATCTACATTGCTTAGGTGTGTGTGTGTGTGTAACATACTGATGTGACATGTTGACATGGCAAGTTCAAGGAGACTGTACCATTGAGAAATTATTTTTTAGATTCTGGGCTTTTTTATTTTAAATAGAATTAATGAGAAGATTATAAGTCACATGATATATAGAATATCCCAAATCATATATGTATGTATATATGTATGTATATATACACTATATATGGAAGATAAAATAAAGTATTGAATGCATATGCTGAGGTCATGCCATAAGTGCGCGCGCGCACACACACACACACACACACACACACACACGTGAATTGTAGGGTGTTGGGCTTGAGACTCACCTGACGTGCTGCTTTGCAGGTGCTATGCCCGCCTGCACCCTCGCGCCGTCAACTGCAGAAAGAAGAAGTGCGGCCATAGCAATCAGGTATCTCTAGACTCCATATCGCCTACCTTACCCCTCTTCAAACAAATCTAAACCAATTTTTTCTTTTTTCTAATCCGTGCTCTGCTGTTGCAGCTGAGGCCCAAGAAGCACTTGCGCAAGTAGACGTGAGTTGTTCTTCAATTCAGATGGAGTTTACAAAAACCATGCTTATTTTCTATATTATTGCGTCTTTTTTTTCTGTGCTATCACTCAAATGGAATTATTTATGGTAGTTTATGAAATTATAATTATGAAATTATTTTATAACATAGCAAATGAAACAAATCAAGGTAAATTAGAGGTAGTAAATAGTGTAAATCCACAAATTTGTTAATTTAAAAATTTTTATTTCCGAGTTCCAATTTTATATAATATGAAACTTATGCTCGTCATAGATATTGTATGTTTCATTGCTTTCAACTCTTGTTTTTTATGGGTACAGCGTTACTTAATTTTTCAAGGCAAAATTATTTTTTGGTGTATCATAATTAAATTATTTTGGGTCTAATTTTTAAATTTCCGGCGGGTTTAAAAATTTTAAAAATATAAAAAAACAACTAAATTACTTATTAAAAATGAAAATTGGTTTAAATAAGACAAAAAATAAAAATTATAATTGCTAAATGTGATTTTATAAATATTTTTGGTTTTTAGGACACGTGATATCACACATCACAAACAAATAAATGACCTTTTTGAATTGTTTTTCATAATTCAATTAAATTATAATTGCTAAAGTTTGAGTCCAAACTCCAAACCAAACCCAAATAAAGTTTGCAATTTAAAATTATAGAATTTTGATTTTTGAAATAGCAAAATATAATTTATTTATATTTTGGCATACTTTTTTTAAAAATTATTATAAATCTTGCTACTTTTTTTTATAAATATTTTGTGATCGGTCTACCTCTACCTACGGTCCTTGACATAAAAACTAAATTAACATGAATATTTTTAAATTTAGTTGATTTTATTTTAAAATTTGAATGGCCCGGGGGTTTTTTTTAAATATCTTCGTGAAAAGCTTGCACATTGGCATCGTGTTCATCCGTGCGTGCGTGTGTGCGCCAATGGGAGCTTGGTTTCCTTCATTGTCCGTTGATTTAGCTGTTCCTGCGCTGCTCCATAAGAATCGTAGTTGGCCCACTGCCCATGTGTCCCGTTGCTGCGAAACGCCGATCCGTCCCTATTCTTCGATAAAGTTGGAATCAGCCATTCCGTTCGTTAGCAACACTGAACGCGATACGAGCGGGTGGCTAAGAAAATCGTCAATTTCTGTGGTCGCACCAGCAATGGACGTCCAAATGGAAAACGAGGCGAAGATGGAGGTGTTCGATTCCGAAAATGAACTGGCCGCGTCTTTGGCGAAATACACAGCGGAATTATCGACCAAGTTTATTAATGATAGAGGCTACTTCACCGTCGTTTTGTCCGGCGGTTCTCTGGTCAAGTCCCTCAGGTGCGACTCTATTCGAATTGTTGATTCAGGCGAGCAATTTTGTTTCCTTGCTTGGAGATTTTTCCTAGCTAGTGAACATGCACAGTTGGTAACGGATGTGGTTTGAAATGTGATGTTTTTGTGATGGGTTTAGTGTTTTGCCGTCATCAAGTCTTCTGCTGCGAGTTTTTCCAATGAATCATTGCATCGATGTGTGATTTTTTTTTTGAATAACCCTGCAAATGTTAGGTTGGCTTGCTGATTTTATCTGGTGAAAGATGCGGAAAATTTTGTCTGGCACAGCTTTCGTGGGTACAAAATAAATTGGGTATTCATTCGTGTTAATTGGGTTCAATTTTTGTTTGGTTTTAATTGGGTATTTTAGTGTTATTGCATTTAGTTTTGATGATTTTTTTTTTTTCAATTAACACACTTTCAATGTAAAAATATAAATAAAAATATATTTGATTTTGAAAATAAAAATCACGATAGTAAAGTTAATAGTATAGTGAATATCAAAATTATTTCTTGTAGAGATAAGTATTGAAGAGATAATAGTTGAATGATGCCTGTAACAAAGAGGCCAAGACAAAAAGATAAATAAATTTTTTCCTCATAATTTAGAAATAATGATATAAAACAATACAAAACCATAGTTTTGTTTTTTTTTAAACATAATTACATATTTGAGTTTGTCTCATCATTATCAAAATTTACTTTTGATACTAACAAGGATGTTCATGTACTTAAAATGTTGATGTTTGGCACTCAAGCAATAAACTTCATGGAAAACATAATAAATCACATCAATGTATAATGAGGATGTTTAAATCTAGGATATAAAGTAGAATAAAATAAAATAATAGGATAAAAAATATCAATTATGATATCCTTTCAAATTGATATGTAAATATCAAAGATGTCACACGTAAAGGAAGAAAAAATAAATTGATATGTAATAAAGGCCTTTATGATAATACTTATTGGCTAATCTATTATAGGAATGTAATGTAGTAACAATCTCATCCAGAATTTGATTTTTGAGAAAAATATAATTTATTTTTAGATATTTTGTTGGCTCATGAAATATCGAGTTAAAAATTATGTCTTGTTTGAATTTACAGTAGAGAATTGTGAGAGAAGAAAATGAGTACTTGATATTTCTAAGAAGTTATTTGATTCAAAATATTTTGCATGTGATTCTTACTATCATTTAGAGGTATAAAATGTGTCGTGCTGTGTCGGGCATGACCTGGTAAGGTAGTCGTGCTGTGCTTTGTTAGTAATGACTTGATTCATGCTGCCCTGACACGGCTTGAGTATGGGTAGAATTGGGTTGGGTTGAGCCGAGTCGTGCTTGGAGTTTTGTAGCCTAGTCGCCAAAATGAGTTTATGATTTAAAATTTTTATTTTTTATATTTTAAGTTATTCATAATGAGTTATCACATAATTTTACATAAATCATAATAAAATAATATTATTAGCAAAAATTTTAATAATAAAAAATAATAAAAAAATGTATCATCCAATCTGATCAATAAAATAGTACATCATAAAAATTATCATTCAAGCTCAATCTCAATTGGTGTCAATATCCAAATGATCATCATTGTGTAAGAGTCAGATGATATCAATAGTAATAGGTTTAACCTCAATATTATCAAAGTCTTATAAATTATTATTTGTGAGTAACTTTTTTACTCTTATTTCAGCTTGATTCTGAATATATAATCTTGAATTTTTTAAATCTTGTATGCATGTTAGTGTCTCAATAATATCTAATCATAGTCTTGATCTCATTTTTGAAATGACATTGACAACAATAAAAAAAATAATTTCTGATGATATGCTTAACATCGAAGAAGTTGGTAAATTTTGTGTTATCTTAGATAATATGAGATATGTAGACTCGCATGATTTTCACAATTATAAAATATTAAAATTCTTATTTATATTATGTGATTTGATTGAATAATAATTGATATCTATGTATGGAAACTGCTTGCTTATATTCGATGGATAATCTTATCATTTTTTTTTCTAATTGAATAGAGAAGTAATCATTTCTAAATATAGTATAAGTATCTGTACTTCAAAACCTATCTATAACTATTGTCATATCTAATATTGTAATATATAAATAACTTATTATTTTTTTATGAATGAATTCTTCAGGTTGGTGTTCCTGGTTTATGTACGTGGATATATATATATATATATATATATATATATATCAAAATATTCATCACTATATTCATCTTAACCATAGGATCCATGTAGGTAGCCAAATAATAAAGAAATAGAATGGTGAATCAATATTTTAAGTGCTTAGTTTTTATCTAAATAGTTATGTCATTAAATATAGGGTCTTCTTTAAACTATTAAATATGTTACCAATATTGTATATGTAATCAAGTGTAATGTAAGTGGTGCGAGTATAAACAAATAAATATATGTTCATTTTATCATAAAAAATATTTAGAAATTTCATAAATAAAATTTCTCCTAGTTTCTATTGTCAATAAGTTCGTCGCTCTTATTATTGACATAATTAGCTATCATATGTTCATATTCAATACATGAGTTCAATATTATGTAAATATAATTTCAATGATATTTTATATTTATTTGGAATTTTTTTTAGACCTGCAAATAAATAAAGACTAGTAAATTTTTGTTGTTTATTAGAAGTCCAAAGATATTTTAGTATATTTTGTATTATTTTTAATGTGAGGAAATAATCTATCCCAATTTATTTTAATAAGGTTAATATAATGTGACATATATATCTAATTTGAAATTTTTCTTCTAATGGTCTATCTCTAAGTCCTAACAAATATATTAATAGCTACATTATTATTAGATTCATTATTAAATATGATATTAAATATTTTATTTTGAATATGATAATCTTTAAAAATTTTTATCATACACTCATATATGACAGAATCAACATGAGATTGAAAAATCTTATAAAATCTTATAATCTTTTTATTAAATATTTATTTATAATTTATATGGTAGGTGGTGAGGCATACAAAAGATATATTATCATGACTTATCAATATAGTGTCATAATATCTGTGATGTCTTATATATGGACTAGTCGTGATTATGCATTTTTTGTATGCCTCATTATTAATTATGTAAATTATAAATAGATACTTAATTAAAAAATTTTAAATTTTTATAAGATTCTTTAACCTCATGATAACTTTGTTATATATGCGTGTATAATAATAATTATTAAAGATTATTATATTTAAAATAAAATATTTTATATCATATTTGATAATCCATCTAATAATGAAATAGTTATTAATATATAAGATTATTAGAGATGGATTATTACAAGAGTTTTTTTAAGTTAGATGCATGTATAATATTATTAACCTGATAGCACAAGTGGGGATACTAATTATTTCTTTCAAATAAAAAAAATATGAAACTCACAAAATATCTTTGGATATCTAGCAGGCAACAAGAATTTGATAGTTTTTATTTGTCTATGGGTCTAAAGAAATTCTAAATGGATGTGAAATATTGTTGAAATTATACTTAATGTTGGAGTCATTCGCTGGATATGAACAAGTGATATCCAACTACACCAATAATAAGAGTGGTGAACTTATTATTGATGACAGAAACTAGGACACATAAATTTTATTAATGAAATTCTTAAAAAATTTTTATAATAAGATAAAGATGTGTTTGTCTGTTTACGTTTTCACTGCTTGTATACTCAGGTACATATATAATTTTAGTAACATATTTAGTAAGTTAGAGATTATCTTATATTTAGTGATATAACTATTAAGATGGAAATCAAATATTTAAAATATTAGTTTACTATTTTATTTCTTTATTGTCTGACTGCTTGCATGGGTTTAAGAATAAAGTGGATGTGATAGAATATTTTGGCATACATATTCATGTGTATGAACTAGGAACACCAACCTAAAAGGTTCATTTATGAAAAATTAATTTAATTATTTATATACTATGATATTAGATATGGTAGTAGGTGTAGTCAGACTTCGAGTACAAACACGCACATCGTATTTAGAGATGATGATTTTTTTATTCAGTTAGCTAGGGGAAAATAATAAGATAGTCTGTCAAATAAGAGTGAGTTATTTTGCTACTTATATTTATTATTACTTAATTTTATTACTTAATAATAATAAGAATCTTGATATTTTATAATGATAAAAATTATATGAGTTCATCTATCATATGTTGTCTAAAATAACATACGATTTACTGACTCATTCAGTGTTGAGCATGATATTAGAGTCTTTTTTTATTGTAGTTAATGTCATTTCAGATAGGAAATTAAAATTATGGCTAGATATTGTTGAGATATTAAAATGCATGAAAGATTTGAGATTCGACATTTAGGATTGGGTTGGAATAAGAGTGAAGAAGTTGTTGGCAGATGATGATTCATGTGTCTTTAAAGATATTGATTTCATCGCTACTGATACTTTTAGATGCTTATGTGATAATCATTTGCATAATGACACTAATTAACATCGAGATTGAGTTTGATTATGATTATTGTGTTATTTTATTTTTGGTTGGATTGAATAATGAATTTTTTGTTTGTTTTTTATTTTTAAAATTTTTGTTATTGATTTTTTATTGTGATTTATATGAAATAGGGTTGTAACTTATAATAGATTATTTAAAATTTAAAATTTACAAAATAAAATTATAAAATCATAAATTGATGATCGGTCGATCGCATTGGTAACCTTTGGGCAACACCCTACATGGATTGACCTGATTTTGTCCAGACTTGAGCTAGTCAGGTCTTGTTGGGCCAATATTAATCAAGGACTGCCTTACCGGGCTATACCCGGCATGACATAGTGGCCTGACTGGTCCACCAAAATATAGGACTTGTCACAGCATAACTCATCTAACACCTCTAGTCAAATGGACTGTGTTTGATTTCTGATTTGAGGTCCTGGGTTATGGTAATTATGTCGGTGGACCATGCTAATGGGCCAGGCACTCGAGTTGTGCTTTGCCCAGCATGAGGTATGACACCACTTGGTCCAGCATGGCATGAGTTGTGTCTTGGGTCGGCATGACTTGAGTCTAGACATGGTTCTTTACTATGCTGTGCCGGGTTAGACACGACTCACTCGGTCCATGCTTCATGCGGTACCCGGGCCGCCTGGTCCACTTGTCACCTCTTCTATAGTCATGAATTCTATTTTTATATTAGATCTTAAAATAAATTATAATTTTTTTTTAAGAAAAAAGATTATTTATCATGAAAAAAGCTTGTGGTTGATATTCTCTCTGTACACATTAGTGTTCAATGAAAATCTAAATACTTAGCTAATTGTAAATATTTGTGATCACGAAAAAAAATTATAAGGATTGTAGATTTATTGATATACCTTATTATATTAAAAATTATTTATATGTAATCCAATTAACTATAATTTAAGAAATAATTAATTATATTGACTACATAAATTATATTTATTTTATTAATAGTCAAATAAGTAATCTTCAAATAATTTTTGTATATGTAGTAGAGCCAATTGAGAGAGTCATATCGGACAAGAAATTAATATTTTACTTAATCAAAGTATTTATTAGAGTACAATATAAAAGATTAATTTTTATGAGTTAGCACAAGAATTTTGGTTCAAGATTTTTGATCATTATTATAAATATTGAAGTTATTTGACTTATATAATAATTCATAGTCATTATTAATAATTTTTATATTTATATTAAATTTATTTTTTTTATTTTTTTATAAAATATTTGAAAAATTTAAAAAAATTAATGATTTAAAATAAAAAAAATTAATTAAGTAAAACATGTATAATTATCAATAAATATGATAAAATATCTATATTTGTCTTGGCCTATACCTACAAGGCTCTCATATTTTTGAGTGTGTCAAATTGAATAAGTAATTACTCATAAGTTTGGTAGATAGAATAAGAAATATTAGTAATTTTTTTTTTTTGATTGACAAATCTTACAATATTGGGTAGATATATTTTTAATACTATGATTTATTATTTTTTGATTGATCAATGATAAGTGTTCAAATTGATAATAAACACACAATTAATGCACATTGCTCAAATATTTAGTGAGATATTTTACCTTAGAAATAAAAACATATAAGTCATTATGTTCAAATTCAAAGAAATTTCATGAAATTTTTCAATTTTGTAATAAAATATCAATAGCATAGAAAATAAATTTAGAAAAAGTGAAAAAAATAAAAATAAATTGAATATTGTCATGACATTAGTTTTTGTCTTTTTGATAGCTTATTATTGATTATTATAATGTTCAGTGAGTATGAGAAAAAAAAAATAATGAAATCAAAGTGATTACATGCCTTGCAAGGAATATCTTTTCTTTATTATATTTATTTATCTTTTTGTTTATGTATTTATTTATTTTTAATTCTTTTACCACTATATTTCTCAATCTTTGATTGAAATTATTGTAGGATTTTATTAGCCTCAAGGAATATCTCAATATCTGCTAATAAATGTTAAAACAAAAAGGGAAAGTTTGCTAACTTAAGATCTTTCTCATAAGTAATTGTGGAAAATGAGTAATGCTAGCTTGAGATGTCTCGTTTTTATATAGCCCAGACTAGCCCACCATGTCGGCATGACACAACTACAAAAACAAGGAGCTCAATTATACTTGTTGGCCCATTCGGCAACTCATGCATGTCGGGTAGGGCCACACGTCTAACCTAGTAGGAGTCCGTGGTCCATGTCATTTAGCCTCGATCCATGTTGGGTTTTTGCTTGGGGGGCTGAGGGGCTATCCAGGGCTAGGCTGAGACATGGAACTTGTGTTCATAATAGACATTTAGCCTTAGCTTGTGCTTGGGTAGTCCTAGGTTTTAGTGGGTGATGATTGTGTCATACAATCACAACTCATACTTGTTATGTTTTAATGTACAAGTTGTGCTTGTACAGTCAACAAAAAAATAAAAAATTAAAAATGAAAAAATAATATATAACTAATAATTTTTTCTTAAAAATATAAAATTATGCAACATAACAATGATATTAAATACATTTAAATTCTTTGAAAATTCTAAAAAAATTTTTGTTTGCAGTTGCCAATGAATAAAAGTTATACTCAGTGTACACGACACTCGCTTTAGTACAGAGTCTAAAAAAAACTAATATTTTGATAGTTTTATTCTTCAAAATTTTAGAGATTATGTTTGATGAGTTTGGAACTCAAGACTTATTGTCAATAAATTAAAGTACTTATTATCTATGTTGCACGGATACGCCTAGGAACTGCCATGTCGTCGTGTCCGACCCGTGTCGCCGTGTCCACGTGTCCGCCACGTGGACACGGGTCGGACACGGGTCGGATACGTGTCCGATATGCCATGTGGCATATCGGATACGTGTCCGATATGCCATGTGGCATATCGGATACGCGTCAGAGACATATCCGACGCGTTGTTCGGAAATAGTCGTCGTTAACAACAAACGCGTCGTTTACCAACTGACGCATTTTTACGATTCTAACGCGTCGGAAATATACTATATATTAACTATTACTACTACATCTCCAACAAATTGAGGAGCACACCGCCGACAGTGAGTTGCCGACAAGCCGATTGCGAGAAATAGTTGTCAATTGTCATTGCGTCAAATGGGAAGGGGAGGAGCACACCGCCGAGGCGCTGACAATACCTAAGGTAACCTAATTCTATAAAGGGAAGGGGGGTTTTGGAATCTGTATCGGGGGGGGGGGAGAGTTCGAAAATCGAAACTGTAAAGGGAGGGTGGTGGGGGGGGGGGGGGGTGTTAGAGGGTTTAATTTTTTTTTACATTATTTTAAAATACAGAATTTTAAATTATTTTAAAATACAATATTTTAAATTATTTTAAAATACAGAATTTTAAATTATTTTAAAATACCTAATATTTATAATTAATAATTTTTATTTTTAATTTTATTTTTTTTATCATTACGTATCCTAGTTGTATCCGTATCCTAGTTTTTTAGAATTTGCCGTGTTCTCGTATCCTGTCGTGTCGTATCTCCGTGTCCGTATCCGTGCAACATAGCTTATTATCATACCAAAGTATGGCTTCTAACATACGCATACAATATAAGGTATTTTTAGGTGATCAATAATGTTAGTATTATTTTCGCCAAAACATAATGATCAATGAATATTAAAAAATTTAAAAAAAAAATTCAAATGTATGCTAATACAAGTGGAGGTGTCAAGCCCAAAATTTATTCTACTGCGATTTGAAAGTTAGGCAGTATAGTGTGATGGTGTGTGCAATGCATGTGAATATGTGATGCAAAGAGTGTGTGTAATAGTAGGTTTGACAAAGTTTATAAAGATAGTGTAGTATGGTGTGTGACAATTATCAATGAATAGAAGTTTTACCTTGTGCACAAGGTTCACACTTTATTAGTTATTACCTCTAAGAGATGATAATATTTTGTTAGTTTTATCTCTAAAAATTTGAGAAGTAATATTTGATAAATCTGGAACTCAAGACCTATCACCTTTGAATGAATGTACTTGCTATCAACCTAAGGTATTACCTCAAAGGCAGATTAATTTTTTATTAGTTTTATTCCTAAAAATTTGAGAGATTATGTTTGATAAGTCTGAAACTTGAGACTTGTCACATTTGAATAAAGATACTTGCTATCACACTAATGTATGATCTCTAACATTTATATGTAATATACAAAATTTTTAGATAATAATTCATATTACTATTATTTTTGCCTAAGTATAATGATCAATCAATATGACTCTGTGGGGTGGCAGGGGCGGGCACAATTCTGTGGGGTGGCAAGGGGCAGGGCGTGATTCTGTGGGGTAGCAGGGGGTGGGCGCGATTCTGTGGGGTGGCAGGGGACGGGCACGATTCTGTGGGGTGGCAGGGGGCGGGCGCGATTCTGTGGGGTGGCAGGGGGCGGGCGCGATTCTGTGGGATGGCAGGGGGCGGGCGCGATTCTGTGTGGTGGCAGGGTGCGATTCTGGGGGGACATGATTTTTATAAAATAAATTGAAATTTTTTTATTTTATAAAATAAAAAAATAAATATTTTTATATAATATAAGCTGATTATAAAATAAAATAATTATAAATATTATCTTATAAAATAAAATAAAAAAATATATTTATTTTATAAAATAAAATATTTTATTTTATTTTATAAAATACATAATATCTATAAAGAAAATAATTTTTATTTTTTTATCATGTCTTATCCTAATCGTATTCGTATCCTAGTTTTTTAGAATTTATCGTGTTTTCATATCCTGCCGTATCGTGTCCTCGTATTCGTGTTTGTGTCCGTGCTTCTTAGCTGATGCAACTAGAGATGTCAAACCCAACACGACCTAGTTTTGTGTGGCCCAAATGGGCATCTTGCCTGCTGGGGCAGCCTGGTTTGGAAGTTGGGCAGTATAGTGTGTTTAATGCGTGTGACTATGTGCTGCAATGTGCGTGCGTGTGTGTGTAACAGTGCGTTTGACATAAAATTTAATGAAGATATGATAAAGTATGGTGTGACAGTTTGTGCAGTGTGTGTGGCAGTGTGGTGCCATGTGTAGCAGTGTCGAGCAGAAGTAGAGGTGTCAACCGGGCCGGGTCGGCCCGGCCCGACACGAGGCACGACACGGTTCAGTCGTGCATGGGCCGGCCCGCCACGGAAAAATTTAGTGCCCGGGTTAGGCACGAGCCGTGCCGTGCCTGGCCCAACATGGTTCGGCCCGCGACACGGCACACCAGCACGGGTTTGTCCCGTGCCGGGTGTCCCGTGAGCCCGACCCCACGATGGCCCCTCCCGCAAAAAAGATTGCGGGTCGGGTCTGATTCGACCCGACCCGTGGTCCCCCCCGAATCTCGACCCCTGCGGACATGCAAGCCCGAGTGATATTTTTCCAATTTATATCTCTCTCTAGGGTGTGCAAAATCCTAGAGAGAGAGAGAGAGACGTGCAATGTGGTATGTGGGCAATTGTGTGGTGTGGCATGTGTGCCATGACGTGTTACTTTTTATTTCTATGTGTAATGGTGCTAGAGTGTATGCAACAGTGTGGTGTGGTGTGGTGCAAAGGTGGGGCATGTGCCAGAGTGTGCAACGCAAACATTAGAGTGAAAAACACCATGTGAGTGATGAAGTGAGGTGGTGTAGTGTGATGATGTGTGCAACATGGCTTCCTTACATTTGTATGCATCATTGTATATCACTAAATGGTGCACTGTGTGCATAATGTAGTGGATTGTAGAACCATGGTTTGGTTTTAGGGTTTTAGGGTTTTAGGGTGTAGGCGGAGGGTGTGCCTGCTACTCAAGATGTGTACTGTACTTTATGTTATGAGTTATGATAGATATTTTGCAAATTTAGGGGATGTATAATAAATTAGTAGATTTATTCATGTTGGATCTTTTATTAGTATGCTTATTAGTTTGGTATGCCTGCTAGTCATGAGAGTCAGGAAAAGTGGATTATGAGTTTGACATGTTAGGATGTATGCTAGTTGACTCGCCACTTAAATTTAATTATAAATTTGTTCATACATATTGATACTTTAGTTGATTTTTTTAGATAAAATAACTTCCCAGGAAAAGTTAATTATTGATTAGTTATAAAACTATTTATCACATATAATGTTAGCATAATTTGTTAATTGGTTTGTTAGATGTGTGAAGAGAGTTTCAAGACATTTAATATATTTCAGAGATAATGGGCATACTTGAGTATGTGCGTACTTGGATTCTAGTTGGGTTCATATGTTCATGTTAGAATTTTCTATCTATGTGTACGAGTGATTATGCTGAACATAACACAATATCTCAAGGAATAAAAATATAACACAATTATAATAAATATTGATTTTAATGTGGTTTACTTGCCATTCAATATGACTAGCTACGTCCACAAAAAAAGTACTTATATATTTATTAATCTCAAATATTTCAGTACATAATCGAGAAAGAGAGAGAGAGAGAGAAGAATAGAACACACATTTGTGATTACAGATTATATATATATATATATATATATATATATATATATATAGAGAGAGAGAGAGAGAGAGAGTAATTAGGATTCTATATAAATCAGAATGGGTTAGATATTCAAAGTGAACCGATTTATGCTCCAAATATTTCTTCAGCCCATTGATTGAGCAGTAGGTATTCCGTTATTGTTTCAATGCTATGTATCATATCTCTTAATATATTAATACTAGTACCTATAAATAAAATAGAAAAATAATACAAAGGATTAAGAAAATAGATAACAAAATAAATTATATGTTATAGGACACAAAGAAGATATTTGTTATTTTATTTTATATTTTTTATGAATATAATTTTTTTTCTAGAAAAATATATGACATATTATATCTAGAAGATTTATCATGTAAAATTTATTGAATTCGTTATTTTTTAGAGGAGTTATCTTTATTAGTATTGGAAATGATAACATTTTGTGGTTATAACTAGATAAATTGTTATATTACTGTCAGTTTAATATTTTATAAACTGACAAAATATTTATAGATTTATTATTATTGTCTATGAGAAGAGATTTTTGATGGTTCTAGAATTATTAATGAATAGTGTTGGAAAATAGGTCGGGCGATCTTGGATTGACCCGCTAAAAGTTGCCCAACACGGCCTACAATGTGGGCTATCCTAGGCTAGGGAAATCAACTCATGTGCACCAATAGTATGTGGCACAACATGACATGAGTAGCCGGCCCTCGTGACAAAATATGTAGGTTGAGCAAAAATCCAAACTCGGATCTATAGGTGGAAAAAGGAGCCATTCTAGGCTTGCAAGCCCCGATAGCCTACTGGCAACTCGTGTATGGGCATTGGCCGAGTTGGACTGCCAGGCCAATTCTGCATGACCCATTTTCCACATTTTTTTGGGGCGAGGCTTGGATCTCAGGCACTATTTTTTTTTTTTTTTAAGAATCCAATAGGGTCGGGGTTGCTTCGTTATTCCTAGCTTTGACCATGTTGGCCCATGGTCTTTTTATCAAGTCAGGGTTAGCCGTAAGTGTAACACTTGAACCTTGTCGGGCTAGAAATGGCCCTTTCCAAGTGCTAGTGTTAGGTTTGCATACAATTTGACATGACTCAAGTTTCCCAATTGGCCATCGAGATGTTATCGACTACTCTCTTTAACTGGCGTGCATGGCCGGCATGGCCCGGCCAAGAAATGAGGTTAGCGTGTCATGCTTGGCATGGTTTTTGAGTTGGTTCAAAAATTAGATAAAAAAGGTTTACTGCACAGACCTGACAAGATAAATAATCTTTGAGGCATGACAAGATGGTTTTTGGGTCATTAAAAATGGGTCATGCTTGCACAACTCATTTGACATCCCTAATCTTCGACAAAATTGTACGAGTAAAAATTTATTCGATCTAATTATTTCATATTTTTGAAGATCGAGTATAATTGAGACTGACGACTTAACATATATTTTTTTTTTTACTTATTTTTTTCAAATAGATCTCATATTTATTTTTTAGTTATTATATACAATAATTAAAATCAATTTTATAAAAATATAAAAAATTATAATCTTTTATGATATATGCCATATATCTTTAAAAATTCATATCGTAATTATGTTATCATTTACTAGATTTTTTGTACTAACATTCCCCACTAAAAATAAGGTTGTAGAAATTAAGATCATGAATTTGATTGATATCACTAGAATATTTTTCTATGGTCGAAAAAAATCCATTATATTTATATATATATATATTTTTAAAATTTATTATCAGTCTGTGCAAGGGGATCAACTCATACTTGTAAAATTTATTATCAGAAGGAGCTTTCCCCATTGGTGGAGAAGATGATCATAGTTCAAATATTCATATCAACTATAATTTCTCGTAAATGAATGATAAATTAGGAAAATATAAAAAATAATTTTTTTATAGTGACCTCGAAGAAGAGATATATATGGAACAATCACCTGGTTTTCGAACCCATACGACCTATTCGGACCCAATTTGCACATTGAGGAATGTGTTATCTTCGATCTAAAATAATCTCCAAGAGATTGATTTGTAAAATTTTCAGTCACAATTCCATTGTTTCACTAGTTCAAGTATTTTACAAATTGTTCATTATTTTATTGGAGGTATTTGGAAGAGAAATTTATTTTGTTGATTGCACATGCAGATGATATCTTTACTATGAGGGATGACGAGCTAAAAATCTTCCAACTCAATGAGTACAATTCAATCACATCTTCAGTTGAATGGCCTTTATTAGGTCAAATACTTTTTTAGAATTGAGATGACTTGTAGCACTGAGGAGATGTTTGACATTCAGGATAACACTCGATAGGATGAGATCTCTGAACTGAGCATGCAAGCGACAATAGGCATGTGCGGTGGTGTATTTGAACTGGGCAGAGGCCCGTGATGGTGTGCGTGGTGGTACGTGTTGTGGCACGAGGAAGAAAACAAGGAGATATTACACTTTAATTTGGTTTGGTAGAAATTAGGATTTGGTATAACTATGCTTAATGTACTTATTGCAGGTGGATATATCATACCAAAAATAATTGTGGGATATTATTTCTAGATACAGGGCTCCTCTCTAAGATAATTGTATATTTTTCTATTTTTTCAGATATTACTAGTTATTTTGCTTGTATTTTTATTCTAGTTTCCTTAATTATCGATACAAAGAATATTTTCATTTCTATAGTGATCATACTTTATTCTTTGTAATTTTTTTTTATTTTAAAAATTTTATTCTAACTAATAGCGAATATTTAAAATTAAGTTATTTTGGTACTATTTAACGTTAATCTTTATTATTTTCTTGTATCATGTTTATTTGTGATTATGTTATTAGTTTATATTTGTGAGTTGTTTTTTTTGATTAATTTAATTTTGATTTTATTTTTATCTGCACTGATGCTTATTTCCTCCAAGATTAGGAGACTCTTAGGATTGTTTCATTTGGGATCTAGCAAGTTGAATTGTATATTTTCTCTTTAATGATAACATCTCCTTCTAGATATTTGAGTATTTGGGATATGTTACTTATGAATTCTCAATCTGGGTGTTCATTATCGGCTAAATTAAAAATATTATATCATAGTCTTGAGAATTTTTTTGACCCTAGACAAGCCACAAGGCATGCTTGTCAGAAAATCCTATGAGAGTTCCCATCTTATATGCCGGTCTGATTTAATTAGAGATCAATTTGATTTTTATACTATAGATGAAATCAGAGATGAATTATAATATCGGATTATTTTTTTGATGATTATTTAAAATATGCACAGATATATTATTTTCAAGATGGAATCATATGTTTCTTCTAATTTTTAATTTTTTTATAAAATAATAAAAATTTAATTCGATAAACCTAGAGATAGGGTATCAAGGAGCCAAGTGATTCAATAGTTAGCCTTTCTGATCTCGATCTTATTATTACGCTTTAGAACAGATATATGAGTTATAAGCTAGTCTCTTTAAGATTGTAATGTATGTATATGTATGTATGTATGAATGTATGTTTCTATGTATGTATGTATGAATGTATATTTCTATGTATGTATGTATCTATGTATGTATGTATGTTTCTTCTATGTACGTATGTATCTATGTATGTTTATTCTATGTATGTATGTATCTATGTATGTATGTATGTATATTTCTTCTATGTACGTATGTATCTATGTATGTATGTATGTATATTACTTCTATGTACGTATGTATCTATGTATGTATGTATGTTTCTTCTATGTATGTATGTATCTATGTATGTATGTATGTATATTTCTTCTATGTACGTATGTATCTATGTATGTATGTATGTATATTACTTCTATGTACGTATGTATCTATGTATGTATGTATGTTTCTCCTATGTACGTATGTATCTATGTATGTATGTATGTTTCTCCTATGTACGTATGTATCTATGTATGTATGTATGTATATTTCTTCTATGTACGTATGTATCTATGTATGTATGTATGTATATTACTTCTATGTACGTATGTATCTATGTATGTATGTATGTATATTTCTTCTATGTACGTATGTATCTATGTATGTATGTATGTATATTACTTCTATGTACGTATGTATCTATGTATGTATGTATGTTTATTCTATGTATGTATGTATCTATGTATGTATGTATGTATATTTCTTCTATGTACGTATGTATCTATGTATGTATGTATGTATATTTCTTCTATGTACGTATGTATCTATGTATGTATGTATGTATATTACTTCTATGTACGTATGTATCTATGTATGTATGTATGTTTCTTCTATGTACGTATGTATCTATGTATGTATGTATGTTTCTTCTATGTACGTATGTATCTATGTATGTATGTATGTTTCTTCTATGTACGTATGTATCTATGTATGTATGTATGTTTCTTCTATGTACGTATGTATCTATGTATGTATGTATGTATATTTCTCCTATGTACGTATGTATCTATGTATGTATATTTCTCCTATGTACGCATGTATCTATGTATGTATGTATGTATATTTCTCCTATGTACGTATGTATCTATGTATGTATATATGTATATTTCTCCTATGTACGTATGTATGTATGTATATTTCTTCTATGTACGTATGTATCTATGTATGTATGTATGTATATTTCTCCTATGTACGTATGTATCTATGTATGTATGTATGTATGTATGTTTCTCCTATGTACGTATGTATCTATGTATGTATGTATGTATGTTTCTTCTTTGTGCATATGTATCTATGTATGTATGTATGTACCTGTGTATCTATCATTGTTTGTATATTTGAAGATTTTAACATAAAATCAGGAAATTATTGGAACCACCATACAAGGACTCAATTGAATGGCCAAAGTGGTTTGTCTTCTGGGTGGATGAGAGAGTTGTTCCCAAGGATGATGATGATTCTAACTTCAAACTAGCCCTCGACAATTTTCTCTCTAAGGTCTGGTGATCTTTCTTCTGACTTTTTTTTTTTTAAAAAAAAAATGAAATTGTGGGTGGCTCGTCATATGTTGAGAATCTGTATGATAATAAAAAGATGACGCATGGCTCGTGTATTATGATAATTATTTAATATGCAGAAGAGGTATTACATAAATTTTATAAAATTTTGATTCGATTATACTGATGATCTACGTCACAATCATCTCTCTCTCTTGCCCAATAAATCTTCGTCAAAGAAATTGCTTATAGGCGAGCTCGGGCATGTACATTACCATTGATTCGGATGTGGGATCCGAACTTGGAATACCACAGATAAACTATATTTCTCGAGTTTGCCCGTGCCATCTGAATCAACTCATGGAGGGCCATGCCTCATCATGTTATTGTTTAAATAGCTTGTGCCAACTCTCTCTCCTCTCTCTCTCTCTCTCCTCTCTCCTCTCTCTTTTTTTCTTACTCTATATTCTCTCTTGCTTTCTCTGTGCTCTCTCTCTTTCTTTCTCTGTGCTATATATATATATCTCTCTATATATATATATATAATTTTTGTCTGTTTCCCTTTCCCTCTTCCTCTGTCTTTCTTTGTTCCCCCGCCCCACTCTCTCTTTCTCATTCTTTGTATCTCTCTCTCTCTCTCTCCATCTCTTTATTTTTCTCTCTCCCTCTCTCTCTCCCTTTCTCTCTCTTCGTTTAATTGTTTCTCTCTCTTTATATATATATATATATATATATGTATATCTTGCTTTCTCTCTATATATTTCACACACACACTCTCTCTCTCTCGTTCACTTTTTTTATCTGTATTTTTGTTGTCTTATTCTTTTTTTTTTCTCTTTTGATTTCTCTGTCTACATCTCTCATTCTCTCTCTCTACCCACACACACACACACACTTATCTCTCGCGTTGTTTCTCTCTCTATCTCCATCTCTTTATTTCTCTCTCTCTCTCTCTCCATCTCTTTATTTCTCTCCATCTCCATCTCTTTATTTCTCTCCATCTCCATCTCTTTATTTCTCTCTCTCTCCATCTCTTTATTTCTCTCTCTCTCTCTCCATTTCTTTATTTCTCACTCTCACTCACTCTTTCTTTGTTTAATTGTTTCTCTCTCTTTATATATATATATATATATGTATATCTTGCTTTCTCTCTATGTCTCACTCACACTCTCTCTCACTCTCGTTCACTTTTTTTATCTGTATTTTTGTTGTCTTATTCTTTTTCTCTTTTGATTTCTCTCTATCTACATCTCTCATTCTCTCTCTCTCTCTACACACACACACACACTTATCTCTCACTTTGTTTCTCTGTTTCCCCCCTCTTTATATCTTTCTCTTTGTTTTTTCTCTCTCTTTGTTTCTCTCTCTCTCTCTGTTTCTCTTTTTGTTTTCTCTCTCTGTTTCTCTATTTGTTTTCTCTCTCTCTCTCTCTTCTATACACACACACTCTCACACACACACACACACATCTGTTCCTCGCTCTCTTTGTTTTCCTATCTTTCTGTCTATATCTCACTTTTGTGTATATATTTTCTCTTTTTTTCTCTTCTCTCTCTATCTCAAATCTCTCTGTTTCTCTCTCTATCTCAGATCTCTCTCTGTTTCTCTCTCTTTCCCCTTATCTCTCTCTATATGCGTGTGTGTGTGTGTGTATCTTGCTTTATTTATTCCTCTCTCTCTCTCTCTCTCTCGCCCTCTTTCATCAATCAATCTATCTTGAGATTTCTAAGGTTGAAGCATTGGAAATAACACTGATTTTATGCTCTTGCAGGTGCCAATTCCACCAGGCAATGTGCTGTCCATCAATGATTCGCTGTCGGCCCATGCCGTAGCCGAAGATTATGAAGCCCATCTCAAAAAATGGGTTGGTGCAGGCGTGTTGGGCAAGTCGTCTCCTGGCGAAGAATTCCCCAGCTTTGATCTGATGCTCTTGGGCATGGGCCCTGATGGGCACGTCGCGTCTCTCTTCCCCGGTCACCAACTGCTGCAAGAAACCGGCAAGTGGGTTGCCTTCGTGGGGGATTCGCCCAAGCCACCACCCCAGAGGGTCACGCTTACCTTTCCTGTTATCAATTCGTCCTCGTATATTGCCCTGGTGGTGTGCGGCCATGCCAAAGCTCCTGCCGTGTCGTCTGCCCTGGCTCACCCACAGGGTCGACCGGGTGCCCTTCTCCCAGTTCAAATGGTGCGCCCACAAAGGGAGCTGAGGTGGTTTTTGGACCAAGCCGCGGCTTCCTTGCTCTAGCAATGGTTTGATCGGTGACCACCCATTTTCTGGGTTCGATCAGCCGAATATTATGGCATAATGTATTAATATTCTTGTGTGGCCGAGTGTCGTAGAGGATAAATATGCTTTTTGACTGTTGTAGGCTGTGTATTATTTTATCCGTGTCATTACTTAAATAGTTAATTTATCATATCTCATAAGAATTTTAAAATTAAATATTTTTATTTCAGAATAATATTGTGACGACTAATTATTCACCTGTGAAATTCTTGTAATATACTTATATACTGGTGATCATGTGTGTGTGTGTGTGTGTGTGTGTGTAGTGAGATCTGAGATGCTAAATATTGTAATCTAGTATTTTTGATTTTCATGGATAATATTATTGAGTTCTTCATTAGTTTTACATCTTGTGTTAAAGTGAATTTTGTGATTTGGATATTATTTTGATGAATAAAAATGTGTATTTGTCTAATTATAGCCATGATTCCTTTTTTATGTTATATATACATGTGTGTGTGTGTGTGTGTGTTTGTTTGTTTGTGTCTGTTTGTTTGTTTGTGTCTGTGTATATGTTTGTCTGTGTCTGTGTATCTGTTTGTCTGTGTCTGTGTATCTGTTTGTCTGTTTGTCGGTGTATCTGTTTGTCTGTTTGTCTGTGTATCTGTTTATCTGTTTGTCTGTGTATCAATTTGTTTGTATCTCTGTGTATATGTTTGTGTGTGTGTGTGTCTGTGTTTATGTCTGTGCCTGTATGTTTGTGTTTGTGTCTGTGTTTGTGTCTGTGTGTTTGTCTGTGTGTGTTTGTGTCTATGTGTGTTTGTCTGTGTGTGTATGTGTCTATGTGTGTTTGTCTGTGTGTGTATGTGTCTATGTGTGTTTGTCTGTGTGTGTATGTGTCTATGTGTGTTTGTCTGTGTGTGTATGTGTCTATGTGTGTTTGTCTGTGTGTGTATGTGTCTGTGTGTTTGTCTGTGTGTGTATGTGTCTATGTGTGTTTGTCTATGTGTGTATGTGTCTATGTGTGTTTGTCTGTGTGTGTGTGTCTATGTGTTTGGCTGTGTGTGTATGTGTCTATGTGTGTTTGTCTGTGTGTGTATGTGTCTATGCGTGTTTGTCTGTGTGTGTATGTGTCTATGTGTGTTTGTCTGTGTGTGTCTATATCCGTGTATGTGTGCGTGGTTATCTATTTGTGTCTGTATCTATGTATGTGTTTGTGTGACTCTGTGTGTGTGTGTGTGTGTGTGTGTGATTGATTATCTTAATGTGAAAAGTAGAAAACTAAGTGCATAAAAATATAACAAGTGAACTAAGCCCTCCATTAGATGTGGCCATGCAGACCTTTTCCCATGAGATTTTGGGTCTAAATCTGCCCATTTGGCGTGCACCTCATAGAAATCTTTTACATGCACTTTTAATGATATTAATTATAGATGAAGGCATGAAGAATAAGAAAAACCATTGATGGTGTGTAATAATTCCAACTGTCTAGTCAAGGAGAAGAGTTTATTAGACCATTGATGTATGGCATCAATAAACTTGGCCAGCATTAGAAAAAATTAGGTCATGATCAATCCACTTAAAGAAAGAGAAACTTCAAGAAACAATGAAGGGTAAAGAACCTTCTATAAATCCAGAATTATTAAGAATTTCTTCCTTATTCGTTTTTTACTTCTCCAAAGAAAATATTTGATTTGGAGGGATTAACATGTATCTCGTAAGTGAGAAAATTCACATAATGTATCGAGAAAGATCTTGATTGATGGAGCATCTTCTCTAGAGAAGATTATCAAATCATCCGCATATATTAGGTGAGAGATTTTCAAGGGAAAACATCCAGGATGAAAGGAAAAGTCATATGGATTAGTAGCTTTAATAATTAATCTTGAAAGATATTCTATATAAATAGCAAAGAGATATGGAGATAGAGGGTTCTCTTGCCTTAGCTCCCTTTTACCTTTAAAGAACCCATGAAGCTGTTCGTTGATAGCAATTGAGAAATAGGTGGTGGATATATATTCATAAATAACATCAATAAAAATTATTAAAAAATTGAAAGCAACATATACTTCTTTCAAAAAGTACCAATCCACCGTATCAAATGCTTTTTGAAGATCTATCTTGAGAAAGCACCTCAGAGATATCTCTTAATTATATTTTGGGCTAGTAGGAAGTTATTTGAAATTAATCGTCCCTTTATATATGCTGCTTGAGTTGGATTGATTATATCTCCTAGAATACCCTTGAGTCTCGATGCATTCAGCTTAGTTATAAGCTTATATAAGACATTACAACAAGAGATGATTTTGAAGTCTTTCACCGAGGAGGCGTGAAAAGTTTTGGGTATTAATGCTATATATGCATGGTTAAGTTATTTTAACATTCTTCTAGGATGGAATAAGCTTTGTATAGAAAAGACAACATTTTTCCCAATATATCCCCAAGCCTCCTTGAAAAATTCTACCATATAGCCATCTGACCCTGGAAATTCTGCCATAGTTGGAACATTATAGGTCAATGAATTTTTTGCTTCCAAATATGTTAAGCAATGGCGGAGTGAACTCCTTGTGTCTCAGCCACATTTCATAGAATTTAAATGGAATTCTTCTCTTGTGAGATTCTCTTTCAATAGATAAGAGGATCATGCAGTGATCTGAAAATATTTTGGGGGGAAGGAATTTTGCATGAGTATCAATGGAAAGATTATCTCATTCTTGATTCATCATAGCTTTATCAAGCTTCCTTGATATAGCTATGATGTCTTGACATTCATATGTTGAAACTGCTCTACCTCCATTATTATCTATTGCTGAAAGGGGTGAATTAAAATCTCCCATTACAACCCAAGGAGAGGTATTAGAGGAACCTTGCAGGGTTGAGCTTTCCCATAGAGCTCTCATACTGACAATCGAGTGAAGACCATAAAATGATTGTTAGTCTAAAATTTCTTCTTGTTACTTTATCTAAAATCTTCAAATTATGTGTTGAGGATAGGAGAAGATTTCTTTCATTTCGGTAGTAAGTTTATCTCACATCACTATTATTCTATCATTTTGATGGCAAGAAAAGTTATCTATATAATCAAATCTTCTGAATTTAGATTTCATTAACCACAATATTTTCTCGATTTAGTTTTGCTTCAACAATGGCGAAGATATCAATTTGGTAAGCATTGAGCAACCTGGCCACTTCCTAATGTATGGGGCAATCGAATCCCCTTATATTCTAGTTAGCGATTTTCATATAAAAGGTACCATTTAAAATATATTTTTTTTCATCTAACTCTTTTCTAAAAATCATTCTATATCACACATTATAGCATACAACCTCCAAAGAGCCCCAATTCGTGCCATAATGAGTGTGACATTCACCATTACATATGCTTTGCCATCCATCATTTCCTAGCCAGTGTTTTACATATGATAAAATCATGTGTGATTCATTTATGCCAACCTTAAAATCCATATTATCCACACATAATGTTCCCCGCCCAAGTTACATGTGTATATGCCACCCTTACATTCATGATAACTTGAATGAAGCCCCGCACACATTCATACTTATCAAACCAATAGAAAACCTCATATATACTCACATACAGTTCCTTTTTAAGATCTTGTTTAGATCAGGCCTTGCTTATGTTTTTAATCACATTACTATGAATCATACAGCCCAACATTAGTCCTAACATATTGAGTGAGAAGAGTCCTTCCCTATACACCAATCCCTTTTTACATTCAAGCATGCCTTGTTTACATCTAAGCATGCTTCCTTTACAATTATCATAACAGATTTATTAGCAATTAATATAGTGCATACTACATGCATCCACAAGGAGAACATGCATTTGTGTATATCTACGTGTACAAATGAACATCTATGTGCACCCCTTTGATAAGGACTCTTTCAATAACCCATTAATGGACATTGTGTCTCTAGCCAAGAATCCATCAACCACACAAGCAACTAATTTATTAAGCTATGCCTAGTTATGAGGTATATAATGGAAGCTTCATGGCAAGTGCTTGCCATTAATAGTCCGTATGGTTGAAACATGATATACATGTTCAACTTAAACAGTATGTCCACCCACAAAATGAGCAACCACAAAGTATCCATCCACAGTAAGACCATACCCATATCAAGAGGTTCCCAACCTCTTCCCAAGAAACCCTTAAAATATTATATAGAGGGATGGGAAATAAGTGCTTCTTCCCCATCCATCCTCCAAAAATTGATCTAACATGCCACCATAGCATATAAATAATCATGCATGCAACAATTCTTAAAGAGTAGTGAGCTCCTTTAATTATGCTAGGAAAGACCATTTAGGGAAGAACCATTATATGGAGGTTTTTTATGTTTACCTTTGTTTCTCATGTTTAAAGAGGTTCCTTCCTTTGGGGCCGTCGAATCCTTACGTTTCTTCTTTCCTTTAACCAAGGTGAAGGGGTATTTCTCCTCTTTTAGTAGTTGCTTTTCCTTTTTTTCGTGTCGATGAATATATGAGCTTTCCTCTCTGCAATATTCTATGCTTTGAGGTGGAGGCATTTTCCCTTCTTCCAAGAAAGGGTGTGCTTATTCTTCCTCATTGTGTGAGTGCCGCAGCTTTCTTTATTTCGAGGGCGAGTCTGTTTCCTTAGCTTTCTCAGAGCTTTTGGAAGGCACTTTGGGGCAAGATGGGAAGTAGTCTTTCTTCTCTTCTTTGTGCTTCCTTTGGAAACTACCAATCATGTGTCTAAAAACAGAGCAAAAATTATAGTAAATTGGGAGGTTCTCATATATTATCAGTTGACAAATTTTTGACCTATCCGGGAAGTTCAAAAAGATTTTCTTTGATGGCTCTTCATTGAGGTTAATTTTTACTAATTCCTTGAGGCATTCGAGGTTAATTTGTCAATGTGTAGTGGCTTCTCTATGCAACTCATAGTTTTGCTTATGTCGATAAAATTTCATAGATGAATAGGGAAATTTGTAAATTTTTCTCATATAGGTATTTTGGGCATCTACTTCAGCTTGTAGTGATACTCAACCGGGAGTGGTTTAATATGTAAGGGTCTACCGAACACTAGATATGGGCCAGATTTTAACACATTTTCTATGTGCTCTGTGGTTTTGAATTTCAATAAAATCTATCCACTTGGATGTTAGATAATTTGGGCATATATCTTTCATTTCTCATCAATGAATTTCTGGAGTAGACCTAGTCCAAGGTTTTATGTAACAAAATACATTACAAGGCAATTTTTCCAAACTGCTATTCCATATTGTATGTCATCGCTTTCAAAATAAGTATTTCCTGGATGGTTTAGGGTAAATAGGATAGTTTAGTAGTATTTACCAAAGTTCTATTTAAAGACAAGAAACTATTTAATGACTTTATTCTTGTCGAAAGTCCTTGGATGAATAAGTAGAGTGACAATGACCATTCTTTCCTCCTTATTAACATTAGCAGTTTCTGGACTAGAATTCAAATGTGAGTCCGAAATAATATTATCTGACAATATGTTTCCTGAAACCTCATCAGAATTAAGCAAGGATTGAAAGGCAGATTCATCCCCATCCATCCCATTGTTATTTACTAATATTTTTTGACAAAAATCATCTTTGGAGTACACATCAGACTCACCATAATGTGATTTCTGAAAAGAATGTATGTTAGGACCTCCATCACCGATATCAGTATTAATAGTATGCATTTCCAAAGTATAACAGAGTGAAATTTGTTAACTTTACTGGATTTGCCCAAAACATGCATATGTTTATCAATTTCATTACCACGCGCATTAATATCCAATAATTTTCCATTCGCAAGGTTATATTTGGGAAGAAATTCATATGGATCGGTTGAAATTTTACTGTATAAAGTTTTCTGGGTGTCGCCATTATCGAAGAGGAATTCTGTGGCCTTGGAATCATTTTCTTAGTACACTACAAACCTTGTTCTTTGATTGTGCTTCGATAATCTACTATTTCTCTATGTGTTCTTCATTTTGCTTCGAGAGGTTCGAGATATGCACCTCTGTAATGGGGAGGCTTTCGGCTAGGTTTTGATTTCGGGGAGGGATATGACTAGATGAAACTGCAGTCTCATAGTGCCCATGAACCCATCCTAATCTCTTTCACGAAAAAAAAACCAAAGTTTTTAGATACAGAAACAATCTGTGTCACAAGCCTTGCCCAAATCTAACCTTCTAAGGTTGGATTCTTCAAGTTTGAAGAGAAATTTAAGGTTTTTTTGGAGGAATACGGGGAGGAGAGAGAGATAGAGAGATAGAGAGATAGAGAGATAGAGAGAGGATAGAGAGAGACAACGAAATTGATATGCATGATGATAATTCCTTACACATGTTAAAATCAGTCAGTGTTTGCCAATTGCCTAGCCAAGAAGTTCAATCTCTCCAAGAATATGAATAAGGTAAAATTTAAAAGATAAAAATTGGTAGGCATCATATTTACCAACTTTGTGATTGATGATGATATTGGAGATGATTTCTTAGAGTACTAAAAACATGGAGCAAGAGCTTATCCCTCAAATATAATGAAAGATAGATTCACTCATTTACCATTTATTTTGAGTGGAAACTAGAAAATATTAAATAAATTTATTCTAACTGAAGATATAATGAAAATGTGTGAATTGTTCACAAAGTGTCATTTCTTGGATGCTATTTTGAAGCTTTTCTCTAAGAGATTCTAGACTAGAATGATATGGAGGCATTCGAGATGCCAACAATATGGTAATCTAATTGGCAAAGAGGATGAAATCTTTTATCTTAAGGTCACAAGTTTGATCCCCAGTGATTTCAAAAATGTTCCATGGGGTGTTTGTTAATTGGATCTATCATGCTGTTGGGATGTGGGTCTTGCCTGCTCCGACCCCAAACCAATAATAATTAAAGAAAGTTATTTATAAAAAAAAGATAAGGGTGAAGATTGATAATTATCTAGAAGGCTTAGTATATAAAATAATTCCTAAAGGGTGGGAAAATGGAATATATAAATTTACCCTTAAATCACTCTTTCAAAGAAAATCATGCACCATAAATAAATATTTGGCTAAAGTTTATTAAATTGAAAATAAACAAACTAAAAAATAAAATAATCAAAAACATCACCAATAAGTAGGCGAGACGCTTCTTTTGCATTAAATAATTATCTCATTTAAAATTTTTGTTTTGCTAATCAGCTTTAAATCATAAACTCAATTTTTTTTATTTAAACTTTGAACCACCATGAAGCCAATCCTTTTTTTCAGCATCATGGTTCTCATATATCAACTTAACTCAGCACAATGGCCAAGAAATGGCGAAACAGGACCATGGCCACCACGTTGACTAACATCATAATGATCATGGCCATACTCAAATTGAGCTAACACTAACCAACTTCTCCTCATAATTATTGTAACCATCGACCATTATAATCTTGCTGTATTTGACTCATCATGGGGTAGAACAAGACCGTATCATCGAAGAAACTAGCCCAAAAATTATTATTCTTGTATTAACATATGCTTGCCATGTGGAACGGCGAAATCATGAGGTCCACATGATTGTGACCATAATAAAAGATGATGAAAGTTACACCACATCAAAGAATGATATTGTAGTGACTTTCCTCTCATACTATAAGGGTCTTGCGTACGAATTAGGAACCCAATTTGGTATCTTGCGTACGAATTCATGTTGTCAACGAGGATGAGGATATTATGTTTTACCACCCAACTGTATAAAGAAAAAGAAGACTGAAAAGGGAATGCCTTTGAGAGCAGAATGTAGGAACCTAGCTTCCCTTCGTCCTCCACATATATATGTGTTTCTTGTGAAAAGAACTCCAAATTGGAGTTCCGAACTCCACATGTGTGTGTGTGTGTGTGTGTCTATGTATACTATTGTTTATATACATATGTAGACATATGTATTACTTGTATATATATTTATATTGTCAATATATTGTAGTATATATAGACATATATACTCAAACATGTACACACACACACACACACACACACACATATATATATATATGTGTGTGTGTGTGTGTGTGTGTCTATGTATACTATTGTTTATATACATATGTAGACATATGTATTACTTGTATATATATAATGTTGTATATATATTTATATTGTCAATATATTGTAGTATATATTGACACATATACTCAAACATGTACATATATATATATATGTGTGTGTGTGTGTGTGTGTGCGCGCGTGTGTGTTTCTATGTATACAATTGTTTATATACATATGTAGACATATGTATTACTTGTATATATATAATGTTGTATATATATTTATATTGTCAATATATTGTAGAATATATTGACATATATACTCAAACATGTACATATATATATGTGTGTGTATGTGTGTGTGTGTGTGTGTGTGCGTGCGTGTGTGTGTCTATGTATACAATTGTTTATATACATATGTAGACATATGTATTACTTGTATATATATAATGTTGTATATATATTTATATTGTCAATATATTGTAGTATATATTGACATATATACTCAAACATGTACATATATATATATGTGTGTGTGTGTGTGTGTGTGTGTGCGCGCGCGTGTGTGTGTCTATGTATACTATTGTTTATATACATATGTAGACATATGTATTACTTGTATATATATAATGTTGTATATATATTTATATATTATAATATATGTTTGTTTATATATTGTAGTATATATAGACATATAAACTCAAACATGTACATGTACATATATATATTGTAGTATATTAGTGTGTGCGTGTGTTTGTGTGCACACACACACACACACATGCACACACGCACATATATATATATATATATGATCAATTTTACTTGAATATATGTGTGTGTGTGTGTGTGTGTGTGTGTGTATGCTTCAAATTATTATATTTTCAATACAAATTAATATATAGACAACAGTATAAATGATGTTTTTGGGTTGATACAATTTAGTGGGAGAGAATTTAATTATTTTTGAATTTGGTGCAGACAAATAAAAACTGATTCTCAAAATATAATTAATTTGATTTTTTCAAAAACATTAATGTGATTGGTCGATCATCGATGAGGAACGTTTGCTCGCCACTCGCATGGGCCCAGATATTCTTCACACGTGTGAATTTATTTGCGGAGAAAAATCTGCATCAGGCTCAGGCACCCAATATAAAGTATAAACATATGAGAAAAAATATGCGTGGCATGGCACGCGCTACGTCAATTTCTTCTTCCTCTTTCCTCCTCTCTCTGCCTCACTCTCCCACTCTATCCCTTTTGAAAAACGCCATGGTGGAGGTGGACTTCCTGTTTTTTTATCTTCATTTGGCATGCGAACTGTAATCGATTCGAATCTGGAGTTGAGTTTATGGTTTTTGGAGATCCACCTCGACGATGCTATTCAGTGTCAGGAATCTTGTAAGACTTCCCATTTTGGGAGGCGCATCATCTTCAACAGTACAGGTTGCTCGCTGGTTTTTGAGTTCTGTATCTTATTTATCCTCCTTCCATGAATTCAAGATATTTGAGTAATAAATGAGTATCGATCAGTCGCGATCCATCATACACAGCACAAAACTGCATCGAAGATCGAAAGGAAGGTTTATCAGAAGAGGATCAAGTGGATGAAAACTTCCAGAAGTAGCCATTCTCCATCGTCGCCTTCAAATTCATCTTCTCCATCGTCTTCGCCGTATTTCTGGCCTGGTTTCCGCTCCGTTCTTCTCATCGTTGCTTCTTCCTCTCCAGCTGCTTGCTCTTATTCTGATCGGTGTGTTATCCCTCGTTGACTTGTAGTTCCGATTCTTATTTCTCTGTGCTTGTCAAATTATTCAGATCCGAGGGCTCCATGATCTGTTCGGTCTGTTGATTTTGCTTGTCAGATCTGAATAAGTTGTTTTCGACGATGGTGGTTAGGTTTACTGTTTCTTTTCAGGGGGAATTTAAAATCCCCATGGTCACGGCGGAAACGGAAACACGCCCTTTCTTCTCGGCAGTGGCGGAGTTTGTTTACGGCTGATGGAAAAATGCGCCACGCAGTTGATTTATTAAAGAAAGTTAGAAATGGAGTTAGTACCCCGCCCGACACTTGCTTCTTCTTTGTTTTCACATGATTTGTTTTGTTTCCTTACTGTTTCGGTGATCTAGGGTGTTCATCCGTGTATTCGTGCAGAAGTTTGGCCGTTCTTGCTCGGAGTGTAAGCTCAATCCTTCGCTTTTGATTTCCATTTTCCTTGTTTGTTTTGCAATTGAATCGTTCTGATCGTCACAAATCTGCCATCTCTTCATCCCTAACCTCTTCATCCTTGTTCTACTCGGCTGAACCCCCATTGATGCTTGCTCTGCAATTACCAGATCCTTGTGGCATCTGATTCATGGTGTTTGTTGAGAGCTAAAATCGAATCTCTTTTAGTAAATCAGTAGTGGCTGACAGTAGTTTCTCCTGAAACAGATATGACTTGAACAGCTCTAGCAAAGAACGAGAAGTCATGAGAAAATACAATAGGTAACACAGCCGATCTAACAAATTTTTGCTTTGCTCTTTTCTTGCTATGTTATATCTTCCTCCTCTCCATTCGTGATTCTGGAGCAAAACTTTCATTTGCAGAATGATATTTGAAAAGCTGCGGAGGCAATGCCGGCGTCTTGCTAATTGCAGCAGCAGCAGCACCATTACTAACCAGAACAGGGAGGAAGGAGAAACCTATAATGAAGATGGTGAGTGTGTTGAAGAAGATGTTGGTTCTTCTTGTTCTGAAGATGTGGTCACCGCTAGAGATTATCTTTCGAGCGAAGGAAAAGTTTCGGATGTAGATTACCTAACTGATAACTTTTGCGCACTGTTAGAGTGTGACAGTGGCAACTCAGCCACTGTGCCGAATACTGAATCATCATCTGATTCAGATTTATCTGAAGAAGCCCATGTTATTCCGTCATCATCTTCAAAAAGTAGGGAAGAAAGTGACCCAAATGGAACCTCCATTGGAAAAGCTCCATTCTCAAGAAGCCAGTTCCCCTCCATCTCCTCCATTCCTGAGAACTTCTCTTGCTGGCAGAGGATCATTCGCGTTGACGCACTGCGTGCAAGTTCAGAATGGATTATATACTCACCTTTTCTGGCACAGATATCTGCAGAGAGAGCAATCTCTGCTGCGATTGCTGTTAGGTTGAAGAACTATGACCACCTCGAACCATGCCGGGTGTTCCATGCAGCACGATTGGTAGCCATTCTCGAAGCTTATGCTCTCTATGATTCAGATATTGGATATTGCCAGGGAATGAGTGATCTCCTCTCCCCCATCATTGCTGTCATCACAGAGGATGATGAAGCTTTCTGGTGCTTTGCAGGCTTCATGCGAAAAGCTCGACACAATTTTCGTCTTGATGAAGTTGGGATCAGGAGGCAGCTCAACATGGTGTCCAACATTATAAAGTGCAAAGACTCTCATCTCTATAAACACCTGGAAAAGTATCAGGTGGAGGACTGCTTCTTCGTGTATAGAATGGTGGTGGTGTTGTTTAGAAGGGAATTGTCCTTTGAGCAGACCATCTCCTTGTGGGAGGTGATGTGGGCTGATCAGGCAGCCATTAGAGCAGGGATCGGCAAGTCTGCCTGGAGCAAGATAACCCAGCGTGCACCTCCCACAGATGATTTGCTGCTCTACGCCATTGCTGCTTCTGTGTTGCAGAGGAGGAAGCTCATCATGGAGAAATACAGTAGCATGGAAGAGATCTTGAGGGAATTCAATAACATGGCTGGCCAGCTCGACGTGTGGAAGCTTCTAGATGATGCCCACGACTTGGTCGTAAATCTCCATGATAAGATACCGACGAACTTCTGATCCCCAACTCCATAACCAGAAGGTACGACTATCCCTTCTTACTTTTTTCCTTCGTCTTCTTCTTCTTCCCTCAATTTTTTTTTTTTTTTTTTTTTTTTGCTGCTTTTTCTCCTTGCTGTGACGCGTAAGCAAAACACCAAATTGCAGGCGTCTCGTTTAGTGGTTGAAAGAAAGCGTTGTTTTTGATTTCTTGTCGTGCTGCTAATGCCATAATTTATTTTTCCAATCTCCGATTATATTTTTTTCATACATATTTCGGATTTATTTTTATTTTTTTTTTGAAAAAAAAAAATCTGCCATTAATGGTATCAATTAATATTGTTTAAACTAATTAAACTCATTTTTTAATTCAAATTAATAGTTTTTTATAAATTTTTCTAATTTTATTTTTTCAACACTAGTCTTCCTACAAATACGCATTATTTTTTGTTTCATCAACATTCATTTATTAAAAAAAAAACAAAATTTTTAATAATTTTTCAATCTCTTTTTTTTAAACAAAAAATACATCCCATTAAAAAATCATTTTTTAATACAAAAAAAAAAAAGACGAAAAACAAACAAATGCATTATTATTAATCAACCTGTCTTGGTCTAGCAAAACATAATAACTTAGGAATGGGCGATCAGGAGCGGGTCCTGGGAGAGAATGGGGGGGTGGGTGGCACCGGCGTCAAGCCTGCTTGACGAAAACTCGAACAGCTAAAGCCAGGCCCAGCACCATGAGCGGCAGCAGAAACTGCATGGCTTTAACAAGGCAGGAGGATGGAGACTTGCCCTGCTGGCTTGTCGGAGCTGGCTTTGAGTGGGCCAGGTGCCCCCTAGGCGGCATCGAGTCTGCATCAATGACACCCATGCAATACTTATTCATAATCTCTCTTGCATTGTCACTGTGTCCGACGTCTTCGAAATCATCCGTAGCATCCTTGCCTACAAAGAGCACGAAGAAAAAACAAAAAAAAACAAAAAAAACACAAAATTAGATCGTTGCCTAAATCAACAACACATGGCGATTTTGCAGAAAGGAACAGCAAGTTTGCCTCTCGAGGACAACAAATTTTCATCTCCCCCAGGGTGATCGTGATTCAACAAGAATGCAGTGACGTCATATACCTGAAATTGAATCATTCCACTAGCATTACAACAAGATGTGGCTCACAAACAAAAAATTATATTAAATATATCAAATCTCAAAAGAATTATTAAAAAAAAAAGTAATTAAACATAAATAACAAAAAATTATATTAAATATATAAAATCTCAAAAGAACTATAAAAAAAAAAGTAATTAAACATAAATAATACTAAAATAATTGATCATATAAAAAATTATCATGTCATATATATATATATGTGTGTGTGTGTGGTGTGTGTGTGTGTGTATTGAAAGTCATATCTTAGAACGGAGACAAATACATTCATCTAAGAGCAAACTCATTATAGATAATCTTTACAATTCTATAAGGTAAGATTGTTGAATATAAATCTCTCTTAGAATCCACACTACGCAGGAGCCTTGTGTACTGGGTACAACCTCTATACACGTATGTATGTATATATATACATGTGTGTGTGTGTGTGGGTGTTTGTAGATATGAAAAATTTAATAACTATGGTTTAGTAATAATTATGACCATATCTAATATAAAAAGTTGTTTCATTTAGCAAGAAATATGAGAAAGATTAATATCTTAATAGACTTGTTAAATGTAATCTTTATGATTCATCAAGATAAGTTTGTCGAATATAAATCTCTCTTTGAATTCATGCCAAATAGGAGTCTCTTGTGTACTGGGTTGGGTACCACCATATATCAACAGACTCACCAAATGTAATCTTTCTGATTCTCCAATGTGAGATTATCAAATATAAATTTCTCTTGGAATTCGCACCAAACAAGAACCTTGTGTATCGAGCACAAGTACAACCTCCATATATGTGTGTGTGGATACAAGTGCGCGTGCGTGCATACGTGCGTGTGCGTGCGTGTGTGTGTGTGTGTATATATGTATGTATGCATGTATTTATAGATATGAGAGATTACATAACTATGATATAGCTATAATTATGATCATATCTAATAAAAAAGAGTTTCTTGCTTAGTATGAAATGTAAGAAAGATTAATATATCAAGAAACTTATTCTTAAAAATTAAAAAAATTATATCTGATAAATCTCGAACCCAAGATCAACTATCTTTGAAAGAATCCACTTGATATCATATCAATGAACGATTCAGCTACAATTAAGTTGAAGAAATTAGATAAAGTTATGCAATAGTGATCGCGACTAAGTCGATTTAATTTTAAAATTTTTATGAGATCTAGTGTATTAATGATGGTTAAATACATCTTAAGCACTAATGAGATTAATTATATTCAAGTATAATTTACCTAATCTCTCTCACCTTCTCTAATCTCACTAATTTTTAATCTCTCTATTATCTAATCTCTCTCATCTTCTTCTTTTTTCGCTCCTCTAATCTCTCTCATCTTTTGCTATTTCATAGTGGTTTCCTCGATGGTTGGTTTTGATGATGGAGTATCACAATAGTTGTAGAGACAATTACAATGTTTTGGAGGTGTGTCATGATGGTGCTCTGTGATTGAGTTGTCAATGTGTTTGTTTATCATAGCGTGAAGATTGTTACTTTTTTTTTTGTGGGCTCTAGTAAAAATTAGTTCCTAGGCCAATCGAACATGTGTCAACCGGGCCGGGCCGGCACGAGGCATTGCACGGTTCAGCCGTGCCTAGGCAGGCCCGGCACGGGAAAATTCCGTGCCCGGGCCCGTGACATGGGTTCGTCCCGTGTCGGGTGTCCCTTGAGCCCGACCCCGCGATGGCCCCTCCCACAAAAAAGACCGCTGGTCGTGTCTGATTCGACCCGACCCACGGTCCCCCGAATCCCGAACCATACGGACAGGCCAGCCCGAGCGGGCCAGGCACGGCACAGTACAGTAACCGTGCCGTGCCTGGCCCGGCACGAAGGCACGTTCGTGCTCAAAAAAAAAAACCTCTAATAAAACCTTTGGTGTGTCAAAAAAAATAATTTTTTTAGATCCAGATGATTTATAGCAATTGAATTTGATTCCAATGATTACAATAAAATCTCACACTTGTTAGATTTTTATAATTTAAAAAGATAAAAAAAAATAAAAAAATATATTATTTTAATATAAAATAAAGATTTCTAGAATTTTAGTCTATCATCTTCTCTCAATTTATCATTTCAGCTCTCTCTGCTCTCCTAACTACTGAGACATAATTAATTCTATTGTGATTTCTAAAGTTATGGACAAGGAGGAGCAGGCATCTAGTTCAACTCAAATAAATATAATATTCAAAAAAATAATAAAAAAATTAACATGCCATAGTTGTGGTTATAGTACACAATTTTTTCTATAGTTTTTAAAATTTTATTATTAATTTATTACATAATATAATATTGTAAATATAAATTTAAAAATAATAAATATTGTAGTTAATAATAATGAATTTAATATAGGTTTAAATAATAACAACCTCATTAAAAGATCTTTATAATTTGAACAAAACAAGTTATCTCTATAATCTACTATTTTTGCCTTTCATGAACACATTCCTTTCATTTATGTCTGTCACTTATGATTTGACCAGATACAATCTAATTCATATTAATCTTTTTCTAATGGCTTATATACTCATAATGTTTGTTCTAATAATATTATATTACAGGCACCAACATTTGTCTCTCAAACACATGAAGCTTCTCCTTCATTTGTGATCTCTTAAGCATCGTCTGAGTTTGCAGATCCAACTCTGCAATGATCCACGAGCATTTGTAAATCCACAAAATTACCAATTTTTATTTACTCTTATTATTCCTCAAATACTTCTTTTTTTAGTTTCTATTCATTGTTTCACTGGGCATTCTTCCTATAAAGAGGCCATTCATGATCTACACTGACAAAAAGCTATAGATAAGAAACTTTCTGCTTTGTATTAGATAGATATTTTAAGATTTAGTTTCTCATCTCTTGGTAAGAGTATTCTTTGTTATCATTAGATATGTCAAACGGGACGTGCCGGACCGGCTAGGCCCATTTTTAGCCAGCCCGATCATGCTTCCATGGCGGGCCAGGCACGGCACAGTTACTGTACCTTGCCGTGCCTGGCCCGGCACGGTTCTGTGGATGTCAGCCCGACATGGGCCAGCAGCACGAATCCCCCCAGTTCGGCCGGTCGGGACGAACCCTTATTTAAAAAAAGTATGGTTTGGCAGTGCGCCGCCGCGCCGCCCTCCCACCGCAATGCCTCTTCATTATCGGGGGACAGTGAGTTTTGCCCGTCGGGCTCAGCTTCTGCCATTGGGAAGGTTTATCGGCTCGTGCCGAGATACCATACCAATAGGTCACGGTACCATGCCAAGCTAGCCCAGGCAGAGCCAAATCATGCCGTGTCTCGTGCCGAACTAGGCCGGCCCAGCCCAGTTGACACCTCTAGTTATCATAATCCACATTGCTCTTGTTGCCTAAAGATTATATTCTTTCTCTATCCAAGTATGTTACAAAAACTCTTAAGCAAGCTAAAATTATTGATAATAAAACCATTAATATTCATATTGAGGTTAAATACAAAAACTCTTCTTATAATTATGTACTTTTGTCAGATCCTACAATTATTAGTCAATTTGTTGCTCATAATAATATTGTTGTAGGTCAATTTATTGCTTTCCCTACTAAAATTCAATGGGTAGCCATTTTTCGTATTTTGAGATATTGTTGAGGTACAATCTTTCATAATCATGTACTTTCATATATCTTTCCTCTAGAACTGAGTGCATACTCTAATGTTGATCATGGAAGTGACCCTAATGATCACAAATATGTTATCAGATTTTGGATCTTCTTGAACAATTCTCTTATCTCTATAAAAAATAAGAAATAATCTCTTATTTCTCTATCTTCAACTAAATCACAGTATTGTACTATAATATCTATTATCAACTAAATTATGTGATAATAATTAATAAAAAATAGAATATTTCTTTTTTATCCCACTCCTATGTATCATGACAATAAGTGTATTATTTAGAAAACTCACAATTCAATCTTTCATGAACAAACCAAGTACATTAAAATTGATTATCATCTCACACTTCATCATCTTGAGCATAACACCAACATTTTGCCTTTTATTTTTTCTTTCTTACAACTTAAATTTTCTTTATCAAGTCGCATCATGTTTTTTTATTTTCATTTTTTAGTTAACAAACTCTAGATGCTTTTAGTAGCTTCATCATAAGTTTGAGAGAAAGTGTTAGATAATAAGTTAGCTAGGGTTATTTGTTAAATATGGACTTGATCATTAAAGTCTTAGTCTTTAGGATGGTTAATCTTCTAAAGACCTAAATTTTAAGAATTTGAATTGCTCCACTTATAAAGTGGATTTGAATTTTGATATGATTACAAGAAAGCTATAAAAACAAACATTTGAATCAATAATGAAATATAAAAAAATTTGTTCCACTTTAATTTATGATATTCTTCACTCTTATCTTCTTTAATGTTTAATTTAAAACTTATCACGTGAATTCTAAGATGAAGAAATGAGAAAGATCTAGTTCTACTAATATTATGACAAATTCAATGCTAAATTCAAATTGCTAAAATTTAATATAAATGCTAATATAAAACTAAAAAAAAAAAAACTTAACGCCATCTTTTTTTACTTGTTAGAGCAACTCCAACGGAAGATGCCATCAGGGATAGGGGTGTAACCGAGCCGAGTCGAGCCGAGTATTAGGCAGGCTCAGCTCCGCTCGATTTTAAAGGAGTATGCTCGAGCTTATTTACGAGTCTGTTTACGAGGTGACGAGCCGAGTTTGAGGGTGCTCGGGCTCGGCTGGTTTAACTTACGAGCCTATTCACGAGCTTGTTCATGAGTCTAGTTAATAATCTTGCTCACAAGCCTATTCACGAGCCTATTTATGAGTTGACGAGCTGAGTTTAATGGTACTCGGGCTCGGCTCGTTTAACTTACGAGCCTCAAAATAATGTTCGGGAATTAAAGAAAATATTTATCTAAAATAACCAACATATACCTACATTAAAAAGATAAGATAATAAAAGTTTAATTAACTTGATTGAAGTTCGAGAAAAATTTGTTGTGCATCAAGCCTTCTTCATGTTCACGAGCATATTCACAAGCTTGGTTCACGAGCTTGTTCACAAGCCTGATTAACGAACTTGCTCACGAGCTTATTCACGAGCTGACGAGCCGAGTTTGAGGGTGCTCAGGCTCGACTCATTTAACTTACGAGCCTCAAAATAATATTCGGACTCGGTTCGTTTAACTTAATAAACAAGTTCGAGCGAGCTTCTAATGAGCCGAACGCCGAGCAGCTCGCTAGCAGCTCGCTCGGTTACAACCCTAATTCAGGGGTGCCATCCCCGTAACTGCCAAAATGGCACCCAAATCATAAATTCTGTTGCTCCAACGAGGGTGGCATAGAGGGTTGCAAAATGTCATCCAAGGTATAGAAGTGTCATATTTGGCAAATTTGGAGAGAGAAAAGAGAGGATGCAAAATAGCAGTTATGACTACAGTGCATCTCACAATGACTCTCTCAAGGGGTTGAAAAAATAACTTTTGAATAAAAAAATATTTAATTATTAAAATAACACCCCATTTTGGCACCTACTATTAGAGCAAAATTATTATTTATGGGTGCCAAAATACTGTTTAAGTTTGCAAAATGACATTTAGCACTCTTTTTTTGGCAACTACCATTGGAGTTGCTCTTAGAACACCATATCAACAAAAGAAACTAAGGGATGTGGTAAACAATGATAGTTTTGTTAAAGGGGACATGAAAAATCTAGATCCAATGTGGTAAACGACCAAACACAATGTGTGAATGTGATTCATAAAAATGGTAACTTAGCATGTAGATCAATAACTTAATACGTGCTCTTAAAAATCTCTTGCATATGGAACTACTAATTTGTGTAGTTCATACGAACAGATCTCCTTTCTAACGGAGAGCGAAGTTGCAGAAATTCTACGAAAATGTTCACAGGTACCATCCTTGAAAATAAGACGGGCGACTTAGGGAAAAAGGCAGAAACATCAAACAGGTAAAAAAAAGAACAATTAAATTGCAGACTTCACCTTGCCACCGATGATGAGCCAGCAATGTTCGTCATTTTTGTTGAGCTTCGAAACTTCGTCGAACTTGTATATCTTTATATTAGATTCAGAGGACATTTTCAGGAAATAATGAATCAAAATTCCAATGAATTCAGATCTGATAAAGTCTTTTAACAAGACAGATGAAACAAGCTTAGCGAGGAGATAAATGTAGCCTAGCCCTAGCGACTGAGAGATAGCAACTCACTTGTGGTATGGCAAAAAACGATGCGTGTTCGTGTTGACCATTCCCAGCTCAGTTTCAGTACTTGACATTTAGGGGAAACAACAACGAGTTGATAGAATAATGTTTGGTCATTTTTAAAATAATTAAAAAAAACCTCCCTCCGAAATTTTAAGTGATAAAATTACCCTAGACTCAAAAATAATTAACTTATTGGGAGAATTATGTTTTGGTAGAATTCATGTAAAATAATTGAAAAAAAAAAACTAACCCAATTTTAAAATTTTAAAATAGGCACCAAACTCTAAACAATTTGATTTTTGGTGCACTTAATTATCCTAATACCAAAATATTTTATTAAGAGTTTGGTGCACCAAACTCTTAACAATTTTAATATTTTTGGTGCACTCAAACTAACCCCTCTCTCCTCTCTTCTCTCTCCTCTACGCTCTCCCTTTGCCCCTCTTTCTTCGCTTCTCTCCCATTTTCTCTCTTTCTTCATTTTTCTCCCCTTTTTCCTTTTTCTTCACCCCTCTTTCTTTTTCCCTCTCCCCTCAGTAGAGCTCATTGGAGCTCCATGAAAGAGCTTGATGAAGCTCCTTGCTGGAGCTCGTGGAGCACAACTCCAGTGAGCTTAATGATGGAGCTCCAGGGACCTCCACAGAGGAGCTCCAGCAACCTCTAATAATGATTAAGCAACTTTCTTGACTATACGATCTTACATCATTATAAATTTATTCACTAAGTGCCAACAAAAGAAAAAAAAAATTATAGGGATATGCTTATGTCATACTCCTATATGATCTTACATCATGTCACCCCTAGTATGTACAATGTCCTTAGCTGACTTAAACGTAAATGCTCCTTGGTTAGGTGGCCAAACTAGTTTGTCCACTAGTCCTCTCCTAACCTTCATTATCCATTCCACCAGACTTGGAGGAATGACTATATTAAACTTATCAATGTCTTGATCATCTCATTTGAAAAACTCTTTGATAAGTATTTTGGAAGGATCCTTCAAACCAAATGAACTTAGCTTTTTTGACTCCGGCCACTTATCATGACAAAACAATATATTGTTTCTTCCCAACTTCCTAGCAATATATCCATTCATCATTGTGCTCTCTTAATTCTTTTCCATGTCGGTGTATCGATATATCTTTTTTATGTCAGGGAATCACAGTCCACAATATCTATCCCTCAAAACCCTATTGAGGAGAGATTGTTTGGTTTAGAATTCCCACCAGCACCATAGTTTCACTTCCATCACTTTAGAAATATCTCAAATGTTTCTGAAACCCAAGCTGCCTTCTTCTTTCAGCTTTCAAAGGTTCACCTCATTTCTTCTATCTCAGATGTTTCAGACCTTTCCCATATCCCCATTGGAATTTCAGCATTTGTCTTTCCATCGTCTTAATCACCATGAGAGTAGGTCTCATAGCATGGATCAGGTAAATGGGAAGTGGGGCAAAAACGTGTTTTATCAACATAATATTTTCTCTCTTCGATAAAAGCATATTTGATCATCCTTCTATATGTGTTCGGAACTACTCTTACTATGTCTTTTGTATAGTGGAAAACCCTAGATACATAATGGATAAATCATGCTTCTCCATACTTAGATGACTCTTAAGCTCGACCACACTCTTCTGTTTGATTTTTGCTCGGCGGTCATAACTGCACTTTTGAAAGTTGATGGCCTAGCCTGAGATTTGCTTGTACATTTGAAGAACCTCTTTCATCTTTCTAATGGAGCTATTCATCCCATTAGTAAAAAATAATGGTGCCATCCGCATAGGCTAGGTGATTGATCGACACCTAACTACCAATATGGAAACAACTACTAGGCACTTCTCGTGGAGGCCATTTAGGCTTCTAGAGAGGTACAACCATTAACAAGAATTGGGTTAGGGACAATGTGTCTCCTTTTCGAATACCTCGAGTAGAATAGAAGAAGCCCAAGACTTCTCATTTAATCATAACTAAGAACCAATTGTGAAAAATACTATGATCTATCATGCCCTTCCACTTATTGGGGAATCCGAACTTTGACAAGATATTGCTCATATACGATCAAACACCTCTATCATTTTCCTTCTCCATATCAAGCTTGATAATTAAATTTCCACCTCTATTCTCTTTTAAGATAAGGTGAGTCATTTCATGTGCAAGATAAATATTATTGAAAATATTTTTTCTCGGCATAAAATTTGATTGATTCTGCAATATGCACTTATGGAGATCTGTCTTGACTCGTAGAGTCAGCAATTTCAAAATGACCTTATATGGGATTCGAATAGTATTTTTCTTCACCATGCACCAAGACAAAGTCAAAGCACGACAAAACCCTATGGATGCTTTTGTCGCTCCTTAGAAGATCCACAAGTAAGCAAAAGATGTAAGACATAAGGTAAATCATAGAGTTGAGGGCATAACTCTCAAACCTCCCCTTTCTAGGGTAGATTCAAAAAAATCAATCAACATAGAATGAGATTAAGATTTATATCCTAGATTCTCACATGGGCTATCATTAGGAATCTAATTTTTATGAGACATATTCTTTTGTATATTATGAATCTCTCTCAAATATCAAGCTAAATTGAGATTTAGAATTTGTGTTATTTTTCTTATGTGTTGTATAAATATTTGAAATTTAATAAATATGTTTGATTTATATTATAGAATAAAAATTGATGGATATGATAATTAAATAAAACTTGAGTTAGGTATTTGACTATTGGTGAGTTTCTGCATGTTATCATATTAGATGCTAACAAGTAAACTACACAGCACATTCGCACATATGGTAGGAAGAAAGTGATAGTCTTTTTGACCATAATGTGAGAGACAATCTTTTATGTTAATACTCAAAATATAGGTATGTTAATCATTGTGAGTATGGTGCCCACAAAACCAAAAACATGACTAATTTTTCATATCAATCCATTGTACATGTCTTAGAAAAAGTATTTCTCGATTGAGGTGGATGTTATTGAATATTCTCTTAATGATTTTACCTTTAGTGCAAAAGTCGCATCAACATTGTGAAGGATAGTAATAGGAAATCCATGAGACATGTATTGTGATTTACAAGGTAGAGAAACTCAAGAGTAAAGTATGTTAATTGTGCGAGCCTAGTGCTTATGAAGCTAAAAGTAAAAATACTTATAAACCACATTATTTATTAGATCTTTATGAAATTTGAGGCTAGAGAATAAGAAAGTACATATAAAGTAACTATTAAGGTAAATTGATGAGTTGACTAAAAGGTATTTACTTATGAATCACTTATGAGCATATATGATTTGTTGTCTATATGGTAAAGTATTGAGGAGATAACTATGAAGAAATCATCATTAAAAAGAGCTCAATGGTGATAACCATCATGTATGTCATTTAGGCAGAGAGTCATTGCATAACAACCCAACATTCATTATATATTAAAACACGATATAATTATAATTATTTAATTATGCATCACATAAATTAATTAGATAAACCATAAGATCTAAAAGTAATATAAATATCGCTAACAATCTCTTTTACTAAAATTGTATTATATTATTATTGGTTGACCAAACTACTGATATAATCCTTGTGTCATTGTTATCTATACAAAAGTCCTCTTTACTACTTATATGACTCATATACTTGCAAATCTTTGTTAATAAGATATCCTCACCAATAAACTTTTGGGATACTATCTAATTAATAAAATTAAGCAATATAACAAAGTCATAACAAAGATCAATGCCAAAGATATGACTATTCCCACCACCATGCTCATATGATGTACAAGAGAGATCATTCATAGTACAATCACCATATTATGCACAAGAGTGACCATTCCTAGTATTACAATTATTCTCAGTGTCTCAACCATATTATGGATAAAAGGAACCATTCCCAAAGCCTTATCATTCCCAATACTATAATTTTGTGTTACATAGATGATAGGCTCAAGTCACAAATACTTTTTAGTACCTTGATTTTGTATTATAGAAAGATATATTAGGTTGTGTTCTAAAGCCATAACCACAATTCATAGTTGCAACCATGAGCTCAAGAGTTGAAAACTAAAGTCATTGTAGCTTCCAAAAGCTATTACTTAATTCTTAGAGAAATATAGAAATATTATAGTATAAAAAAGGAAAGAAAAAATATTAAAAAATTTTCTTCTTCTCAATACACCAAGATAAAGTCAAAACACAATAAAATAACCCTAGAGCTAATTTTTATGCTCCTTATGAGATCCAAAAGTAAGCAAGAGACATAAGATACAGGCTAAACCCACAAGTTGAGATGACTTTCAAACCCCCCTTTCTAAGTTAGATTCGAGAAAATCAACCAAAATATTATGAGGTTCGAGTTTGTATCTTAGATTCTAATGAGGGCTATCATTGAAAATTCAAGTTTTAAGAGACTTCTTCTCATGTACATCATATATCTCTCCTCTATATCAGGCTAAAATGAGGTCTAGGTTATATACTTATGATTTATGTGATGTATAAATGATTTTATGATTAAGTAATTAAAAAAATTTTGTGACGGCCCTCATGGATTGCTTTATATTATAGAATGAAAATTGATGGATATGATAATTAGATAGAACTAAGATTTAAGGGTTTAACTATCAGTGGATTTGTGCATGTTTTTGTGATGGTTAGTAACAAGTAAATCATGAGGCTCCCATATGCAAACAATATAAGAAAGTAATAACCCTTCTGATTGAGTTATGTGAGACAAACCTATATGTTAAAAGTCAAAATTGAGGAATGTTAATGATTGCAAGTATGACACTCATAAAGTAGAAAGAACCAACGATTTTATATACTACTTCATTGTACATATCTTTAAAAAACTAATTCTAAATTTATATGGATATTTAATATAATATTCTTCTGTTTCATATTTAGTATGATAGTCATATCATTACCATGCAATATGATGACGGATAATCTACAAGAATGAACGAGTGTAGGGTGACTCACAAATTGGTGATAACTCTTAGGTTGCTTTCAATTATATGGTTTCCAACATTAAGATTTGAGAAAATCATATATTAATTTAGTGAATATGGTACTAACAAAGTTGAAAGTACAAATGCTTAAAAACCATATTTGTTCTTAATCTTTATTATACATGAGGCTGGAGAATAAGAATATATATGATAAATAACTATCAAGAATTAGATGAATTACCTAAAAGGTATTAACTTATGAATAAACATCATGTAGAGATAATTTATTATCTTTGTTGTAAAGTACTGAGAGGATAACTATGAGGAGACTATCATTTAGATAGGCTCAATGGTGATAACCACCTTATATACAATTAGATTAAAAGGTCATTATTGAAAAATCCAACATTAATTCTATATTTTTACTCAGCATTAATTGAATGATTTGTATAAATGTCATATGAATCAAGTGGAAAAACCCTAGGATCTAAGAGTGATACTATTCAGTGATTAATTTATTGAAAATTCTCATGTATTTTTATGGTTGATAATGATGTGTAGATGTGAAAATAAAGCTAATATGTGTTGATTTCATTATATTTAGATTTATAGAGAGATTTGATGAATAGTTATGAAATCAATGAGTTTTCAAAGATATTTAGTAGATGAGGTAATTAGTAAGTCACATATAGTTTAGATACCTATTCTTAGCCTAAACTCTACATAAAAAGTCAGTGAAAATTTTTATATGTAATGACCCTACCAACTCATTAGCATAACCTTTCCACTATGTGACACAATCTCAATGGCTATAATATTATCATAAAGTTAAAATCATACATAGCTTAGAAAATTTAAATAGCCATGATATTAATTATCCATTATAATATCCAAGTATCCCACTTCTACTCCAAGTCACATCCAATTTCATAAATTCATAACTTTATCTTTATATAACTTAATAGTTTCTATCAGAGTTATGACTGTTTCAAAAAATTATGATTTTTGATCTATAAAAAATTATTGAGATAATGTACTCGTGCTATAGTTATGGTAATTATTTAAAGCCATTACTTTTGGGATACTAAATATTATAAAGGACATTACTCAAGTACAATGATTTCCAATGTCGTTGTGGTACTAAAATGTGGCCACAAATTATACATTTAGCCTCTATAATCCATTATCTTTGTGCTGAGTGATGGCCATGGCATTGATTTTTCTTGAGCCAAAATTCATGGTACTTGTGTTGGCCATAGCTCAAGTTTATCTCTTTATAATATTATGTAGCAAAAAGTCACTACTCTAGATCAAAGTTGTGGCTTTAGCTTGAGTATTCTATGGGCTAGTAAAAAAATTGTTGTGGCATCTAAAGGATGTTATGACTTTTAGTATTGGTGGCATACTTATTTGATGTGATATGAAATTAATATCATAATCATGAAGTTGTTTCAAGCTAGTTTAGCATGACTCCAAGAAATCTTCATAGTCAAAAGAATATATTACACAATGACATAATTATGTCAACAAGCTGATAAAATCATGGTGTATGATGATTTCCAAGACTATGTATGTATAGTTTTACTAATAATTGATATCAAAACTAATTTATAAATACTCAAAAGTTGTAATCAAGTCATAGCAAATCATGTGCTATAATTTATACTAAAAACTCACAATTTCATAACTATTCATAAAAATCCTTAAACTAAGTTTTTATAAAATTATTACAATAAATCCCTCTTTTATGAAAAATACATCATGAAAATCATATAAAATAGTTAGTATTATTCAGTATTTGGCATACCAAACAAACTCACATACTAAAATTATTGCTCATCCTTAAGCAATCCATTCCCCCACTTACAAAAAAAATCATGTCGTACAACTTCCACATTATTACAAACATATCCAAAGACTTTTAAATACACAAAAAAAACAATTAAATATCACATATCCACATATTTAAGGTGGTCATCAGTATGATTTTCCCTTTATATGATACTTCTTAAATATAAAATCTAATCTAGAGTGTTTAGATGGTGGAAACAAAGTAGATGGTTTATTTGAATCCCCTCTAGAACATCATTTCCAATCCAACTTCTTCACAATTATGTAACAAAATGCATCTTAACTTATCACAATTAAATTTAATGTGCCTTCAAAAGATCACAATGCATAGCACAAGTTTTTTGTTTTGTACTACATTGTCTTAATTCTCCAATCTACTAATTCTCTTTAGTAGATCACATCATTTTCAAGCTTTTGGTCTCTATTAACTACCATTACCTTCCATTTTATTGTAATAAAATTGTAGAGCCTCCCAAATACCATTACACACTCAATTATAGCAGCCTCAATATGTTCATCCCACATTCCATGAGATTAAAAATCTTTTCTTCAAACTTTTTTACACCACTACAAAAGTAGCTCTTTTTATTGGAGTTGTATTTCTCAAAGTGCATCTCATCTTTCCACATTCACTACCTTTGTTATACGAAAGTTGTGTATCTCCTCCATAAGGCATGCTTTTCTTTTTCTAGCTTCCAAGTACATATTTTCTAAAATATGAATAATGTCGTCCATCATACTTTTTTGTTCACCAGAAAATGCTCACTATGGGTTTCTTAATTATTCCTCTTTGAGAGTGGAATTCTTTTATTCCTTTCTTTCAACTCCTCTTTTGATATTTGACAATGTCATGGGGGACACTCTCAAACACATTTAATTTGTGTTATCATCCATAGGGATTCCTTTAGTTCTACATAATAGGGTAATCAAGGGATGGTAAAATTATGTGGCCAGTAAATTTATGATTTTGATATTTGAAAATGGGTTTCTTAATTATTTTACACATATCAAAATTACAACCAATTGAGATGGTATAAAGCAAACTTTCTCTCTCATGTGTGGTCAATACATTGAGTGTTAGCTAAAAAAAAGCATAGGAAATACAGTCACACTTTACTCAGGTCCATGAGTTCTCCACATATTAAAAATTCATATACACTCTTCGAAGTCACCCTCCACGACTTCTCCACACATGGAATGTTGGCTTCAAAAAATACATTATCATTTGCACCTAGTAATCCAAGTAATTCATTTAAAATCACTCTATCAAAATATACTCAATATTAATGAACATAATATCTATTTTCTTCTCTATTTTCAAAATTAGAATAGAATTCTCTCGTGACCTAGATATTTATCCTCTCACTATGCATGCAAAACACAATCTAATATTTTTTTCAAGAATTTAATGGAAATATGGTATATATCCAATGAAACCCTAGTCTCCAATAAAGTTCTTTTTGTCAAGAATAGAATCCATTTACCTTCTAAATACCTTCAAGGAACAAGTTGACACTAGTGTCATGGATTTTGGCAACTTTTGCATGATGCTGGATTTCTTCTAATTAACATTGTTACTCGTTTCTCCCACCATGCTTTTTTTCTTTCAGCTTAAGAACATGTTCTTTTCACCATGGTTGCACTATTGTGGCATTGAAATTTCATGATTTTTGGTTAAGATTTTATAAGAATTGAAATGAAGAGAGATTAGGATTTGAGAAAAAAATCCATCATTGTGATATACACTCTACCAACCATGACTTGATAAATGAAAAGTCGAAGTACTAAAATTAGCAATGACTTTAGAAATGAGAAGTCATGCACTGAAAGTTGGCAATGATGTTTTGGGTGAAATTAGATTAGCAGCAAGTTTGAATCTACTAATCCTAAAAGTTGAAAAGGTTTTGTGGTGGATCAGTGTCAAATTATGAGGTACATGTAAAAAACTTTCTCACACAAACAAAATTAACAATAAACACATAATTGTTTGAGTTTCCTCCCAAGTAATAATATGATTAATATCCATATCTAGACAGCATCAACTCATTCTTTTCCACCCTTAATTTCTGCCATAAATTCTATTTCTCTATGTAATCTTTCATTTTATTTCTCTTTGTTTGTTCAGTATACACCAATGATGCTATGTATAAAATTACATTTAGGTATTCTCCACATAAAGTCTCAAGAATGAAGTGTCGCACTTCTCCTTTGTTTGGGCCATGACATCGAGAGACATCATTGATTTTTATGCTTCGTTGATTTCCTCCTCTTTAACTATTGTAGTCATAATTACTCTGGGAACTTTCAAGGTAACACATTTTTTCTCACTAACCATTATATCCATATTCATCAATATAACATCCAAAGTAGTATTTTTCTCTTTAATGACATATATTTCATATTTCTATTATGAGTTTATTAATGATGCCCAATTTTATTGGTTAGATAGTATTTCAAAAGCTCATTAACGAGGGTATTTAATCAATAAAAATTGATAAGTATATGGGTTTTAAAATTAGTAAAAAAACTTTTACTTAAATATCAATTTCATAAGGATTGTATCATCAGCTCAATCAACCAATAATATGATAACATAATTATAGTATGGGGATATTCGGGGATGTAGGTATATGTTATGACTTTGATACTCTATTTAATTTAATTAGTTATGCAACATTCCAAAAGCTCATTAATGAGTATATCTCATCAACTAAAATCTACAAGTACAAAGATCACATAAGTAGTATAAAATGGCATCAAGTTGATACTTGATCCCAAGTCGAATAATACCTTCCAAAAGGTATGATCTCCAATAGTATAAGGTATAGTAAAACTTTTGAGGTTCTTCAATTTTCTAAATTTTTTTTTGAATGATTACACTATACTTCTTGGTCATATACTCATATTCAAAGTCTCATATCTATGTTAGGTATTTATATTACCAAATATTATTGTATGCCTTGGAGGTTCTTTATGATGTATAGATATAGAAATAAAGCTAATATATGTTAATTTCATGACTTTGGTATTTTGGAGAATTTTGATAAATTATCATGAAATCAATAGGATTTTGGATGTGTTTAGTAGATGAGGTAGATTATTAAGTTTCTTATATTTTTGGTAGTTATTCTTGGCTAAAACTCTACCTAATTGGTCATAATAATTCTTATCTGCCTCAACCCTCCCATCTTGTTAGCACAATCTTTCCATTGTGTCACACATTTTTGATGGTTATGATATTAACATGGAGACACAATCATACTTAGCTGGAAAAATTTAAATGATTGTGACTTTAATTCTCCATTACATCAACCAAATAGCCCATTGTTGTTCAAGTTTATGTCCAGTTTCTTACTCCATAGCTTTATCTTTATATGGCTCACTAATGTCAAATCAGAGTTGTAGTATTTTTATAAAGTAATGACTTTTAAGCTATGAAAAATTATGGGGCTAACTACTCATGTTAAAGAGATTAACTTATTCAAAGATATAACTTTTGGGATACTAATTATTACATAGGACATTTCTCAAGTATCGTTATTTCTAAGATCATGACTTTTCTACTCAAAAAATTTATAGCCATGCTTCTATGCTAAAGCTAAGTATCAATGTCATGATATCGTAATAGTGCAATGACAACATGATATATGAGGGAAGAAATTACTAGTATCGTGGCCACCAATAATGTCACAGACACTCAAAAGATATGAAAGGTTACTTTATGTTATGGTCATTTCTTAGTGCCACATCCATAACCAACACACACAAGATCTTCTTTGTGTTATGGCTATTTCTTAGCACCACAACTATATAAATATTTAGAAAGAACATTTGCCAATGTCATAGCCTCCAGACAATGCTTCAACTATATAATAATTTGAGAATCTATCTCCACTATGCAATCACATACTAATGACATGGCACTTTATGGACTACAAATTGACAAAGGCAAGAAGTAGTGGCCATTTCACAGAGTCAACTTTATGTTATAGAGAAATAGTTGTTGCTAGCATTATGACTTTGCATTATAGAATGATCAAGATGTAGAACATAGTTGTCACCATTTTTTAGAGTCTTGGCCTAAAGCTGAAGAGATAAAAGTCAAAGTTGTTTCCATCAATGACCTCATAGTAGTCATTTTTCTCTCTTTCCTCATTTTTGCAACTTTAGTATAATTTTTCATATTCTTCATTTTCATAACTATCATAGTCCAAAGTTATTCTTCTATTTCATACACTATCACATTCACAAAACTAGAGTTGTTCTTTTGTTTCATAAACTTTGTCACTCTCACAACTCAAAAGTTTTTCTTTTAGTTCATTCTCTTTATCTTAATCTGACAAACAATCTTCTACAAAGTCTTTTTGACTAGAAATCTACTTTTTTATTTAAATGTAGTATGAAATAGATTATTGATTCTTTAACACCTCATTTCATAGTCATTTAGACTCTATAAGTCATTATAAAGATTACATTTTATTTGTTCCTCACCTACATAGAGAGTGAGCTCATTATTAACATCGATGAGGGCATATCTCATAGCAAAAAATAATCATCCCAAAATTAATAGTGCATATTGATCTTTTTCTATATACAAAATAGTGAAATCCACTAGAAAAATAAAAATACCAACCTAGCCTAATAAATTTTCAATGATGCTATCTGGGCACTTGATTTTTGAGTAGATCTTTGGAGTGAGAGAGTTAGAGTAATTTTTCCAAGATTCAATCTTCAAGGAATGTATAGTAGAATCAAGTTGACACTTAATCCCAAGTTACACAATGTCTTCTAAAATATGTGATCTTTAATAGTATAAGATATAGTAAAGCTTCTAGGGTCCTTCAATTTTCTCAAAAGTTTTCTTCGAAATTATACATCTCGATCATATTTATGATTTTGTATGTCTCCAATTTTATTTTACTATTTATTATATATGTTATAAATTTAATATAATTTAGTATTTGGGGTAGAGCTTTAGTAAACGGTATGTTCACTTTTTGCTTCTAGAATGTACTAAGAAAATTTTTGAATTATTCATCCAACTCTCTCTTCTTAAATCATTGTAGAAATAAAAGATTTATCAGAAACATACATTTGCATCATTATGATCTATTTATTACTTTTCATAGCCTTTGGTAAGCTTTATTTGCTCCTTAGATTCTTCATATCCCATTTTCTCATTTTGAGTGAAACTTAGTTTTGTACTTCTTTTAGAATCGTTGCATTGTTTCATGCCATAGCTTCATAGTTTTCATTGCTCTAGTTTTCTATTTGCTCCAAATTCCTCTTTTTAAAAGTAATATTTTAGCTCTGAAGTTATGGCTCTTGGAAGAGTCATGGGATTTTCACTTCCAATCTATCTAAAATAATTTTGTTTAGAATGTCTCATAGTTCCTTCTCACTTCTAAGCAATAATGAGGAACAATTCCTTTGATCTACTTCCATATCACTTGGTAATTCGTTTACCTCTCTTCTCTTCATTAATAATATCATCTGACCAATGTGATGCTCAAAGTTCCTCATTACCTAATTCATTTTATTGTATATAATTTGTTTTGATATCTATTTTGTATAACCAAAAATGTTTCTGTTTTAATATTTTCATGTAAGTGCAGGAAATAAAAAGTATTAAGAAGCTGAGAATGTAGTAATAGCACAATAATGAAAGTCCCGCTGTCCGATCAGCGCACTGAAGAAAATTTTAGAGTAGAGCCTGGCCCATCCAAGTGATCCGACCCGCTTCGGTTAATTAAATCGAAAAACTATTATTAATATAAATTGTTTTTATTTCTGTTTTTTTCAGGTGTTGTAATTTTGCGTGTGAATCTATTCATCTCCATTTTTCTCCTCTCTGTACTTTTTTTCTTCACGACTGTTTCTGCTCACAAACTATAAGAACATTCTATTTTGATTATAATCTGTAAATGCATATGTGTTTTTCTAGTGGATGTAACTAGTCGTGTTGAACGACTAGTGAACCACATTATTTTGTGTGTTTTGTTGTGGATTATTTGTGTTGTGGTTTTGATTCTGTTGTGGATTTATTGAAATTGATTGTGTATATATATATCAGTTGTTTTCTGTTGTTCTCTTCTTCTGAATCTTTAAATTTACAATTGTTGAAGTGGAATTGCCCAACACATTTCATTCATCTTCTCTTCAAGTACCCTCATTCAATTACTTTGGTTATTATTCTTCTTCTGAAGTTCTACTATAATAATTTGCATTCCATTGTCTACTTTTGACTTTTCTTCCCTTAGTGATAGTTGGTAATTAAAAATAGAGCTCCCTTGATTCTTCTAGTTCACCAAATTATTCTTCATATTTCTCAAGAATTGATCAATATATTGTAGCCCACTCCCATAATTTCTATTTGAAAGATTTTTGTAGTTTCTCATTTTTGGATGGTAATACATTGGATTTTTATTGGTTGATCAAAATATGTACCATTTTCTATGTATTTGATTTGTCACTTCCATTTAATAAATGAGATTTGAGTCACCAATTCATATTGATGCAAAGCTACAATCTCTCCTAACATTCTTCTCTTTTTCTTCTTGGGTATCTAACTTCCTCAATAAGAATTTCTTCTTTACTTCAATGGAGGTGAACATATCAACTCAAACACTATAACTTGTCTTCTCTCAAATGAGTGATTCATTGGAGTTTGGTAGTTAATTTTAGCTAGCTCCTCAAATAAATGATGTCTTATCCAATAATTTATTTATAGATTCTACAGTAGCCACACCAGTTATGCACCTTATCATCTAGTTTAACCTATTATAAAATATTTGGGCTAAAAACCACAACTCAAAACAATGTTGAGAACATCTCATCAACTCCTTAAAATAGTCCTAAGCATCTTATAGGTTCTCGTGCTCCTCTTGCCAGAATTAACTTATCTCGCCCCAAAGTTTAGATATAATTTGAAGTATGAAGAATTTAGTGAAAAAATCCATCACCGATTCATCTCTGGTTAACATTGGAATAAGTTTCATGTTTTACCACTTAATGAAAGTAAAAATAATCATAACCTTATTGAATATAGTCCAAATCCATTAATCTTCATAGTGTCATATAGCTCAAAAAATAAATGCAACATGCCCATTAGGGTCCTTTGATGCCCTTCTACTATATTGGTGCAAATGAATCCTATGACTATTAAACTCAGCTTCAACTCAAGATTATTGGCTTCAACTCATTGCAAACAAATTCTAGAATAACTATCCATTGCTATATACCTCTAACAATTCACTAAAGTATGGTAATAGATGGACTATCAAATGATTTGTCTATCATATCTTTAGGGCTCTCTATTACTTTTGGTGTCCTACATAATAATATTGTCAACTCTTTATTTAGTAAATAGTCTTTTAGTTTTTTTGATATCTAGGTCCAGATGGTTTAGTTTAGTCCTAGAGTTATGGTTCATCAAGTGTTGCTAAAAAAGAAAGAGTATAGAATAAAGCAAACACAATCAAATATAATCATCCACATTCAAACAAGTTAACACTATTTAGCTTTTAAATCTAAAAATATTTATCAATTATAACACTATCTAAATTACTAAAAAGAAATTATCCTTTTATAAGAATAATTATGTTAATTCATGTTGACTAACCAAAATAAATAATCTCTAACAATTGTCCTAAAAACTTATTGTGATTTTCTTATACTACCTAATTTAATTAGTTAGGTGATATCCCATAAGCTCATTAATGGGTGTGTCTCATCAATTGAGATCCATAAAGTTCTTGGATTATACAAGAAGTATAATAAATTTTTATTTAGATATCAATCTCATAGGGATTATATTAGTAGTTTGGCTATTTAGCAAGAGATAACTCATTTTCAATAAACTAGATACTCACATTGTTAAACAATCTTAGATCTATGGTTTTTTAAGAGATACCTCATTTTCAATAAACTAGATACTCAAATTGTTAAACAATCTTAGATCTATGGTTTTTGAATTTAATTTATGTGATACTATTAAGTCATTAGACGAATATTATGTTGGACATAGAATGAAGATTAGGATGTTGTACAATGACCCCTTATCCTAATAGCATAAAAGATGATTATCACCATTGAGCCCATCTCAATGGTGATCTCGCCATACTTGTCCCCTCGATACATCACCAATGAGATAATAATTCATCCTGCATAAAAGTCTCCTCATAGTTATCCCCTAGGTACATCACCACTGAGACAACAATTTCCCCTTTTATGAGGATCATCTACAATCACATATCTTTTAGGCAACTTCATTAACTATTATTGATGGTTGCTTCATATGCATACCATTATTCACTAGCCTTCATTATCATAAAGACCAATTTTTAGTATGGTTTAAAAGCATTTATATTTTTAGCTTAGTAAGTATCATACTTATATAATTAATATATACTTCTTTCGAGTTTCACTATTGGGAACTATATGAGAAAAAGTAGCTCATAATGGTCATCACTACCTTATGTATGTCTTAGAGATTTTTTATCACCATCCTCATTGATAATGATGCAGCTCTCACCCTAAAGATGAACCTCTTAGAAGAACACTTTATACAATATCCAACCCCAGATAGACAGATTGATACCAAGATAATTAGATATATAAATAGACAAATATATTAATAGATTATAGATAAAAATATAGACATGTATATAGTTTCGAAAACTAGTTTCTCTAAGATGTGTCCAATAGAATGACAAGTAAAAGTGTTTGTACTTTCCACTTCATAAATACCATACGATGGTTGAGATACCAAATTTTTGGGTTTGACATATAAGTCTATCTCATATATCATAATAGGAAGAGCTATCACTATTTTCTTATCATATACATGAGTGAGACTCTTGGTTTTCCTATCATTATCCATCATGATAATCTCACACAAATCCATATTTAACCAAAATCCTAATTCAACTTCTATTTAGTCATCAATCACCATCCATTAATATTCATATTATAAAATAAATCAAAGCATAAATATATATATAATCCAAACCAATCATATCACATAATTCAAAATAATTAAATTATAGATCATGTTAATTTTATACAAATTTTGGAATTTTTCTCTAGAAAAAAGAAATTTGAGAGACATGCCCCCCAACTCTAGGGATTGGTATAAATTGTGCATCCATTGCTTACTTGGGGAACCTCTATGAAGTGTGAAATTCACCCATAGGCTTTATAACCTACATGGATTTTTTCTTATTGTATAAGGGAGAAGGAGAAGGGGTAGAGAAATCTCTCCAAAATTCTCTAACTTCTACTTTTATACTTGGGTAGTTTTGCATCACTCTATGTATGAGATCATAACCTTAAAAAAAATTATAACTTTAACCTTCGTCTCTTCAATTTGAGGTCGTGACTCTAAAAAATAGTCATGAATCTATTTAGCATCTCGATCTTTTTGTAACACAAAATCATAACATTATCGATGACCATGACTTGGGTATAATCTCTCAATAATACAAATCATGACACTATGAAATGGTCCTGGCTTCATGCCTTCATTCATTTGTATTCTATTGAGAGGCATGATGTTATGAATTGGCATTCATATATTTTTAGTGTTTGTGGCATTGTGAGTGGCTATGATACTAATATTTTCTTCTCTCATATAACATATTTCATGACACTATTAGGATGTCATGATATGTGCACTTAGCTTGTACATATAAGACATGGCAGTGCATTCCTTTGAGGACAAGAGTCATAGTCATGGAAATGGCCATACTTGATTAACGTACTCTATAATATTTAGTATCCTAAAAATCACAACTTTGAATTATTATCATAGCTTTGGCATTAGTACTTGTAGCACTTTAATCTTTTGTAAATTAAAAGTCATGACTTTATAAAATTGTCACAATTCTAACTTGAGACTACCAATCCATATAAAGATAAAGTCACAATTTTATGAAATTGGACATGACTTTGAACACTAGTGGGGTACTTGACTACAATGATGGAGAATTAATGTGGTAGTTATTAAAATTTTTTGAGCTATGTATGGTTGTGACTCAATGATAATTTTACAGTCATTGAGAATATATTGTTTACTAGAAAGATTGTACTAACAAGTTAGTAAGGTTATGACATATAAGAATTTTCACTCACCATATTTAAGTAGTGTTTTAACTAAAAATAAATATCAAAACTATGTGAGACTTACTAATATAACTCTTTTGCTAAATACCTCAAAAAACTCATTGATTTCATGAATATTCATCAAAGTTCTCCAAAACACTAAAAATCATCATGTCAAAATATATTAGTTCATTTTCATATCATTACCTCATTATAAACCACCAAAATATACAAGAATATTTAGTAAATTAAATATCAAACAACAAGCATGAGTTTATTGTGACTCATAAGATGATGACAGTACTTTTAAGTTATTTTCACTTTTATGCTTCTCACTAATGAAACATGAGGAATCATATATTAATTATGTGAGTATGGTACTTACAGAGCTGAAAGTACAAACACTGTAAAACCATATGAATTCTTTGTATATATGATACATGAAGCCAGAGGATAAGAGTTTACATATTAAGCAACTATCAGGGATGATTTTTGAGTTGCCAAAAAGGCATGAGAATGTGAATGTCTCTTGAGCATAGATAAATTATTATCTCGGTAGGAACATACCAAGGGAACATCTATGAAGGGACTAGTATTGAGACTAGCTCAACTACTAATATCAACTTATATTCATTAGGAAAATGAGTTATTATATAATAACCTAACCATTATTGTATCCAAACATAATATAATTCTATCTAATTTGAACATATATCACATAAATTAAATGAACAAACTCATGGATCTTAAGATTGATTCCATAATTTAAATATATATTCTACTAGAATTGAGTTGCCTCACTATTGAATAATCAAATTATTGATATAATTCCGGTGGGATTGATATCTAGATAAAATTTTTCTTTATTACTTATATGACCCATGTACTTATTGATCTCTATTGACATTGTATTCTTACCAATAAACTTTGAGATAGCATCTAATCAACAAAATTTGATGGCATAACAATGTTGCTACAAGTTCTTGGTTCTATTAGCGATGATTATTTAGTTTGGTCAGTCAATATTTGGTGATGTAATTATCATTACAAAAGGATAATTTCTTTCTGAATCTAAATGCTAATACTTATTAGCTTGTTTGCAAAGTTGATAATTGTATCTTGGTATGTTTCTTATATCATTTTTTTTTTCTTTCTTTCTTTTAAGCACCCCCTTTTATGAGTGAGAACTCTAGGAAAAAGCAAACCATCTCTAGACCTAGAAATCAAAATAACTAAAAGAGTATTTGCTAGATAAAGAGTTGATCAAGAATCTATTAAAGAAACTAGCAGCAATAGAGAGCCCTAAGGCAGTAATGGGCAAGGTTTCTAACAACCCATCGACTACTATATTTTGGGAGAATATTGAAAACCCATGATGATGGATAATTTTTTGAGTATTCAATTGTAATCAGTGAAAACAAACTAATTGAAGTTAATGCTGGGTTTTACAGTTATTGTTTAACATCTCCATTATGACAAAAGTACATCGAAAAATCCTAATCGACATGTCACTATGTTTTTGGAGCTATGTGACATGACAAATGAATGGAGTTAGCTCAGATGCAATAAGTTTATGTCTTTCTAATTGATAATGAATGCGCGCGCGCGCGTGTGTCATGATATATTGACACATATATTATATGTATCATGATATATATATATATATATATATATATATATATATATATATCTCTCTCTCTCTCTCTCTATCTCTCTCAAAAAATTAATGAATGCATATATATAATTGTCATTATAATTGATAATGAATCAAATATAATTTATGTATGTTTAAAATATAATTATTTTGATTTTGATGTAATTAATTTCCTCAACCTAGAACTTTTATGTTTAGCGAACAAGACAGAAGGTTGACTTCCATGGTTCTCAAATTGAACATGAGGATGATTTTCTCTACATTTCTTTCCGTACTCCATTGTTTGGCAGCCTACCCATAGTCCACGACAATAGGAAAGGTGAGCTCCAAATCGAAATTTTGTGATTAGATTCAACTTCGGGTTTACTTAATCAACATCTTGGCTAATTCAGATCCATCATTAAGTAATTTCAGGAGCTCACTTGGGTATTGTGAACCAGTCAAAGATCTCACGAGTCTTGTTCAGATTACATTACCAAGAAGACGCCCAAACCGAAGAGAGTAAGACGAAGAAGAATAAGAAGTGAGGATGGCCGATGGCGATGGCATCAATACTTGGAATCTAGATGTGGTCTTGCACCCATGAATATTGATTTGCTGAGAAAAAATGGATAAGATTGAAATGGTTGGAAGAGAGGAAACTGGAGGAGACAGAGATGAGCCAATACAGATTGAAATGGGAAAAGTAAGGAGAATTGCTCCATGGACCAAACAGATAACAGTTAGAGGAATAGTTTGCGGTTTAATAATCGGTACCATATGCAGTGTGATTGTTATGAAGCTGAATCTAACCACTGGATTAGTCCCGAATCTCAACGTCTCGGCTGCTCTGCTTGCCTTCGTCTTTGTCAGAACATGGGCGCAACTTCTTCAAAAGGTGGGAATCGCATTCAATCCTTTCACTCGGCAAGAGAACACCATAATCCAGACTTGTGCTGTTTCTTGTTATAGCATAGCTGTTGGAGGTCGGTGAGTCTGCGGCTGATGTCGTTGACCAGTTCTCGCTTGGTGCGTAACTTGCCGAATGCACCGCTCACAACAGTGCTATTGCAGGTGGATTCGGTTCTTATCTGTTGGGCCTGAACAGGAAAACATACGAGCAAGCAGGTGTTCAAACGGAGGGAAATACTCCCGACAGCATCAAGGAGCCGCATGTTGCCTGGATGATTGGCTTTCTATTTGTTACCAGTTTTGTCGGACTTTTTGCATTGGTTCCTCTTAGAAAAGTAAGCGTACGTCCTTCTTAAATCTTCTAATTAGTTCACCATCTCCAACTCCATCGCCCTGCTCCCCTATCAGATGACTGTAATCGCTTTCAGATCATGATCATAGATTATCAGCTAACTTACCCAAGTGGAACTGCTACTGCTGCTCTCATCAATGGCTTCCACGCTGCTAAGAGAGATAAGATGGCCAGGTATGCTCGTCGCATACATGCTATTCGCCATTTCTTTGCTTTTAATGGCGACCCACTTGACTGCTTTCTTCTCACTTTCTAAACCTTTAGATTTATATCTATGCCCTCGCAGGAAGCAAGTTTGGGTGTTCATCGTGTTCGTCTCTCTGAGTTTTCTCTGGGGTTTGTTCCAGTGGTTCTTCTCTGGTGGAAACCAATGTGGATTCGTTCATTTCCTCTCATCTGGATTAACATCTTGGAAACATTCGTGAGTGATCCATTCATATCTGTTTCACCAATCATGTCTTCGTTTTGTGATCTCGTTAACTTTAACTTGTTACAACTTCCAAGTTCATACGCAGACATTGTTGTGTAAACTTCAAACCAGACCTGGTAATTTGAGACCCTCGTACCTCCAAACCAGGTGAATGGCTTAACCGGGCCAAGTAATGCCTAGCTCAGAAGTTTATGTGGTCAAACCTAACCTAGCCCAAATCCCTGAAGATGATGACCCGACCTAACCATATTTTGGACATGTTGCCTTGCAGTAACGACTAGGGCTGCTAATCCTAGCAAGTGTGGTGCACTTAAGCAATGGGATGGAGCTGAGCTCCCTCCCATTGCTAGGTCTAATTCACACTTTAAAAAATGCATGTACTTGGGAATTGATTCTAAAAGTGTGTTGGCAAAGGCAAACCAATATTATTAGTTTTGTTATAAAAAATCACCAATATTATTAGTTTTATTTGTGATTTTTAATTTATTTTTCTATTTATTATTATTATTATCATCAATATATATTATGGGTAGTAATAGAATTGACTATGTGATTTGTGATTCAAAAGATAATGTTGTATTCTCACATTATTTCACTCTAATCAAAACTCTATAAAAGATTTTAATAATAATTTCTCAATTTTTTTTATTTTTTATTTTTTTTTTAATTTTTTTTTCACCCTCCCCCAATTCTCTTTTACCAACTTTGGATGGTTATATATGATAAATTTTCATACTGATTAATCATCTTAATAGTGATTGTGGCCAAGCATTTTCAATTTTTTTTATTTACTTGTAAATTTAAATAATTTTTATTAGTTATTATATTTGATCTTGTCCACACCTAATTAGGATAATTTTTTTTCTTTTTTTTTTTTTTTTGAGTTTGATTACATATAAATCTTAGAGATCATATTAGTTATTAAAAATCTTTATCGAACTAATGACATCATAAATATATTTTTTATATATTATTAAAATTAAAATTTATATATATATATATATATAATATACACACGTACTATACATTTTCTAATTCTACCTCTTTATTTATTGAATTTATCCCAAAAATATTTCATTTTTGATTAATAATATCATCAAGGTAATATATATATATAAATGTATTAATAGTTCAAAATTTTGTTATATAATACATATGTATATAATATTATTAAAAGTTATATAATCTATTTATATGTGTGTGTGCGCGTGTGTGAGTGTATGTGTTAAAAGTTATGAATCTTATTATTTTATGATTGTAAAAAATATTATATTATATTATTAATATTATTTATAATTTTATCATTATATAATATATATTATTTTGGGTGATTACATAATAAAATTGAATTAGCACTGTGCAATTGTCCTTAGTCCTACGAAATGAAAGTATTAGGTTCGATCCCTAATCTTGCATTTTTAATTTTCAAATTTATTTTATTTAAAATCTTCAAACTACTTCTCTTTAAATGGCCTTCCTTTCTCTCTCCTCATGCTCGTGCTCGTGCAATGGTCAAATCAAATGAATAATTGGGCCTACCAATGGTAAAATTTTATGCCCGGGCATGTGCCGTGTCCGGGTTTGGCACGAGCTGTGCCGTGCCGTGCCGTGCCTGGCCCTGCACGGTTCGACCCGCGGCACGGCAAACCGGCATGGGTTTATTCCGTGCCAGGTGTCCCGTGAGCCCGACCCCATGATACCCCTCCCGCAAAAAAAGACTGTGGGCCGGGTCTGATTCGACCCGGCCCGCAGTCTCCCGTATCCCGAACCTGCTCGGACAGGAATGCCCGAGCGGGCCAGGCAAGGCACGGCATGGCACGACATGGTAACCGTGCCCGGCCCGGCACGGAAGCACGATCGTGCCTTAAAATAACGTGCCGGTCTGGCCCGTTTGACACCTCCAGTTAAGCCAAGGGGTTGAGCCCAGCTTCAATGGGCTTGGATTTAAAATTCAAAAAAAAAATAATTTGGGCAATGGTCGGCTGAGCCTTGCTTCAAGCAGCACGAAGGGGCCAGTTAAGTGGGTAACCGATTGGGTGTGAACCGATCCGATCACCAATTTGGGTAATTTATACCCGGTTCAATAGAACATCAATCCAATTTGTCAGATTGGACCAATCTGGTGACTAATCAGAGGTTAGATCGGCCTGATTTTCTAATTATAGTCATACATTTTTTTTTATTTTTTAGGATAAGACTATCGAGATATTAATCTATTTTATATCCTGCGTTAAATAGGAAATCTTTATATTGAGTTTGATATTTATTAATTATTACATATAAATTTTTACATATATGTTTTTATTACTAGCATATGATGTGTATTTTATCCTAAAAATTGATTTATGTTTTTTTAATAAAATTTAATAATTTAAGTACAATTTTTATTACTTGTTTAATTGAAATATTTTTTTAAAAAATAATTATAGTTGATCTTTTTTGACATATGACTAATTCACTTAATATATTATTTTATAATTTTATTTTTTGTAAGTGTTACACCTGTATGTCTGATAATTTTTTTATTTTTATTTTTATTTTTATTTTTATTTTTTTGACAATGCATTTTTATTACTATCTTTTTAAAAGTATTTTATCCTATAATAACTCAACATGTAAATGACTATCTTATAATATTTTTTTTGGCCTTAATAACCTAACATATAATTTTATTTTACCCCCATTATAATTGTGAGGGCTAATTTTTTTTCCCCTTTTAATTTAGGAGAAAATTAAATGAAAATATTTAAAAAAAAAAATCTAACTTTTTCATACTTTGTAAAAAAACACACGAAAAGAAATTGTTTATATTTTGATCAACGAAAATAGTAATTATCATCTCTTTTTTGTTCCTTTTATTTTTTATTTTTTAATGCATTAGTGGTAAGGGTATTTTTGGAATTTTAATTTTTAGTGCACCCTAATGTAAATATTTTTTTTTATTGTGTTTTTTTTTTTAAATATGAAGATTTTGAGTTTTTTTATTTTATTTTATTTTATTTTTAGTGTATTATTTTTACCTTAATTTAATAATTCAAAATGGGCAGATTTTACTTCGATCTCAGCTCCACCTATGTGGGAGCAGGAATGATCTGTTCCCATGTAGTGAACTTGTCTCTTCTTCTCGGTGCCATTCTTTCTTGGGGGATAATGTGGCCGCTGATAGGTGGGCTCGAAGGAAATTGGTTTTCTTCAACTCTGCCACAGAGCAGCATGAAGAGCCTAAATGGCTACAAGGTTCACTCCTCCCGAACAATCTGCTCATCTCTTTCGTCTCCATTAAACATGGTCTCCTCATCTCCCCTGCAGGTTTTTATTTCCATTGCTTTGATGCTAGGAGATGGGCTCTACAACTTTCTCAAGATACTCTATTTGACTGCATGTAGCATCCATTCCAGAGGAAGAAGAAACAACATGAAAATATGTAAGCTAGTTAGTAGCGGCCATTGCTGGAAAAACGTCCGAACGTGAGCTTTTTGTATGGATTTCTTTCTGATTTCAGACTCGGAAGCCCAGAATCAAGCTCTTGATGATGTTCAGAGAGACGAAGTGTTCCTCAGAGAGAGCATTCCTATATGGGTGGCATGTTTAGGATACGCCGTCTTCTCCATCATATCGATACTCGTAATCCCGCTCATGTTTCCTCAGCTAAGGTGGTGTTACATAGTCGTGGCCTATGTTCTCGCACCGTCACTCAGCTTCTGCAATGCTTATGGTGCTGGTCTAAGCGACGTGAACATGGCGTATAACTATGGGAAAGTGGCCTTATTTGCGCTCGCCGCAGTAGCTGGAGAACAGGGTGGCGTGGTTGCCGGACTAGTCGGCTGTGGCCTGGTCAAATCAATTGTCTCCGTCTCTTCCGATCTCATGCACGATTTCAGGACTGCTCATCTCACTCTCACTTCTCCCCGATCAATGCTTATTAGTCAGGCCATTGGGATTGCTCTAGGCTGCGTTGTCGCCCCGTTCACTTTCTCTCTCTTCAACAACGCGTTTGATCTCGGTAACCCAGATGGGGAATTCAAGGCGCCATACGCGATCGTTTATAGAAACATGGCGATTCTCGGCGTAGAGGGCTTTTCGGCACTTCCCCTCCACTGCTTGCAGCTCTGCTATGGGTTCTTTGCCTTCGCGGTGATGGCTGGTTTGTTGAGAGACGCCTCTCCTCCGTCTATCGGAAAATGGATTCCTCTTCCCATGGCGATGGCCGTTCCATTTCTTGTTGGCTCCTACTTTGCCGTCGATATGTGCGTTGGGAGTTTGGTTGTGCTTATTTGGCACAGGTTTAATGGTCAGCTGGCTGGTTTGATGGTGCCTGCTGTCGCATCTGGCTTGGTATGCGGAGATGGCTTGTGGATTCTTCCTTCTTCAATTCTTGCTTTGTTTAAGATCAACCCTCCTCTTTGTGTGGGCTTCTTGCCCACCAAATAAAATCACTTTTTTTTTTTGGGCAATTTGTTGCATACAAGTTTATATGCTATGAAATAAAAATTATTATAATAAGTTGAATAAATATAAGGTATGATATTAGGGATTGGATTGAATTACAAACTAGAGAAAAATTGTTTTTTTTATAGAAGAAGAAATGAGAAAATCTAAAAAAGAATTTTTGTTGTGGACAAGGTGCACTTCATCTAACTAACAATTGATTTTACATTCTTCCACTTGAAGTTTAGTTTTTTTTACTTTTAAATTTTATGTTTTATGTTATTGCTAAGTCATAAGTGATTCTACATTATACATGCTTCTTGATTTTGGTTAACTTAGTCATAATGTCTGTTAGATTCTTATCTGTGTAAATATTATGTATATTTATGCTTTTTTTTCTATTTTCTTTTGTACAAAGTGATAGTGTATTTTAATATGATTTGTCTTTGAACAGATCACTCTGGTTATTACAAAATAAAATAATTTTTTTTTTATTTGCATCCAAGTTATTTTAATAGCATATTCAATTAGATTATTATTATTTTTTTACTAGTTTGTTTACCTACAGTATACAGTGTCTTTGTTGTAGAAGTGGATATGATAAATTGTAATTTTAAAACTAGACTTATAACTCTTTCAGCAAGGGTAAAAACACAGTCAGTGGCAGACTCCCTATTGTCAATATTCTGTATGATTTGAATCAACATAGTCTCTAACAGTAAGATTCAAATCTCTATAATATAATATAGTATTTGAGATTCTTCTAATATATCTATCAACTCCATTCACAGTATTCTAATTCTCTATACTAGAATTTGTCAAAAATTAACTAATCACTTTCAAAATTAACTAATAATTTGTCAAAAATGTTTTTGCAATATTTGATCTTGTATAAATTTTAGCGAATATTAAACTTTTTATTACTAATGCATATGATATTGGATACATCTCAATCCTCACTTTTTTCATGTTTGGACATATATTTGAGGATTATTCGAAATTAATAGAAAGTGGGGTAGAAATTGACTATATTGTATTTTGAAATATCACAAGATATTGTTAAAATAGTTTTCTTTTGAGTGCAATTAAATTTTATGGACTTAGTATTTTTACTAAGCTTCTGTGTGGTACTTAGCCAATTTATTCCTTGGATGTTACTAAGTCAGCCTCTTGCTTGCTTTGCAAATTATATTTGGCTTCTACTGACAATTAGAAGCAAACAGAACTCAAAAAAATACTAGAAAAAAAAAATTAAATCTTAGAGAACGTGATGATAATTTGGTGGTTTGCAAATGAGGCTACCTCCTCTTTTATATATTTCAGTGAAAATGTTTACAACCTTGGAAGGTATTAGACACTTTACAATCCTTTTGAGTCTTGGAAGGATCTAAATATTTTAATTTTTTAAAACCTTTCACTCTTTATTTGGAAAGAAAGATTTCTTTTCATATTTCTAAAAGCTTCCCAGGCTCTCCTTAGGTGGTGTTAACATTCTTTTCCACTAATGATGCATACATTCACGTTGATTCTCCTGCTTGAAACTATTCGATCTATTCTTAGAACTATAACAATATTATTGCTAGCTCACAACTAGCTTTGTTTTATCATGATCCCTTCCAATTCACTAAATACTTCTTATATGATTGAAAGTTATTTTTCCACATAGTTCCATCAATCATGATGTAATCCACCTCATTGTCATAAGATGTCATCACTAATATGGGTTTCATCTTTAAAATCTCTCGATTTAGATTTTTTTTATCTTCATGATAGAGTTTGATATTGCTAATATAAAAAACTAAATGAATTTTTAATCTTGGTGGTAGCCCGATCTTGTATAATATCTTACAAACATGTCCCAATATGGTAGAGAGGCTTTCATACTTTCTTACAAGTCCTTTATGAACTTTTCAAAAAGACTTGAATTATTATAGTATGATATTGATAAGCACCAAGTCTCTAATTTGGAATTCAATTTGTTTCCCACTCTTTTTAGTTAATTTTTCATCTTTCTAGCAATCTTCTCCAATTATAGTTTGTTGGACTCTTTTCTATATACCCTCTAGCTAGGGTATGAGAAATTATTGGTTGTTACCCTGTGACTATCTTGAATAGACTTTTATTGGTTGCTTTACTCCTTTGTAGGTTGTAAGAGAACTGGGCCACATCCAACAACTTTTCTCAATTTGTATGGTTAGCTTTCATAAAATTCATTACATATAGCTCTAATAGTACATTCAACTGTTCTATCTACCCATCAGTCTGAGGGTGAAAACTAGTAAAGAAGTGGAGTCTTTTACCCGTGAGCATGAAAAGTTTCATCCAAAATTTTTTAGTGATAGATGGATCACAATCACTTATGATGAATTTTGGTAGCCCCTAATATTTCATCATATTCTTAAGGAATAGCCTAATTATTTCTTTTATTGTGTAATTTTTAGGAATTGTTGTGAAAGTAACATACATTAAGAAATGATCTACTATCACTATGATTGATCTATATCCCTCAGATTTGGGTAAACCAATAATAAAGTTCATGATGAAGTTTTCCCAGATCGATTTTGTTATATCAAGTGTCTCCAAATGATTCCCTAGGATGATATTGTTCTACTTTGTCATATTAGCTTATAAGATAAGTCTTCGCATAAGTTTCAAATTCATCTCATATTTATGGCCAATAGTAGACAAACTCTAGTAAGGTTCTTGTGTGTTATTACCATGGGTGACCAGCCTATTTGAAGTTATGATACTCCTTGATAAGATTCTTTCTAATACTTCCTCACTTAGATACGTAAAGTCACTTCTCCTTTGTGTGTAATTGGCCATCTTCCATTTATAATTGCCTTGTACTTCTCTCATGAGCTAGAGAAATAAGACCCTTTGCCACAAAAGACTTTGGTCACATGATTAGAGATACTTTGCTTGTACTCTAATATATTGTCAAACTTAGCTAGAAAGTCTTGCCACCTTACTTGCTTGGGGCTTAGTCTCTTATGAGTTTGAAAGTAACTAGTAGTAACATTGTCTATTTTTATTATGAAATATGACCCCAATATTAAGGCTTGGTAAAATGGCCTTTTTAGGGCCATTTTACCAAGCCTCTCTTAAGTCTTTTGAGTCAGGCACGTACGCCCACTCGATCCTTTTTTATTATTTTTATCATTTATTTATTTACCATTATTTATCGAAAGAATATAAATATAAGAGTCCAATTACTTTCTCAAATAAGTGTGCATTTCATTTTTAAGTTGTAAGACACTTGATATCTCATGCTCTCATTCTCTCTCTCTTTCCCCGAAATTCTTCACGAATAATAAGATAATCTCTGGTGGCATAGAGGCTTATTTTCAATAGAAATCTAACAATTGATATCAAAGCAGTAGATCATGTTCTTGTTTTTTTTAAAAATTTTTCATATCATCTTTTTTATTTTTTTTGTTTTTCTTTTTGAAACAATTAACTATTCTCAGATTTCAACAAAACACTATACATTTTTTTAGATATAGCCCAAATCCATTCAAATTTGATACATAATTGTGCAAATTAGTATTTGTTGATTGAGATCCCCAGATATCCTATTTGAGTCTTCAATTTTTTTTAAAGAAAATCACGACACTTCTAAATACCATTTCTCAAAGCTCGGTGGCTATTCCCATACCCCTATTCAGAGGAAAAAACTATGATTACTAGATTGTAGAAATGAAGACATTGTTTGTCTCAAGATATTTGGTAACTAGTCAATGAAGAGTTCTTTGAACCTGAAGAAATTTCTTCTATTATTAAAAAAAAGATTTCAGATAAGAAAACTAAAAAAACTAGATACAAAAGATTATTGTTCATCGAATAGGGTATTAGAAATAATATCTTTCCCAGAATAATGGGATTGATCAAGGCCAAAGATCCATGGGATTTGCTTCAGAAGGAATTCCAAAAAAGTAAAAGAGCTTGTGGAATCAAATTTCTATCTTTAATAAAAGATTTTGAGAATTTGAAAATAAAAGAGTTATATTCTCTTAATACATACTTAACCTTGTTTGTTGGCATTGTAAATAAAGTTAAAATACATGGAAAAAATATCTCTGAAATAAGATTAGTTTAAATAAACCTTATAAGTTTGACTGATAAGTTAAATCTCATAGTGGCAATCATTGAGGAAAAGAAAGATCTCACCCAACTTAGCATGTAGGAGCTCCTTAGCTTCTTAAAATCATATGAACAAAGGCTACTCAGATGAGTTGAAACTATGAATGAAGCTTCTCTTCAAACAAAAGTCATTCTAAGCTCATTGGAGACAATGAACCTTGATGATATAAAGAATAATCCAAGAAGGCCCATCAGAACGATACTCCAATCGAAATAAGTATAGAGGTAAAAGTAGAGAACTTTATTCATCAATAAGAAACAACACTTTCTCTGAGGAATTCACTTCTTATACATGCAATATATGTAAGAAAAATAATTACTCAAAAAAGGATGATTGGTTCAACTCTAGAATTTAGTGTCATAATTGTAAAAGGTTTGAACACTTATCTAAAGAATATAAATAGAAACACACTCAACAAGCTAATTGTGTATAAGAGAAATCCTCGAATGAAAATATGTTTTATATCTCAGATACTAATAATAATTTGGTCACCCAATATATGGTTCATAGATAGTGGTTGCTCAAATTATATATACAGAAGTATATAATTATTTGTGAACTTATAATCTTCTGTAACCTCACAAGTAAATATGAAAAATAGAGATCTTGTTCCAGTTAATGGAAAGGGCAATGTCAAAATACCTATACCCTCTGAAAATAAGATTATTAAGGATGTCTTATTGGTTCTTGATTTGGAGCAAAATCTTCATAGTGTGAGACAACTCATCCAAAAGGGATATAAATTAGTATTTGAAAAAATCAATGTTATATATATATGGCGAAGACTACATAAGCATCCTGTGGAATATTGAGATGTCCAGAAGTAGAAGATTCCCACTAAACTTAGAATATAAGATATATCATGCACTAAATTTGCATACAATCCAATAGTCAAGTCTCTAACATAGAAGAATGGGTCATCTGAATTATGAAAGCCTAAAACTTCTTAGTCAAAAGAAGTGGTAAGTGATCTACCTCTTGGACTATGCATATCTTCCAGTGTTTGTGATAAATATGTATTGGCAAAATAGTTTAAACAACCTTATCAAAATAAAATTATCTAGGGATTATCCTTGCCACTTGACTTGATTCACATTGATATCTATGGACCAATGTCAGTGCCTTCACTTGCAAATAATTAATATTTTATGTTGTATGTGGATGGTCATATCAAAATGATGTTGATTTATTTTATGCAATTTAAATCTAATGCCTTTTCAATCTCGATGAAATTTTTAAATTTGGTTGAGAGAGAATCTAGTAAAAAAAAACTCTTAAAAGGGATAGAATTACTGAATTCCTCTCACAAAAATTTGTTAATTACTATGAAAATAAAAGAATTTATAAACAATTGACTACAGCTAATTCATCACAGTAAAATGGTATGATTGAACAAAGAAATAAAATTATTATGAAAATGACAAGATCATTATTAGCAGAGGAGAATCTTCCCAAATATTTTTGGGTATAAGCAGTAAAAATATTTGTTTATTTGCTGGATAGATACCCTACTTATGCTATAAGTGACCTTAGTCCAATATAAGCATGGAGTTGTAGCAGACCAAATATCCACTATTTATGAATTTTTGGTAGCCTTTGTTATGCTAAAATTTCAAAACATAAAAAGAAATTTGGATAAAACAAGTATTTAATATATCATTTTTGGATACAACCTACACTCTAAAGGATATATATTATATTTATTGGATTCCAATACATTTCATATAAGTAGAGATATATTGTTTTATGCAAATTTTGTTTGGAATAATGAAATACAAATTGAAAAACCTCAACATCAATATACCAAGGTAAGTTAGTCAGACAAATCAATGCCTTCTTTAAATTCAGAAAGTCCAACAGCTTGAAGCTTACCCAGGTATGCCTCTAATTTACTAGAATCTAATGTAACACTAATTCCAAGACCAATCTGTATGTATCTAATACTAATATAACAACTCTTATAAAATATAAATATTTAAAAAATATTGATGAATGATATAATTATACCATAGTAGAGTCTCTCAACTTTGATAAGGTTGTACTACATAAAGAATTGATCTTAGTAATGAAAAGAGAATTATAAATTATTAAGAAAAAATAGACATAATGTAGGGGTTAAGTGGCAATTTAAAATTAAGAACCATACTCATAGTAACAAACTCATCTTCAAAGCCAGATTAATAGCTAAAAGCTACTCTCAAAAGGTTGGATTAGATTTGATTATTTTGAAACTTCTGATCCAATTTCCATAATGAAAATTATGAGACTTATAGTTGTACTAGGTAGTCAAAGAGGTTGGACCCTATTTCAACTAGATATTGAGTCAGCCTTCTTAAATGATCATCAGAAAGAAGAAATTTATGTTTATCAATCATATGTATTTGCTATAAAAGGGTTTGAACATTGTCTATATCAACTAAATAAGGTGTTTAATGGGTTGAAACAAGCATCTCGTACTTGGTACGCTCAGATCAACTCATATATATCGGGTCAAGTCTTCGATAAAAGCTTAAGTGGACCTATATTGTATGTAAGAAAATAATATAAATGAAATAATAGTAATTACTCTTTATGTTGATGATAATATTTTTATAATTAATAACAATAAAATGATTGAAATCTTAAAGAAGTACATGATGGAGAAGTACGAAATGTCTTGTATGGGATTTCTCCATCACTTCATGAGAATATATATATATATATATTTTTCAATATTTTGTTAGTGTATCTATAAATCTATCTAAGTATATACACACATTATTAATGAAGTATGGGAAGGAAAACTATAAACTAGTATCCACACCATTAATAACAAACCATAAGCTTAAACCCACCATATGTAGATTAGTAGAGGGAAGTCTATATAGAAGCTTGGTTGGGTGCATTCTATGTGCTTATGCTATAAAACCTGAGATAGTGTACTCGATTAACATTCTGTCATGATTTATGCACTCACCAAATCACTTGCATTTTAGTGATTCAAGAAGGTGCTAAGGAATCTCAGAGGAACCCTATATCTTGGTTTGAGATACAACAAAATTAGGGTTGGTGCCTAGATAATTTTAAAAGTATAGTTCGGTATCTATTCTTCTTTAGCACTACTGACAAACCACGGACTTCAAAAAATAATAATTGACTATGGTATTATCCACAGCTGAAGTAGAATACATCTCTACTTCATTGACTACATCTTATGCAACATGGTTGAGAAGACTATAGGTTGATCTAAATGAAAAAGTTTCTGATCCTAAAACCATTCAATGTGACAATAAGTCGGCCATTGCTATTACCAATGGTGTTATCCTATACAATCAAACAAAGCACATAGTACTGAAGTTTCACTTTAATAAAGAAGCCATCGAGAAGAATAAAGTGTATGTGATTTATTGTAATAGTGAAGAACAAGCCACGAACATCTTTAAAAAAGCCTCTATAAAGATAGAAATACATTTCACCAAATGTGAAAGATGGTTTACATTCTATAAAAATGGTGTTTTCATGGCATGTTAAAGAAGCAAGCTTATTCATACCAAATCTCTCTTAGGTCTTCTAAGTCAAGCACGTGCACCCACTTGATTCTTTCCATTATTTGTATTAATTTTTACTTTACCATTATTTATCAAAAGAAATGTAAATATAAAAACTTGATTACTCTTTCCAATAAGTGGGCCTTTCATTTTGTTTGCAAGATACTTGATATCTCCTGCTTTCACACACTCACTCACACACACACACACTCTCTATTTAAGAAATTCTTCATGAAGAAAATGATAACCTTTGGTGGCATAGAGGTTTATCTTCAATAAAAAAAATATAACACACTACATAGCACAAAATTACAATAGCAAACATATCTATAAAAAACCAAAGCTGTTATAAAACAATAGCAGCTCGAGAGAGGCATAACACACACACACACTCTCTCTCTCTCTGAAAAAACATGGTTGACATATATACATAAAATGAACATGTTCAAACAAATGTGCAAGGACAATTGGATAAATGAGTTTGTTTTACCCTTAAAAATGACAATAGCATGGGTAGGGGGAGAGAATATACATCTTATATATATATATTAATGTAAGATGACAAAAAACACCTTATATATAAGTTAAACATAACATTTATATATATGTTCAACATATATATAGTAAATACGTCCAACATACATATAGTATATATGTTATAACTTAATGTACGTCTTATAATGAATGTATAATTAATAGTATATGTGTAATAATGTATAACAATATATGCGTTATGACACATGTATACATTTATAAACATATACATTTAAAAAATATATATTTGTTTATAAACATCTATAGCAATACTACATATGTTCATAAACAAATATTTTTATAAATATTATATGTCATATATTGTATATGTTTATAAATGCATATAGTATATACATTATAGCATATATACCTTTATATGTGTATATATATACTACTATTGAAGGGTGTCTTTGTCTAATATTTTATTGACAATATTAGGACAAGGGTCTTACATGCTCTGACCTCGAGGCCCTAATGCCCATACATGATAAATACATATTTAATAAAAAAAATATTATATTTTTACATAGAATATATCTCAACATTTCGTAAAAAATATTTATATATATATTTTTTATATGACATTACATGTTGATGTGATGTAAGGATGATATTTTTCAGTTTTCATATTTAAGTTTACTAATAATTAAATATTTTAATGTTTGGGTTCGGGGTGGTTTTTTTTGTAAATATGCAAAATTTAGGTACTTTTTAAAAATTATTTTAAAATATGACCCATTTATATAAATTTTTCAAAATAAAACTTGCCTAGCTCAAAAGATGTCTCCGAGTCTTTTCACTTGCTAAAGAAAAAAAAATTAGACAAGGTAACTAAATAATAATATTTTTTAAGGCATATATATCATCCTTCAATTACTGATCAAACTACAAATTTTACATAATTTCTTCAATTCGCATTAACTATCTTACAAATCATTCACATAAAAAGAAGGAAAATATATGTAAAGAGTCCTAAAATAAAAAACTTTTCATTTTTTTTAATATATCAAAACTAAAAAAATTATGTTTTAGTACCCTTAAAAAGAGAAATCCAAAAAATATCATTAAAAATGGATAAATTATATTTTCATACAATATTTAAAAAATAGTTACGAAGAAGCACAACAAACTTTTAATTTGCTTTATAAAAAATAAAATATTAAATATTTATGTTTTAATGCACTATAAATCATAAACTCAATTTCACCCAATTGTAATACATGTTTGCATTATAAAAACAAAATCATTTTTTTTCTAAAATTGTGATTCTCAAAAAAAAAAAAATCAAAAACTTTATGAGTTTTTTCTAACACCTATATATATATATATATGTAAAAACACACTATATATAATCACACACATACACACACTATATATAATCCCATACACACGCACACACACACACAAACATATGCATATAAAATGTATATAAAAACCTATATATAAAGATATAATCATGTATATGTGTGTGTGTGTGTGTGTTTACGTATGCATATGTAAAGACACATTAATATACCTACATATAGATATTAAAAAACACATACACGCATATATATAGGTTTATATAAATGTTTGTATATATAAACATACATATAAATATTTATATAAACATTTACACATAAATTATTACAAATATTTATAATACATAAACACACACACACACACACACATATATATATATGAACCTATATATACATAATACATTGAATATATGTGTGTGTGTGTGTGTGTGTGTTTATGTATTATAAATATTTGTAAACACACACACACACATATATTTAATGTATTATGTATATATAGGTTCATATATATATATGTGTGTGTGTGTGTGTGTGCTCTCGAAAAAAATCAAAAAAATTTCAACTTTTTTTTCGAAAACAAGAATTTGAATTCCAAATAATGATTTTTGATTTGGACAAAACATAACTATTTTATATTTTATGTTTTCATACAATTTTTACTAAATATTAAACATTGGGTATAATTTTGTATAAATATTTTTATGATGATATATGAAAACATAATTTATCCTTAAAAACCTAAAAAAAAAAAAGAAAACAATGTTTTAGAATACACAAAACTTATACACATAAAATTTGAAGCTTTACTATAATTGTTAGAACTTAGAAAGTTGTGCAAACAAATAGGAGGGTAGATTTTAAACAAAGCAAGAATTGATGAACTTGAAAGAAGAATCCACACACCATCTATGCATACCAAACGAGATGCGACAGCAGGAGCCATCAAACTTGTGAAGTCAATTATGGGTTAGGTGAAGTTCATCTTGTCCACAGTGAAAATCCTTTCAGACTTTCTCATGTTTTCTTCAAGAAAAGTACTTTGTTTAGTATGTAATTCATTACAATTCCTAGTATCATAGCTTGTATTTCATAATATTTCATATATTTTCATATTATTATTTTATAAATTTCTATTTCAAATTATTGTTGTGTATTTTATTTCACAATAATGATACCAGAGATGAGATTTAGAATAGTAACTTATATGATTAATATATATTTAGGAAAGTTCAGTTAAAAGGGTTATGATGGTCTCCAAGCAAGTGATTTTAAGAGGCTATTGTAACCCCTACACTTATCTGAGAATTTTCTTATAGTATATTTAACATAGATAGTTACTGTTATTCTTGTGTACCGTTTACTTTTAAAAGTGAAATAAATGACAATAAAATTTTAAGTAAAAGAATTCGATAAAAGTAATATTTCATTATGAAAAATGAATATCAAGATAATTTTGCTAAAGAATAATTATTTGGGTGTAATTGAAAAAAAAAAACTCACTAAAATTACGGAAGATAAGTGGAATATAATGAATGATAATCTAATTATTGATCTACATTTCACACTAGTTAATGGAGCACTATTTAATATGGGGGAAAATAAGATGACAAAAGATATTAGAGATAATCTCACAAAATTGTATAAGATAAAGTTACTTTACAACTAGCTCTTCTTAAATAGGAGACTCTACACTTTGAATGAGATAATACTCTATTTTCCCAACTTATTATATTGAGTCATAACATAAAAGAAGTTAAATGTGCTGAGATTATACTTCAAAATCTATCTGATTCATATGATTAACTTATCATAAATATGCTAGATGATGTCCTTGCATGCTATCTAGTTTTTAATATTAGAGCAACTCCTATAGGAGATGCCAAAAAATGGGTGCCAAATATAATTTTGCAAACTTGAACAGTGTTTTTGACACCCCTAAACAGATTTTTACTCTAATGGTAGGTGCCAAAATAAGGTGCTATTTTAATAATTAAATATTTTGTTAATTAAAGTTTTTTTTAACCTATGAGAAAGATCATTTGAGATGCACAGTAACCATAACTGCTATTTTGCATCCTCTATATTCTCTCTCAAAGGTTGCCAAATATAGCACCCCAAGATATTTGATGGTATTTTACCACCTCTTATACCAACTCCATTGGAGCAAGTTTTTTTTATTGTTTGGGTGCCATTTTCGCAGTTATGGAGATAACACCCCTTATAGCAACTCCCATTGGAGTTGCTCTTAATATTGTAGCTGCTACAACTATAGAAAAATAAGAGGAAAGAGATGCAAGTTCGCAACTAGCAGAAGCTCTGATGGTGATACTAGAGAAGTCAATATAATACCCACAGTGAGAGTCAGAGTCATTGCAGATCGAAATAAAAAAAATAAGAAAAATATTAAATACTATAATTAATGATAAATATGAACATCCCAAGAGAGATTATTGACATGTGGTCCATTTTGTTTTGTGTGTGTGTGTGGATTATATTGTTGTGTATCGTGTCTTGGAGCTTGGAAGGTAGATGAAAAATTAGAGAGCTACTATATAGAAACTCCTCTTCTATTTAGTAATTAAATATACAAGATACATTGCCATTTCATAGCAGTGATGTTGACCGAGAAATAAGGCGCCACCTGGAGAATAACATGGAGTTAGAGTATCCTCTTCAAGATCTTATGTTTATGTATTTGTACTGGATTCGTGATTTTTAGGGTTTTATAACATAGGAAAAAAAAATTTTGATCCAAACATAATTTTTGGCTTTGTGTATTTTATGAATTTTCTATACAAGCGAGTACATCTTTAGCACACATTATTCAATTTGATAGTGTTGTAGTTTAAACTTTGGACTTTTCATTTTATTGAATTCTTCGAGTTTTGGATTGTGATTCTGCTGAATCTTTAGGTGTTTTTAATTTTATAGTTTCTTCTGCATAACCTAATAAAAATATTCCTAATTTTAATGATTCTGAATTAATCATAGTCTGAATGTCCTGCCCAACACCCTAATATCTTAGAAGAGTTGGGCAAAGAGCACCGTGAAGAATTAAAACTAAAATGCACTGGAGTAATTGTAATATTTGTTTCTTTTGGAAATTTTCATTTTATTTCGTATGTATGGTTTTATTTTGTAGGCTTTAGCAATTTTACTAGTTCATTCATTATAAATATTTACCGATATTTATAAACAATTACAAATATTTATAAATATTAATAATATTATATTAAAATCCCTCTTCCTTCCCCCCTCTCCCTCCCTCTCTCTCTCTCTCTCTCTCTCTCTCTTTCTCCCTCTTTATCTTCCTTCGCGCGCTCTCTCTCTCTCTCTCTCTCTCTCTCTTTCTCCCTCTTTATCTTCCCTCGCGCTCTCTCTCTCTCTCTCTCTCTCTCTCTCCCTCCTATCTCCCTCCCTCTCTCTCTCTCTCTCTCTCTCTCTCCTCTCTCTCCCTCTCTTTCTCCTCTCCCTCTCTCTCTCCTCTCCCTCTCTCCCTCTTTCTCTCCCCCCTCTCTCTCCTCTCTCTCTCTCTCTCTCTCTCTCTGTCTCCTCTCTCTCTCTCTCTCTCTCTCTCCCCCCTCTCTCTGCTTCTTCTCCTCTCTCTCTCTCTCTATACATATATATCTTTATATTTATATAAACACTATTTTTTTATTCATGTATATATATGTAATGTATATATAATCTAATGTACATATAGAAATATACATAAATCTGAAAACATGTATATGTAATTTAATGTGTGTGCGTGCGTGTGTGTGCGTGTGCGTGCGTGCGTGTGTGTAGATATAACTAATGAATATATTGTTATATACATAACATTAATATATATATACAATAGACACTTTTTTGAAAATAATATGTTACTATTTTGTTATTCAAAATGCACGTAATAAAATAATAAATATTTTGGTACATCAAAATTTACTTTTTTAAAGTCTATATGTTTTCGAAAATATGTATACCAATACCATACATATTTTGTTATGTACACTATATTTTGGAATAGTCAACACATTTTAATTTTAGTTTTTTGTATTTCATTTTTTTTTTCATACGCAACATGTTGATCCTGATACGTACTTAAAAAAAAAGTAAGAAAGTTACAAAATACGAATATTTGGCTTGAGAGCTGAGGTGGACGTGAATCTAAGATCCATGGTCTTCCTCCAAAGGCCAGAATCAATTTCCCGGCGATCCTTCGTCGTCGTTCATCTTTAGTTCCGCTGCTTGAAAAAAGTGCCCTAAATCAACCATTGAATAGCGAGCAGAACGATGAGGGGTTCAGCAGATGCCAAGTTTCTACAAGACTTGGTTTTCTGCGCAGCAAGCGCGGCCATAAGTTGTCTTGTTTTGTTCGCCGGCCTTCGACATCTTGATCCTAACCGGGAGAATTCGAAGAAAGCGCTAAAACACAAAAAGGAAATCGCCAAGCGGCTAGGTCGCCCTCTCATCGAGACGAATTCGTATGAGGTGCGTTCATTCTTTTCTACTGCTCCTGCTATCCTTGCTAGATTCACAATTAGACTCGATCGGGAGCGGAGTTTTCATTTCGAGCTTCTCTCCTGGAAATTTTTTACTGCAAACCTGCGCTTTTGTTCTGGAATTGGACGCGCACAGGATTCTCTTCTTCGGCGAAATTTCAGCTTTTGCATGTCTGGTAGATTTTTTACTGCAAACAGAAAGATACATGAATGCTGGTGAGGTGGAAGAAGAAGGCGACGATGGATGTGTTGGCGTCATTTTATATTTCTTAAAGTTACTTGTTGAATCCCATTAGCATATGCTGGTTGCTCTTACGCACGTAATTGCATCACGACCGTCATTTTATAGCCGCATATCGAATAGAATTTTATCAGCAGCTTGGTTGAGTAGTTAGGCATGTTGACTTCTCTTCTGGTCTACTTCTGAAAACAGGATGTAATCGCCTGTGATGTAATAAATCCTGATCATATTGATGTAGAATTTTGCTCAATTGGAGGACTGGAGGCTATAAAACAAGCATTATATGAACTGGTGATTCTTCCTCTGCGGAGACCTGAGCTTTTTTCTTATGGTAAGCTTCTTGGCCCCCAGAAAGGGGTCTTGTTATTCGGACCGCCAGGGACCGGGAAGACCATGCTTGCCAAAGCCATTGCAAGAGAATCCGGAGCTGTTTTTATTAATGTCAGGATCTCCAATCTCATGAGCAAGTGGTTTGGTGATGCGCAGAAGCTGGGTAAGCATATATACCATACCCATATCTATTTTTGATCTTACTTCTTTTGAAATGGGAAATGTGTGAAATTCACTGCTTTATCAGTATTTGAAAGCTATATGTACCAAATCATCAAAATTACAAAATTTTATTTTTATTTTCATTAGATTTTTTTTTATCTAAATAACTTTAGTTTTCAGTAGGTAAATGCAATTCTCAGTAATGTTGAAAACCAATCATATTTGAAAAAAAGTTATCATCATTAATATATATGGGAGATATATATTAATATATTATATTAATATATATATATATATATATATATTAATATATTAAAAAGTTTTTTTATAAAAAGTTATCATCAGGAGGTAAATGCAATTCTTAGTAATGTGTATTTTTTTCATAAAAAGTTTTTTATGAAAAAAATAAAAACTTTTTATATATTGGAGATATATAAAATATGTAATATATATTTAAAAATATATATATGTAATATATGATATATATTGGATTTCAACATATATAATATATATTACATATTAATATATTACATATATATGTAAAAATATATATATGTAATATATATATATGTAATATATAAAATATATATATATTGAAAACCAATATATATATATGTAAAATATATATATATATTTAATATATATGTAACAAAAACATATCAATGAATAACATATGTAATATAAAAAAAAAGTTTTTATTCATTATATATGGGAGATATATAAAAATATATATATGTACCAAATCATCATTGAATATATATATATATATATATATTAATATATATGGGAGATATGTAAATAAGATATATTAATATATAACAAAAAGATATCATCATTGAATTAGGTTCTAAGGCTCAATTCTAACATATGTAATGAAAATAAGAAAATGTTATAAAAACTCATTCTAACTCCCTATAAAAGTAAACTAATTTGATTAGGACAATCTAAATATAAATTATAATATTTCTTTCAAAATAATGTCTAAATATTTAGAACACTAAGCTAGGAGGAAAAAAAATTGATGTGATGTCTCTTTACGGCTTTTTTGAAGATGTTGGCTTATTAATTTAAATTAGGAACATAAATTATAGTTATAGTTTTAATTTATTCCTTTTCTTTGAGAAAGAATTAATATATCTTCATGTAATTTGTCTATTCCTAAGATATTTGATTGGAAGTAATGTTGTACTGCTTGACTTTTATATTAGAGATTAATAGAAAAAATGAGTAGATGCCGATCTATTTAAGAAGGTGTTAGATCACTGTTTATTTATTATTTTTTTTAATTGATAGGATTATTTCTTAGAAAAATGTAAAATTTTATAGTGATAATTTTTTTTAATAAATTAATAATAAACTTGAATTTGAAATATTGATTAGTTGAAGGTACTTGTAATCTTTGAAAGAGATATCAAATATTAGAGATTTCTTAATACTTTTTAGTATGTGAACGACTTCATTCAGGTGAAAATTAGGTTGCAATTTGGGTCTGGTCAATCTGAGTAACCTGAACTCGACTCGAGAAAAAATTAGGTTCAAGTTGGGCCCGAGTTGAAAAATTTAAACCCGGGCAAAAGTTAGGTAGGGTTTGGGTTGTTCATCAACCCTACTCAATTTGCTCGTGTTGCATCTCTATTTATAGGCACAATAATTCATTTTAATTTTTTTGAGCAATGTGGACAAATTTTCAATTCATTGATTTGATGAGAGTATTTTTTTTCAAAGTGCTTATATCATAATAACATTTTTTCAATTTAGGAGAACTTTTTTTTTTTCAAATTGGAATCACTTTTTGGTCAAAGTGATTTCATCAAAATACATTTTTTTTCAAAGTTGCATTCAACATTGACTAATTTGAAAAATTATTTCTTGGTATACCTATAAAATTCATATCCAAAATAATTAAAATTAATACTAAATTTTAATCTTATTATATAAAATTGTGATTTCCCAAAAATATTCTAAAATTCATAATATTTATGATTTTATGTTATTTAATTTTAGAGATTTTAATTATTAATTTTTTAATATAATAATTAATTTTATAATTGATGCAATATAACCCAACTCGCTGAACTCGAACTCAACCCGATTGTAATTTGAGTTTTATTTTGTCAAATTGGGTTGGATTCGAGTTGATGAAATTGGGTTGAAACTTGGGTTGAATTATAGCTCAGGTTGATTTTTTGTGAATTCAAGTTAGGTTCGATCATTGAAGTCAACTCTCAACCTGTTGAACCTGCCCAAATAATAGTTTTAGGTAAACATATCGTGAATAATTTAAAAAATAATTATTTATACTATGAAAATAATTGCTTAGATAATATATCATTTATGTATGAGAAATAATTAGTGATATAATTATTCATATTATGAATATTTTGATCATCAAAGTAAACAATCATTATTAATATATTCTAAATATTTGTATAAATTTACTTGTAACAAATCATGTTTTTAGATGATTTATATTTTTATGTAGACTGATCTTCATTATGAACATTGACCTCCAATTAATAATATATCTTTACAAAGATTGATATGCTAGTTCTTTAGTTTAATTAGTTTACAATTTATTTATCTTCTGTTATATTATATGATATCTTTTTTTATAAAATAATCATTCAAAAGGAGATTATATTGTTAAGAAAGTGATTGCAAAGTTAAATTTATAAGAGTCAGATGTTTGATTATATTTTATCTTGAAAGAATATTTTCTACTAATGAACGAGTTTTGTATGTCTCTATGTGTCAACTGGGCGGTGCTAGCTCGACACAGTCAACAATGTGATGGGACGTTCATACCACCGTTTCATTTCAGACATGACATGGTTTCTCCAACTGGGTCATGCCATGTCGGCACGAGATTGAAGGAGGTAGGTCTGGGTAATTGGTCGTGTTTGGTGGGGCTAATGTTGGCTATAACCTACATGATTGTGCTCTACTTTGTTGGGTGATGATTGTTGTGCTAAGGTTGCTAGTACGGTCCACCTATCTTGTCTTGGCCTTGTAGGGTTGCAAGTGCATGTGTCTAGCATGGCCCCTTGGGTTGCTGTTGTATTATTGTTCGGCTTGGGCATTGCATATGCAATGCAAACTATAATTATTGTGCAACAACAATAATGAACAAAGTAATGCATGTGTAACTATAACTGCACTGTAATGTAAACTAAACTAAATAAATAAATTTTAATTTTAATTTTATAATTTATTAATTATTATATTAATGTAATGATATATAATATAACAAAATTTTTTAAAAATTAAATGTAAACTATATTAATATTTAAAAAAACACACTGCAAATTATAATATGTAAATCTTGAAAATATAATAAAAATAAAAAATAAAAACATTGAATAATAAAATTAGTCTCGGTAATGATATTCTCAGTTTTATGTATTTATATATTATCATTTAAATTAAACTAAATCATTTTATTTTGAAAACTTATCATTGAATCTTTCTAGTTTATTCAGCAGGAAATTATTTAAATGATATTTGATCATAATATGTTCTTTTTATTTGAAATAATATTTATAGTCACAAAAAAAAATTGATTTATGCTAGATACCTTATATGTTAGTAGATATTGTTTCATTTTTAATGGGATAAAAAATATAAATTTATATGATTTTTATCAATTTAAAATATTAAACTTATTAATATCACAATAAGATAAGATGAAGTAATAAGTGATGCATAAGTTTCTCTGCAAGTCATTCCTATAATCTTATTTGATGGATTTTCTTGTTGTTTTTTTAGCTAACTGAATTAAAAAATTATTATCTTCAAATATGTTGGTAGGATTATTATGAGGATTGAGAATTTCATAGAATCTTAATATTTTTTTATTTAATTTTTACTTTGAATTAACAAAGTGGTGGCCTCACATGTAAATATATTGATTTCTTGACTAATTCAAATGTTGGATGTCATGGATATCACTTTTCTTTGTATCCTAAGTTGTGAATTATTAATTATTTTTTTATTTTATAAATTTTTATTATATTATTCCTATTAGTTGATTCGGGATCTTATGATAAGCTGATTGAATGTATTTGTATATAAGATGAAGTAGCTTAAGATTATCTAAATACTTAATTGAAAGATTCATGTAAGTAATAAATTATCATTTATTTCATTGCATACTCATGCTGGTAAATGAAGGTAATTATTTAAGTTGAAATTGATCCAACTTCAAAGATTTTGCCTCCATGTTGAATTTGTTTGAAATCAAATGGTCTATTTTTTTGGTGTATAATATTGAACGACATATCTCTTAAGGTATTTAGCATTATTAGTGTATATATTATTGATGCTAGTATTTCTTAGATTTTTTAGGCACATAGGCTGGGGTCTTGGGAGACAACCCATTCTCAGTTCTCTCGGGTTTATTATTGTTATCTATGTCAAAATTTATTTTATTTTTATAATTTTTATTATTTTTTTAATTTAATTTAAGCCTTTAGAGTTTATTGAGGAGTAAGAGTGGTGTTTTTATTTAGTTTTTTTTTTAATTTTAAATACAAAATAACTAAAAAAATAACTTGAAATAAATAAATACGTAATATATATTTTTATATGGGCAACATGTAATTTTACAAACTTGTTTGCTTCATCATTTCATCAACTAAAATTGTTTTGTAAAATTAAAATATTATAAATTTATTTTAAAGAAAATAAATTTGTTACAAATAATTATATACTAGGTGAATACTATGTTTATAAAAAATGAGAAATATAGAGGAGATAAGAGATTAAAGATAAATTATAAAAAATAAATTATATTAATCTGTTATTTATATGATTTTTTCTTTGATATATATATATGTGTATATATATATATATATTATTTTTTTGGTTAGAATTCTGAAAGTCATTAGATTTTTCCCAAATAACCATTGGGGTTCAGTTTCATCCAATGGCTTAGATTTGTGTGTGTGTGTGTGTGTGTATATATATATATATATATATATATATATACTTATTTATCATGGTGATATGGTAGTGACAAGCTGTTGTCTTGTTGATCATTCTTAATCTAGAGGTGTCAAACGGGCCGGGCCGGCCCGGCCCAGCACGAGGCACGGCACGGTTCGGCCGTGCCTGGGCCTGCCCGGCACGATAAAAAAACGTGCCCGGGCCCGTGCCGGGCCCGGGCGAACAAACCACGTGCCGTGCCTGGCCCGGCACGCCGGCCCGCGTGCCTGCGAGTCGCGACTCACGACTCACTGAGTCGTGACTCGTGACCCAACCGGGCCCCGCCCCCAGTAAAAAGACCGCGGGTCGGGTCCAAACAGACCCGACCCGCCCGCCCCGCCTGCCCTGCCTTGCCGTGTGCGTGCCGTGGCCACGGGCCGTGCCGTGCCCACGGGCCGTGCCGTGCCCAGGCCGTGCCGTGCCACGGGCCGTGCCCACGGGACGCAGTGCCTTGCACACGGGCCGTGCCGTGCCCACGGGGCCGTGCCGTGCACGGGCGTGCCGCTGCCAAGGGCCGTGCCGTGCGTCCCACGGGCCGTGCAGTGCCCACGGGCACGTTGCCGTGCCGTGCACACGGGCCGTGCAGTGCCCCAAGGGACGTGCCGTGCCGTGCCCGGTGCCGTATGTGCCGTGCCACGGTGCGTGCCGTGCTCGAATTTAAAAAACGGCAGGTGCAGGGCACGGCACGGCACGGGGTAGCACGGCTGGCACGTGAAAAACGGGCGTGCCGTGCTGGGCCGGCCCGTTTGACACCTCTATCTTAATCATTATAAAATAACTATAAATTCTAAATGTGGCCTGTGCCATATTCATATTTTCCATGTCCAATATGTTGATCTTGTCTTGCTTGACATGATGCTCATTTGATCTCAACATGATATGACATGATTTGTGCTTACTGTTGGCATGATCATGATCCATGCTTGATTTTGGATCATGCCATGCTAAGTCATGCATGATATTTTTGTATTTTTGCCTCATGCGTAATGCTTATCTTTAGTTATCTGGCCCACTTAACACATCTATTCATGCCTTATTTTTTAAGAATAAACTATAAGTCATGGATAGTCAAATTTTTTAATTCATAACTCATCCTAAGCAGAAATTAGAATATGCTTGAGAGCTAACAAATCTATTAGATCTGAGGGAGATTTCCTTTTTTGTGAAACCTCATTCAAGAAAATAAATTTGTTATATGCATTTTGTTGCATATGTGACTATAAAAAAGTTATTATAATGTAAATCAATAAGTTCAATTGTAATTGATGATATTTTTTAAAAATGATAATATTATTATTCATTCTTATTATTATTGATGAGATTTGTTAATATTTTTACTAAAAAAAGTTATTGAGAAACTTTGCTTTTTCTTAATTGGAAGCTCAACGAAACTTTAGCAGAGTATAAAAAGTTATATAACTAAATATATTTTTTGGATTCTTATTTTACTTAGACTTGATAAAGAATTATTCTTGCTAAAAATGATAATATTATTATTCATTAATACTCTATTAGTTTTGAGGCGAATAATACTTATATTTATATTTTTTAAAAACTCATGAAAAAAAATATGATACAATGATTAAATATATTATTATGAAAATTGTGGTGTATTGCAATTCATATTTTTTAAAGCATATCGTATGATATATATATTATATATATATATATATGATATATGTATGATACATGATATTATAATACAAGGATACATAAATCATAAACTATTTTTATAATTAAAAAAAAATCAAATTAAAATTTTTATTTAAAGAATTTATTATATTAATTATTAAAATATACTAAAAAATTAAAAATTAATCATAAAAATAGGAAAATGATCTGATATTAAAATATATATTTTTGTTATCATTTGTTATAATTTATACTTTTAATATGTAGTTATATATACATATATACATATATATATATATATATATATATATATATATATAACTTATAATACATAATACTATACAATATGCAATATACAAGAATAAAAAAAATATATAATATATGTTTTTTGAGTATTAGAATACTAAAGAAAGATATATTTTATCATCTTAGATATTATATTGTTATATCATGATGAAAGAAATAAGCCGTATAATTTTTCTCTAAAATATAATTTTTGAATAAGTAATATTTAGAAATAATTAAAAAAGTTATTTGATTGATAAGATAATTTGTATTTAAAGATGAGTATTTGAGTTCTCTCAACTAAATATTAATTGTTTATTTTTGAATTTTTATTATGTGTGAGTGTGTTAACATTGAAAATTTAATTTATAATCACAAAATCAATATACAAAGTGTTGAAATTATTAGATATATTGTAATGTATTATTTTTATTAATAATTTTATATTTTTTTTATATTAATTTTTTTTGAAATAACTGAAAAATAAATAAAATTATAATTTAAAACATAAAAAACTAACGCTTGTACAATCATCAATAATTATAAAAATGCATATTAACTTCATAATGTGCGGCAAGAATGCCTTATAATTGTCTGCTGTGCTTTTGTAGTGGCTGCAGTCTTTAGTCTGGCTTATAAGCTCCAGCCTGCTATTATCTTTATCGATGAGGTTGATAGTTTCCTGGGGCAGCGGCGCACCACTGATCATGAGGCGTTGGCAAATATGAAGACCGAGTTTATGGCCCTGTGGGATGGGTTTACTACTGACCGTAAGTTATCATTGTTGGAGGCTTGCAAACAGTTGTGTTTAGCTGACATTCCCATATGAGATATAAGTATTTGTATGGGCGAGGTAACATGCTTATTGCACGTGCAAGCACTCATTGATTAAACACATGTAAATTTAAAAATTATGCGAGCAGGCATGATTAGAGGTGTCAAATGGGCTGTGTCACTGTGCCGTGCCAGACACAACCCGAGAGGCTTAGCGGGTCTGGCCCCGCACAATACTAGAACCAGACTGGCAGCCCGGCACGGCATGGTTGGCCTGCAAATGGCAGGGCCGTGCTAGGCCCGGAATGGGCCATGTTGTTTGGGCCAGTTTGTGCCAACACGATCTGATTAAAAAAAAGCCCAATTGCGACCGACCATGTATGCGGTATCTGACTTACGTGGCCATTTTTTAAAAAAAAAAGCATGTTGTTGGGTGCTCACCTAATTGGATTAAACCCGTGCCCCGAGATTCGACTGTATTTAGTTCCCGAGCCGGCTGACAGTGCCGCTGGGCCAGGCACGCGTGTTGTGCATGGCTTGAAACGAGGCATGACTCGGACTGGCCTAGCACAGCATGGTCCGGGACTAGGCATGGTTCTTGATCGTGCTGTGTCTGGTCAGGCATTATTGAATTTGCCGTACCATGGGCCATGATAGGTCGCCCACCTAGAGGTGTCAACCGGGCCTCGTGCCGTGCCTGGCCCGGCATGGTTCCTTGGTCCGAGCTGAGAAATCTTTTTTTTTTAAATTAGGGTTTTGGCGGTGGGGGAGGGGCACGAAACCCTAATTTTTTTAAATTAGAGGTTAGGCTGTGCGTCGATGCGCGCCAAAACCCTAATTTTTTAAATTAGGGGTTTGGCCTGACCGGGCCGAATTTGGCGAATTCGTGCCGCGGGTCTGTGCCGGGCTGACCTCCACAGAACCATGCCGGGCCAAGCACGGCATAGTACAGTAACCATTCCTGGCCCGGCACGTCCCGTTTGACACCTCTACGCCCACCCCGATTGATACATTTAGGTATGATATTAATTTTTCTGATTACACGAACACTAACATATCAAATCTGGTAAGAATTATAATATTACATGTGTTTGGACAAAAATAATACTAGAATGGTAGATCACTTAAGAAGTCCTCATGTCACGTGTATGTATTGGATAATGCCATGGTACGATGCATCAGACGTAATATCCTCACTTTTTGGAGGTAGTGTTGTTGATATATAAATATCTCCTAGATCTCGTGTCAAGTGAGAACTTTGTGCACTGGGTATAACCTCCATATGTGCGGGTGTGATCTTCCCGTGTCGCTTGTTTATGTTAATTGCATTTCGTGTCATCTTGTTGTTTTATTGGTGGGCTCAGTCTCATGTCACGTGCAGTTTTTTTTTTTACACCCTAGCTGGTTTTTTTCCGAATCAAATTTCTGAATCTTCAGTGGCGAGAATGTGGATCACATGCGCACCTTGTTTCGTTTGGCCTTAAACTTTTTTCTTTTTCTTTCTGTTCTCATAGAGAATGCGCGAGTGATGGTTCTTGCTGCAACAAATCGACCGTCTGAGCTTGATGAAGCAATTCTCCGGCGGCTTCCACAGGCCTTTGAGATTGGGATGCCTGATTGCAAGGAAAGGGCTGAAATACTTAAGGTTATTCTGAAGAGCGAGCGGATTGAAGACATTGATTTTGATCATGTGGCAAGCCTGTGCGAGGATTACACTGGTTCAGATCTTCTAGAACTGTGCAAGAAAGCTGCCTACTTCCCCATAAGAGAACTTTTGGACGATGAGAAAAGCGGAAAGCAATTAAACGTAAGCATTTTTTTTTTTGCTTTTCCCAACATATATTCCAAATCTTGACTTGTTATTGACGGAATATCACTAAAATTAAGATTAAAATTTTCTAGCCACGACATATTAGAGGTGTCAAATGGGCTGTGCTAGGTTTTGGGTGGTCCGACATGGAAGTCATTATGTGCCCGGCACAACATGACTGATTGTCTGCCCGGTCCTGCTCGGTCCTGCCCGGCATGATTCTGGGTAGACTCATGCCCAACGTGCTGGGTCTTCTTGAGTTTGGCAAGATCATGTCGGGTATGATTTTCATTAAAAAAATCTATCACGTGAACGTGATATATACATTTAAATAAAAAATAAAAAAAAATTATTTTTTTTTAAAATTGGTCCGATCGTGAGCGAGTCACAAAAATCCAGTTACTCGGTTTTTTGTGACCATGACTTGTTCTCATCCCTGGATCATGATCATCGTGCTGGTGGGCCGTGCCAATGAGCCAACCATGCAGGTCGTTTCTGGCCTGGCATGAGACATGATAGCCTCTTGCCCAATGCAGCATGAGCACTGCCTTGGGCAGGCACGACCTAGGTCCAGGCACGACTCGGTCTCAGTCGGGTTGTGCCTTGTGTTGTGCTTGGGCCGCCCGGCCCACTTGACACCTCTAGACACATATACTTGTATATATAGTTTTTATTTTGAGGCATTTTAAGATTAAAATCTCTAACATAAGTAAAATTCTAACCTGTTTTGAATCATATTTCAAAATAATATCTAATATCTAAAAATTTAAACTCATGATTTTAATTTTGAATTCATAAACATGTCATTATTGTACTTGATTATCTAAATCACTTGTTATAGTTTTGTATCCATTTGTTCATCATTTAAGTGATGAAATGATGATCACCATTGATATGAGTAAAAAATGGATGGCCCACTAACTAAGAAGCACAGACATAGATACAGACATCGGGATACGACACGGCAGAATACGGAGACACGACAAATTCTAAAAAACTAGGATACGGATACGGCATGAAAAAAAAAATAAATACAAATATTATCCATAAACAGAAATTTAGATAAAAAAAAAAATACTCAAACATTATTTTTACAAACATTCAAACACAAACATAAGAAATATTAAAACAAAAGATTAATATTTTCTTATGAATCAAACAAAATAGTTTCCAGTTTAGGTTCATCAAAAGAAAGATCTGCAATCTCAAGAATTCCAGTATTTTCAATATTCATTGATTCAAAATCATCATCTCCAATGTCCCACATTTTAGATTCATCTTCATTATAGTTTGGAGATATATTTGACAGAAGTTAGAGATTATTATGGACATAAACTAAGTCTTCAGATCTTTGTGGTGTCAACTTGTTTCTTTTCATGAAGTGAATAAAATTATAAGTGCTCCAATTTCTTTTACAACATGAGGATGAACAAGGTTGTCATAACAATTTTAATGCAATAGATTGAAACATCGGTGCAACAGTTTCATGAACAGCTCACCATTTAATAGGACTCATGTACCACCTGTCATTGATGGAATCATTACTATAAAAATCTTCCAAAAATGCCGAAAATATAACATACTCATCATTTGCTTTTCTCCTTTCATCTTCATTAGAAAAATATCTCTCAAAATATTTTTTTTTTCTCTTACTATTTCTAAATCTCAATGTGGTGGAACACGATCATGATACTCAGCAAGTCATTATTGACTATAATACATGCGAGTTAAGTTATACCATTAATTATAAAATATTAAACATCATAGAATATCATTTATATTAAAATTATTATAATCTATAATTTAAACTCTTAAGATTACATTGGATTTAAGGAATGAGCAAGAGAATATAAAGGTGTGTGGCTTTTATTCTATCTTTCCACCAAGATTTCATTTACAATATAAAAAAACTTATAGGTTAAAATACATAGCAATTCATATAAGGTCAATCATAATTAAAACTTAAAAACTTTCAATCAAAATTATAAAAATTGAAAATTAAATTAAAAGTATACCTTGAATTATCTGTTTGGCTTTTATGTTCTTTTTTAAAAATAGATTCCTTCACTTTTTTGATCATAGAATCTAACCACTCATAAATATTATGAAGGCAAGGTTTTTCAGTGTCAGCTAATCTAAGAATCTCATAAATGAGAGTTGTAAAGTAAAGGATATAATTCATATTCATCCAAAAGTCTTCATTTAGTTATTTATCATTTACTTCTTTAGTTTTCACCAAATCATCGTCTTTATACATTTCTCATTCTTCACTTATCACTAATTGCTCCAAGCCTCTTTTTATTATTTTAAATCGTTTAAGCATAACAATAGTTGAAGCAAAACGTGTATCGGCCACTGAAAGTAACTTTAACTTGCAATGATTATTAAACATTGATAATCTCATTGCATGATTCATAATAAAATTCTTGATAAAAAAAATATCACTTGAAACTTGAGCGATCCAACCACACTGTTCAATCATATCTTCATATCTTAGTGTGTGTTGGTGCACAAATATTCTTCAAAGCAAGATTAAGATTATAAACTACACATGGGGTCTAAAAGATATGTCGAAATTTTGCTTCCACAATATATCATGCTGCTTTGCAAGCTGCAATATTATCAGTTATAACATGAATTACCTTTTGTGGACCAATCTCTTGTATAGTGTTAATGAATAAATCAGCTATAAAATGTTTGTCCTTAGTCTCTCATTCACAGTTTATTGCTTTCAAAAACATTGGTCCATTTTCAGAGATTGTCATGATGTTAATAAGTGGTCTTCTTTGAGCATCTGACCATCCATCACTACAAATGCTCACTTCTTTCTCATTTCAAGTATTCTTGATTGGTTCTAATAGATTATCAATATTATTCTTCTCATTCTGCAATAATGTTGTTCTTAATGCATTATAGCTTGATGGGACATAACTTGGAAGTTGACTTGCACTTTTAAAGGCACGTGTATAATAAGGATTTCTAGCAAAGTGAAAAGACAACCCTCCAGAATAAAACATCATAGCTATCTCACGGTCAACTACTTTATGTGCACCAATTTTGAATACATTTTTAATTGATCCCATAGTTCCCCTTCTCCTTTTTAGATCAATTGGATTAATACTGGAAGAGGAATTCTCAAAAAAAGAATCTGTAATGCTTAATGTGGGTTAAGAAACTTGTTTAGGATTAGATTGTTTCATTCTTTGTTCAGATTCCTCCATCCTTCGCATCTCAATTAAATTTTGATTTGTTATTTTAGTACATGATGCAATCCCAATCACTTTAATTTTCAACAGTGAGTCTTGACTCTATAATATGATCCATAATATATTTGTCTATAAAAATTACATTGAAAAGTAATATTTCTTCCCTCTTTTCCTTTATCTAATTTTGCATCTTTCGTGACATATCTCCATAATGGAGCATTATCAACATCTTGAATATTTTGTTGATTACTTAAAGACTCAGAATTACAACTCATTTTATGGTATAATTCTGCATGAAAAAAATTATGCATTTTAAATAATCTATATTATTTCAAAATTAATTTAATCTAATTTTTTTTCTCCATCGATACTATATTACAATTTTCATTATATAATTATTATATTTTCATTATTTACATATTACATTAATTTATTTAAAATAAATTATAGAACAAAAACTATTATACTTATATATTATATATTACTAAATATTACATGCTACAAAAAGTATTCATATTTATATATTTCATATTTTAATATTGCATATTTATTATTATTCTTAAAATCATGTATTTAAAATTAAAATAAATTATTTGTTTATTATATTTTGCATATATATTAAACAAACAATAATAATTAAAATATAAAAAAAATAGATTAAAACCCTCTAACCCTTGCCCTCTCCCGTTACTGCTTCTAGCCCCCCCTCCCTATAATAATTAAAATCATGCTTTGAACCCCTCCCGTTACAGCTTATAGAATTAGGTTACCTTAGGTACTTTCGGTGGTGTGCTCCTCAACTATTTTCTGCAATCAGCTTCGTCGACCACTCACTGTCGGCGGTGTGCTCCTTGATTTTTGTAGTTGTAGGAGTAAGGCGTTAATATATAATGTATTTCCGCCACGTCAGAATCGTAAAAATGCATCAGTTTGGTAACCGACGCGTTAGTTACGTAACAACGTGTCGGATACGTCTCCGACGCGTTTGTCCGATACGCCACGTGTCGCATCGGACATAGAATTTGTCAACGATACGCCACGTGGCGTATCGGATATGTATCTGACGCGTGTCCATGTGTCGGACACGTGGACATGGCTGTCCAGTGGCGTATCCGTACCACTTAGCCAACTAATGATGAGACATGGATATTCTATTAACTTTAATATATTCTCAACAAACACATGAGTAACACTTGTAGAAATATCATAATGTTGTATAGCATAGAAATAAGAATATTTTATTGGGCAATCCATCACCATAATAATGATGATGGTTTTACCTTGAGATTGAGGGAAACTATATTCAATATAGGCGTCATTACGAATCGAGTGGATAGCTTCATGGAAGGCCAAACTTTTTATGAAAACTTGTTTGCTCGCTATGATGCGTATTATCTTATTGGTTTATTCTAGCTTGTGATGATGTTGAATTATCTACTAAATTTTGTATTATTTTATTCTCTTAAAATAATATCTTGTGTACTTTATCAATTTTTAAAATATTAATAATTTTGTAAAGATTTTGTTAGCATCAAAATTCTATCATGTTATCTAATCGCAGTCTACATATTGAAATTTGTAGTGGTGCCAATATTAATATTATTTTATAAAAGTGAAATAATTTGGTATGAAATTCTGGGAAATTAAAATAATTCTAAAAATACACAAGAATAATTGAATAATATAAATTATATCTAAAAATAACATATGAAAATAAGTATAGTCAATTAAATACTATTATTATTATTATTATTGTAAAGATCTTATTAAATCATATGAGAAAGTATTATATTTGGCTTTTGTATGTTAATAATTTTATTTTTTTACATTTAAGTTAAAGAGAATTACTTTATCACCATTGGTCAGTGGCTATCATTTTTATTTTTGGGTCCAAAATGAAATGGCATAAAATTTTATGAAAGATGAATATTGGTTATTATTTATTTAGTTTTTATATATTTTTAACATTTATAGATATAGTGTCAATCTTGATTTTCTCATCGAGAAATAAATAATTTATGTATATATATTTCATTTATATGTGAAATATTATTTTGAAGGTTATATATATGTATATATATACATATCTTGCCGTATGATTTTTATAATAAAAAGTAGTGAGAAGAATAATTAAGAATCTTATCTTACTAAGTATATATCTAATCTAATGAATGTCACACATAATTATGATTATAATCTAAAATTTGTCTAAATACGTGATCTAAAGATTATTGGTTATGATTATAATCTAAAATAAATATTTAACGTATAATTTTAAAATAATTTATTATCCTAATAACATAAGTTTCGTTTTATCTTATAATAATTAGATAATTAATTTTTTATAATTCTCTTGCATATAGTTAAGTTAATTTGTGATACTATATTTGATAAATGATTGATATCTAGCTTAATAGATATATTTGTTAGAATACAACCTAAAAATCTAATATCTGAGAGGGTATATAAGACTCATCTTTTCTATCATTATGAATATCTTTTTTATTATATATAATTTTAATTTTTAGTATAAAATATGAGATTTTCAAAATTATTTGTTTGAAATTATTTGTTTGAAATTATAGTTGGGTAATTTCTAATTTATCATTTTTTTATAATATGAATATCATTCCCATAAATAATCAATAAGATTTATTTATTATTTGATCTTATTTGTAAAAATAGGAAATAATTTGTAGCATATCTATTCAAACTAAACAAGGTATCTATGATAGAATATATGACAAACTAATCCCTGGGGACACACTATATAAAATAGGTTGTGTCGGGCTGGATCACACTATTTGGAAGCCATGTCATGTCAAGCCAACCTAGTTATTTAAAAATATAAGCAGCTAAACATGCCAATCCATGCTAAGCCAGGCTGAGTCAATGGCTAACCCAACATGGTTAATGTTAGGAGGCTATCTTGGGCTCAAGCTAATGGCATGCCCTTGTTCGATGAAACTGCCATGGTTGGGTCGGGCTTGTGATGGACCCTATTGACGTAGAGACATATATATCTCTTTCACTATATTTTGATGATAGTTGGATGAGATAATTCTTTAGGAGGGAGACTTGATGTAGAGGCATATACATGCACGACAAAACTTATGAAAAAGAGTTGATTTTAACAGACATTCTAAACCATAGTTACTCATTATAATTCGTATATTTTTAATAAATTAATTTTTAGTTTTTAATGAAATGGCTCAAAAATAATGAAAAATTAAGGTTCTATTTTTAAAAATATATAATAAAATAAAACAAATATAATAATCAATGAAAATAATAAATTATATCAAGTTTCTTGGATCTCAACTCAATTAGGTGCCCTAAATATCGAATTGAATTAAATCCAATATGTCCTTACTCACATAATTTTTTTTGGGTAGGATATGAATTGTTAGCATGCTTTTCTATTGTAGAATAACTAAAATTTAAAGATTAGTCAAAGACAAATAATAAAGTCTAGAATGAATAATTAAAAGATTTTTCATACTCAAATACCTAATTGTAGAATAAAAAATTACACAAGCTATCATTTTTTGTTACCTATAATTTTTTTTTTGAAACCTTTTGGTTATGCAAAACATCGATAGGAGAAAAACAATATTGGAATCAAGTTTTTATTGATATAACTCACAAAATTACATTGTTACGCCCTTTGACTCCAATCACACACATACTACACCACACATTCCATCATCAATGCTTTTTTTTTCACCATCATGCACATGCTATTCCTTGCACACACATCAAACACATACTATGTTGCATACTTTGATACGATGATAAAATAAACTCTTTAAAATATAAATAATAATTCTCTCATTATCATTAAAGTGAAACCCTAACGTATATAAACAAAGAAAAAAGTTTTAGGACAACCCATGTGTTTAATGTTCTCATCATGATAAAATAATAATTAAAATAAAGAAACTCTAACCATTTTAATTTTTAAGGAGGCTTCATGAATATTTTAATGGTTTTTTTTAGTGATTTATGAGCAAAAGTTTTTTGTTTTCTAGATTAAATTGATATGTGATAAAGTTTCTCAAAATTATGATAATTTTGAATAAATTCTCACCGATATGATAAATTATTATCTGGAATTGAACCACAAACAAATCGTTATGATTATGATTATCTCAATATTAAAATGCTTTTCAAAATCATTAGTTTTCATTTTGTGATTAAAATTTTATGTAAAATTTTTCAAAGATGATATTATTATCATCTTGATATGAATATCGATGAAAAAAAGATGATAATCTTTATTTTGGATTATCAAAAATTAGAGAGTAAAATTTTTTGAATTACTTCATTAAGGCTTTCAGTTATAATTAGTTAATTATTATCTAAAATTGACTCATGCTCAGGTTATATAAGATGTTAGTAATATGTTTGTTGGTAGGTTTATAGGTGATAACTATCAAATTATCTTAAATCTTTTTTTATATAAAATAATAATCAAACTTAATATATTTCATCCATTTGTGAAACATCACTAGATTGACAATAATGTAATGTACTGAGCTTCTTAGGTATTACAATTAAATTTCATTGGGCTTAAATTAGTAAATATAGCTTGTTCCCTATCTATGATGGACTCTTTTATCTAAAATTTAATTTGTATTGATAATTTTAGGTGAGATATAATTAATTAATTATCTATCATAATTAAAATATTATAAATATACATTACTAATATCATATATTATCTACTTGAATCACATTAAAAAATTAGGAATAATTTGACATGCATCTCCTTAGATTAAATGTGATAAGCATAGTTGAGAGATTGCTGAATCATGACCTAGGAGTAGAGATGTCAAATGGTTTGGGCTGGGCCGCCTATTTTTAACCTGCTCGACCGTGTTTTCGTGCCAGGACAGACATGGTTTTGTAGAGGTTAGCTTGGCATGGACCCACGACATGAATCTGTCGGGTTCGGCACGGTCGGGCTAAAACCCTAATTAAAAAAAAATTAGGGTTTCGCCGTTTTGGTGGTGCACTGCCATGATGCCGTGTTGCCGTGATTTTTCTTTACTTTCGGGGATTGGTGAGCCTTGCTCATCGGTAGAGGTGTCAAACGTGCCGGCCCGCACGAGGCACGGCATGGCACGATTCGGCCGTGCCTGGGCCGGCCCGGCACGTTCTTAAACCATGCCCGGGCCCGTGCCGTGCCCGGGTTAAGGCCGTGCCTGGCCCGGCACGGGTCTATCCCGTGCCGGTTCACGCAGGCATGCGTGGCAATGGCGGCGTGTCACGTGTGGTGTGGCGTGAGTCGTGACCCGTCCCCTGGCCCCCCCCCCCCCCCGGTAAAAAGAACGCGGGTCGGGTCTGATTGGACTCGACCCGCGGTCCCGACGCCCATTACCCATAGAACCGATCCGAGCAATTCCAACGGCAAAAAAAAAAAAATTCAAACTTCACCGATTTTCAGCCCTTGGATTCACCTCCAACGGCTAGGGGGCAGAATCCAACGGTCATCGTGATTCTGCCCCTTAAAAATCTTAAAAAAATAATAAAAAAATATCTTTTTTTATAAAAAAAAATATTCTTTAGCCTATAAATTCTACCCCCTCCCTATAATATTTATGTTTTTCAAAAACATAAAACCTCTCAATACTTTCTCTCTCTTACATAAACCGTGCATCTCTCTCTCGGGCCTCGTGATTTTGATTTTGGCTTGGATTTTCGTGAAACTCAACTTGAGTTTTGAACATCAGAGCTTCCTGCGGTGCACCTTGCACGTGACTGATCTCATTGCTTTTACCGGGTAATATATTTTACGTTTTTTTGTACTCTCTCTCTAGAAAAACTTACGAAAAATAAAAAAATGACAAATACGCCTAACACGTATTTAAATTTGAAAAATAAAAATGTTAGTGTTACACAGACGTCTGTGGCTCCTGAAATTTTGGTTTCTCCTGTCGTCTCAACCCAAAGTTCTAAAAAACAAAAAATTAGGAGGACTTCTGTAGTTTGGACACATTTTAAAATCATAACACAAGTATATGTTAGGGGTGAGGAACTTGAAATGGCACAGTGCAAATATTGTATGAGACTTTTAACATGCAAGAGTACATGTAGGACTGGGCACCTCAAGAGGCATGCTGAAATATGCTCCAAAAAACATGGATCGTTAGTTCCTAGGCAAACCCAACTTGGCACTACATTTTTTGAGACTGGATCGAGTTCAGTCTCAAAGTTTACTTCCTTTGTATACTCCAGCGAGTTGGGTAGGGACGGCATGGCCAGGCTCATCACATTGATGGGTCTTCCGATCAGATTTTCGGAAGATCCGAGGGTAGTGCGCATCATGCAGACTTATTTTCAGCCATCCTATCGTAGGATTCTTAGGTCCACATCTAGGAGTGACATACTAAAGATATATAAGTTAGAAAAACAAAAAATAATTAAGGAATTTTTGGCATTTAGTGGAGTGGTGTCCGTGACGTCCGATATATGGACATGTCACGATGATTCTTCTTATGCATGTCTCACGAGTCATTATGTAGATTCTAACTGGACAATCAATAAAAAAATATTAGGATTCACTGAGATTCTTCATCCTCATGATGGCCCGGTCATTTTTGAGTGTATGATGAAAATATTTAGGGAATATAAAATTCAAAATAAAATTGTTAGTGTCACTTTCGATAATGCTGCGAATAATGGAGTAGCGATCAATATGTTTGTTAGGAATATTAGAGACGCACCATTAGGAGAGATATTTCATTTCAGATGCATGTGTCATGTTATTAACCTGATAGTTCAAGCGGGTATGAAGGTCTGTTCCCCCGCGTTGGAAAATATACGCAATGCACTCAAGTATATTCGCACTCCTCGCAGACTACAAGAGTTTGGTAATCTCTGTTTGTCTGCGAATCTTAAGAATAAGAAATTTCAATTGGATGTGAGACATCGTTGGAATTACACGTACCTGATGTTGGAATTATGTGTTGGATACGAACACGTGATATCCAACTACGTCAATAGTAAGAGTGGCGAACTTATTATTGACGACACTAACTCGGCATCAGAAATTTTATTTATGAAATTCTCGAAGATATTTTATGACACGACGAACATGTGTTCGTCTGTGTATACGCCCACCACTTGCATTGTACTTCGTTGCATATGCAACATTAGTAGCATGTTTAGGAAGTATCGAGCGGACCCGATGCTTAGCCATATGGTTGCAGAGATGGAGACCAAGTACATGAAGTACTGGTCCACCATTCCATCTCTTTATTGCCTCGCAGCATGCATGAACCCTAGGGCTAAGGTGGAAGGGGTTGAAAATACCCAGACTTTCATTTCCTCGTGCATGAACCTGGAAGAGCCACCTGAAGGGTTCATTTACGAGAAGTTGACAGACCTGTTCACATACTACGATACTAGGTATGGTGGTGGTGGCGGTGAGACTGTGAGTACGGACACTGATACCTTGTTCGGAGATAACGATTATTCCATTAACCTAGCGAGGGGGAAACGTAGGGGTGGACCTTCACATAGGAGCGAGCTGTCTCGGTACTTAGATACCGATTACTGCTCAATCCTATCACCTTCTGATAATAAGAATCTTGATTTATTACAGTGGTGGAAATCATATGAGTCCGCCTATCCCGTGCTATCTAGGATGACACGGGATCTACTGACTCCTCCGGTGTCGAGCGTAGCATCGGAGTCTGTTTTTTCTGTTGCAGTGAACGTGATTTCGGATAGGAGATTACGTCCAGATATGGTTGAGGCCTTGGCATGTTTGAAGGATTGGGAGGAATCGAGATTTAGCATCAGTGATCGTGCTGAAGCTGGAACTGTGACAGACACTGCAGTCGCATCCACATCCACTACGATGGCGGAGGAGGTGATTGCCGATGATGATGATCCATATGATACTGATCTTGATGTTGCGGCTGATGATTCTCATGATATGCTGCTTGACGATTGATGCTCATCTGCTCTTTTTTTTCGATATTTTTTTATTTATTTTATTTATACGCTTTGTTTGTACTTTGTAGTTTGTATCATATGTTGTGTTGAAACTTATACTTGTTTTGTTCGGACTATTGGTTTCAAAAGCATGAATGGTAATTTTTCATTTGTGTAGTTTAATTTTTTTTTAATTATAATTTTTTCTAACTTAATGTATTTATTTATTATTTTACGATTTAAATTTTATTTTAAAATTTAATAACTTTAAATTTTAATATATAATTAATAAATTAAAATGATAAAAAAAGCTAAACTTAATTGAAAAAAAAAATTTTTTTTTTCTAATTCTTGTTTGTTTTATTTAATTTTAAATGTTATAATTTTTATAAAAAATTATATTTTTTAATTATTACTAATACTCTAAAGTCTATACAGTAACTTAATAAATAAATTTACAATTAAAAAAAAAATTTCTAATCTGCCATTTTGGCATTTTCAGCCCGTGCTGGTGCTGGCGACTGGCCTTCCGGGATCCGGACCCCGGTTGACCCGGTCCCGCGTTGCGGTGCGGCTCCCGCCCCGCCTGCCCTGCCGGTGCCGTGCCGCCTGGCCTGGCCTGTATTGGCAAGGCGTGCCGGTGCGGGCCGGGCACGGCACGGCACGGCCTTGCCGTGCCTACGGGCCGTGCAGTGCCCGGCCCGTTTTACACCTCTAGGTATGAGGCATGGTTGGCCTCGGCATGGCACGGCACGACATTGGCATAGCCACGAGAAATTCCCATGCCGGGTTGCCCAGGCACGGCCGAATCATGCCGTGCCTCGTGCCGAACCGGGCCGGCTAGGCCCGGTTGACACCTCTACCTAGGAGATGATTATTTTAGGTCATAAAGAATCTTTTACATTCTACTCAACATACCCATCCTATTAGGGATAATAAACTTAGAGGCTACTATATAAATATATTTTTCTTGGGAACATAATGATAAAATATATTCCTCACTTCTAGTTGATGTATAATTTATGTGTGAGATGTGTTAATAAATAGTAACGATCTAATAGTGGTTATTTTGATCACGTAAAAAAATATATCCTAATAATTAATATAAGTTTGTTTAAATGTCTTGATTGTCAATTTAGTATTGAGTTGATCAATTTCTTTTCAAGTCCAATCTTCTTCATTTACATAACTTTGTATCCTACTACTAGCTCATCTTAACTATAATTTGATGTTATTGCACTTGGTTTATCTAATATATCATCTTGCCATCATGAATGAACAAGCACCTCGTAGGGGGTATCAGGAATCATGTAATTAGAGGTGTAAAATGAGTTGTGTCATGTTGGCACGACATGAGAACCAGAATGGTAGCCTGATGCTGCATGGTTGCCCTGCAAAATGCTGGCCCGTGCATGGTTGTGCCAGGCTTGGAGTGGGTCATGCTGGTTTTTGCCAAGATGAACCAGTTCATTTTTTAAATTTTTTGGTACTTTGGGGGGCTTGGGCTCTACTTTTAAATTTGAATATAAATTTAAATTTTAAATCATGATGATACGATCGTGACATGACATTGTGCTTGGTTCGCTTTAAATTAAAGATTAAAATTTTTATTTTTAATTTCAATAAAGTATTAATGAAACAAAACATAATATAAATAATACATAAATTATATTTGAAAAAAAATATTAAAATAAAAATGATAATAAATGTAATTCATAATATTATATCAATATTGCATAAATCATAATGAAATAAAAAATAATAATAAAAAATAAATAAGCACTAGCTAACCAATATAATATTGATATCACATGAATAAAGAATTTTATAGGATCAATTGCTTCTGTTCTTAATATCTTTGATTTTTATGTCTCATGAATTATCATCAACTATTAATTATTATCTTATTATGAATGCTTAATTTTGAATTTTTCTAATCATTAATGCGCACAAATATCTCTATTTGTTATCTTAAATAATATTGGCTATCACATAAAAGTTAGATTCTGATATTGTGCTGGACACTGGAATGGTCAGTAGTTCACGTACCATTTTAGATAGTACGGGATAAGTGGATTCATATGATTATCATCAAAGTAAAATATTTATATTTTTATTAGCATCATATGTTATTTTGAAATAGTAATTGATATCTAAGTATCAAGATAATTCATTTCTATTTGATGGATCACTTTGTCATTTGTCCCTTACTAATTAAATGAAGAAGTCAGCCCTTTCCGAATATGGTGTTCATGTTCATACTCATGGATTGACTATAACTATCATATCTAATATCGTAATATGTAAACAAATTAGTTAATTTTTCATGACTGAATCTTTCAGTCTGGCATGCCTGGTTTATACGTGTCGATATGTATGTTGAAATTTTTTTTACTTTTTTTTTCTTAATCTTAGGATCCATGCATTTAACTAAATAATACAAATATGGAATGAAAAAATATTTATTTCAAATATTTGGTTTTCATCTTAATAGCCATGATACTAAATACAAGGTGATTTTTATACCTGCTAACATGTTACTAATATAGAGGTGTCAACCGGGCCGGCCCGGCCCGGCCCGGCATGGCACACAGGCACGGGTTTGTCCCGTGCCGGGTGTCCCGTGAGCTCGACCCCACGATGGCCCCTCCCGCAAAAAAGACCGCGGGTCGGGTCTGATTCGACCCGACCCGCGGTCCCCCCGAATCCCGAATCGTACGGACATGCAAGCTCGAGCGGGCCAGGCAAGGCACGGCAGCATCCTCGTGCTCAAAAAATTCGGGCCGGCCCGGCCCGGCCCGTTTGACACATCTATACTAATATTGCTTATGCACCTAGGCATAATTTAAGTAGTGAGCGTGTATATAGACAAATAAATATGCTCTATTACTCTTATTCTGATATTTCATATTCTAATTTTTTGTATTATCTTAATTGTTATAAGATTCTCAATGTTCTTTTTAGGAAACTTAGTCATCTAGAGTGATGATATACTATATTGTATGAATTGAGGCTAATCATTTATAATTACACATAAGGTCATGATTTAAAATTTTCATGCAAAATAGTAGTATGATGGAAGTATGGGTACATGTTGAAGGCTAGATTTGAAGGGGAGATAGATTGGCCCGAGGGCATTATCGTCATCAAGGGATTTACATGGATTTATAGTGTGAATTATTTATGTATTATTTCTTTGGCGATAAAGTTGATTATTATTAAATTATTATTTTGTGTTTTGTTTCTCACATATAGATGATATATTAGCTAGTTGTGATAAATATATTTCTTCATGGTAATTTTGAAGAGGAAATATTTATGTAGCTATTATTGGGTTTCATTGTTCCAGGAATTGTGTGTATGATGTGTAGATTTTGGAAGGGTTAATATAGGCAAAAGCGATTTCCTAAGGCACCACTCTTTAAGTTTTGTTCCATGCTCATTATTATTATTTTTTACCTTGTGAGATGTGTGTTGGATTATTTTTATTTATAGTGATATGAATTATAAATAATATGTTATTGGTAGTATATGTTGATGATATTATGATTATATGAGATGATCAATTTAGTTCATATCAAATGATTTATTTATGTAGACTAAGTCTTAGATGAATGATTTTGGGTGTCTTAGGTATTTTTTGTACATTTAAGATGTTTTTTTTTTATTTTTTTTATTTTTTTATTTTTTTTTATTTTTTTTTATTTTTTTTATTTTTTTTATTTTTTTTTATTTTTTTTATTTTTTTTATTTTTTTTATTTTTTTTTATTTTTTTTTTATTTTTTTTATTTTTTTTATTTTTTTTATTTTTTTTATTTTTTTATTTTTTTATTTTTTTTATTTTTTTATTTTTTTTTATTTTTTTATTTTTTTATTTTTTTATTTTTTTATTTTTTTATTTTTTTCAATTTTTATTTTTTTATTTTTTTCAATTTTTATTTTTTATTTTTTATTTTTTATTTATTTATTTATTTATTTCTTTCTTTATTTCTTTCTTTATTTCTTTATTTTTTTTTATTTTTTTATTGTTTTTTATTGTTTTTTTTGTTTTATTATTATTTTTTATTGTTTTTTTATTGTTTTTTTTTAATTTTTTTATTTTTTTATTGTTTTTAATTGTTTTTAATTTTTTAATTTTTTATTGTTTTTAAATTTTTTATTTTTTTATTTTTTTATTTTTTTTATTTTTTTATTTTTTTATTTTTTTATTTTTTTATTGTTTTTTATTTTTTTATTTTTTTATTTTTTTATTGTTTTTTATTTTTTTATTTTTTTATTGTTTTTTATTTTTTTATTTTTTTATTTTTTTTTATTTTTTTATTTTTTTATTTTTTTTTATTTTTTTATTTTTTTATTTTTTTATTTTTTTATTTTTTTATTTTTTATTTGAAGTTGTTTATTTAGGAGATACAATTTTTCTTTTCTTGATGAGGTGTATTTGAGGTATTTTGTTTGATCCTGGTGTGATGAGATACATTCGTGCATAGTGCACCGTGCCATGCACATAGCCAAGGTCACTCAAGTGGTGATGTCTCAAACTCAAGTCACTCGCCTAACCTGGCCTCACTTGCCTGAATTCTCACCCATTTATGGAGGACACAACACAACTTATTTGAGCATGATTTTTTATTATCTAAAAGTAACTAAGTTTTAGCTTTTAAAAAATAATATCCTATTAGATTTTTTTTAATATTACAAATGGAGGACACACACACACGTGTGTGTGTGTGTGTGTGGGGGTGTTGGTGTGTGTGTATATATGTGTGTGTTGTGTATATATATATATATGTGTGTGTTGTGTATATATATATATATGTGTGTGTTGTGTATATATATATATATGTGTGTGTGTTGTATACATATATATATATATATATGTGTGTGTGTGTGTGTGTGTGTATTTATATATACATACAAGTGGATGTGTATGTCGGTAAAATATAATTAATGATTGTATGGCATATGCAGATGCCAAGACTGTTGTGTGTGTGTGTGTGCCTGTGTGTGTGTGTAGATATATATATATATATATATGTGTGTGTGTGTGTGTGTATTTATATATACATATAAGTGGATGTGTATGTCGGTAAAATGTAATAAATGATTGTATGGCATATGCAGATGCCAAGATTGTTGTGTGTTTGTATGCATGTGTGTGTGTGTGTAGATACGTGTGTGTGTGTGTGCATATATATATATATATATATATATATATATGTGGATATGCGTATGAATGTCAGGTAAAATGTAATTGATGATTTTATTTCATGGCAGACGCAGATGCCTAGACCGCTCAGTCAATCTGATATGGAGAAAGTGATTGGCACATCGAGCAAGACGAGGATCGCTGCAAACGAGTACACCAAAGCAACCTCGTACCCATCCGGCTGGTCCATGCAGGCTGACGGTTATCAGGTTCAAGCCACCATCAGCGAGCTCTCTAAGCTTGTAGTGTCGCAGATGCTGAATATTGCCTCAGACCCTCAGGATCATCAGTAGTAGTATAGTCAACTTTTTTTTTATCTTTTTTTTTTTGCTTCTCTCCTCTCTCTCTCTCTCTCTCTCTCTCTCTCTATATATATATATATATATATATATATATATATATATTTATCTCTCTCTCTCCCTCCCTCCCACACAGTTGCCGTATTATTAGTCCTCAATTTTATGACACAATGTATTATTAGCTCTCTGATGCAGTCAGTTGATAGGAAGATGTGGAATAAGTTGGGGCTTAAATTTTTTTTTTTTAAAATTTCTCCCTTATATTTGCTCTGAATCTCCTTTTTGTAGTAATTTTAAATATTCAATTTCCATGTTTGTTCATGCGTGTGTTTATATTTGTTCATTGTGAGCTAATGGTGAATGTTGCGACATGAACGAACAAATTTCTATTATTTGTAAAATTATTATTTTTTTAATTGTAAATGATTATTATTTTACTTGTAAATGATTGTAAATTTCAAGCTTGGTGGTGTAGCCTGCGAGGATCGAACTCGCACACTCGAGAAAGCATAAAATTAACAACCCGATTTGTTGAACTGCATGTGTCATGGGTGACTAGAGATTTGATTGAATATCTCTCGTAAATAATTCCATGGAATTATTTTTTAAATAAATTGATTGTCAAAAAATATATTTTTTAATAAATCCTTCAAAGCCTGAATTACATTTTATGATTAGTTATTAGTCTGCGGATTAAAACTAACTCTAAAACTCAAATTAGTGCCTAATGTAGAGGTGAAATGGGATTCTATGCCAGATGCTATAGAAACATGCACATTATGCATTCTCACAATTTCATTAAAATAGAGAGAAGCCAAATATTTCATAGAAAAACTTGCTTTCGTAGGTAGAAAATGAGCAGACTTAGGTGGCGTTTGTTTTTTTTTACTTAATGCTGAATAGAACTTTTTTTTGAGATTAATACTAAATTGTACTTAATAGCATTCAGTACTAAGTTTGTTTTTTTTTTTACTTAATGCTATATAGGTAAGTGGAGACCAAAGTGAGGGTTTTGATTGTATTGGAGTGAGCTTTTTCTGAATGAAAAATGTTAAATTTTGTCTTTTTTTTTCAGCTATTTTTTTAAAAAAAAAATTCGGTGATGAGTTATTAAAAAAATAAAAAAGTAAATGGCTGAATGCTGATATCAAATTGGTTTCAGTATTCAGCCAAAAAAAATAAACATGCACTTAGTCATTCAATCAACAATCACCTAAATAGCAATATTTCTATTCAGGAATAATAATTAGCTACACTGATTCTCCTTGCCGTTGATGATCAATAATGCCTCTGATCACTAATAATTTTACTACAAATCTCAATACAACTTCATTCCTCTTGAGCAGATTGCAAACTTAGAAGAATGGGTTTCTTTTATTTTATCTCTCATTAAATCTCCATCATGTGGGATAGTGACTTGTCCCAGATCTTAAAAAACCCATCGATCGATATGATAGAATCATGTTCACTGCCCTTCTTAACTCATTCTATAAGTTATATTAGTTGCACATTATTATTTTGTAGGGACTTAATTCTTTCCACTAAGTTTGATTGCACTCTAAAATTCATCACAAGTGACAAGAGCTCCTTATTCCAAAACTCTGCTGTAGACTTGTAAACTCTTCCTATCTTTCAATATTTGTCCTTGAAAATCTCTAATAGTTGCTGAGGAACTAATAGATTTCTTGCTAAAGGCATCAAGCACAACATTTGCCTTCCCTAAATGATGCTGGATAATACAACCTAGTCCTTAAGTAGTTCAATTCACCTCCTCTATCTCATATTCAATTGGTTTTTGTGAAAACAGACACTGCAAACTCTTATGATTTATAAATATATCATACATTTCACTAAAAAGAAAATCTCACTAGATCTTAAGTACATTTCACTAATTCTAATTCATGTGTACATAATTTTATTTGTAAGACTTCAACTGTCTAGTAGTATAAGCCATAACTTTCTCATGTTGCATAAGAACACAATGCAAGCTCTAGTTCAAGTTATGTTCAATTGAGATGACACCAATCTACTTCGTAATTCATAAAAAAATATGTTCTCTATCGTCATACTATTCAAACTAAACCCCTTTTGCTAAGTCAATTTGGTCAAAGACATGGCAATCTTAGATAACTTCTCAATAAATTATTTCTAATTCTTAACCAATCTCAAGGGGACCCGAACCTCAATCATCATGGCAGGTCTCCTCTAATGTGACACATCTATCATTTCATGATCAATTGAGACGTCATTATTGATCACCATATGTCTAGTGAAAGAGACAGTGTCTAACCAAAATTCTCACTTCTTTGGTATAGCAGACAACTTATTTGTACAAGTGTATAGTATGATTTCCATATGTCATTCTTGATCATCAAAAACTAGTCTATATTCTATATGGGGGAAGTGCTTTGGTTAAACCAAAAGATAACCAAAAACTCATAATTCACATATCTAATTTGTAAATTAGTTTTAATTATATATTTACTTCTAACCCTTAACTGATAATAATTAGACCAAAGATCAATCGTAGAGAACACACATACACTCTAGAGTCTATCAAGCAAGCCATCAATCTAAGAGAAAACTTGTTCCTCACTATCACCTTATTTTTAACTATATACTCAACTCCTCAACTTCTAACCTTCGAAGGGGAACAACTTCTAATCATCGATCTAAGGGGAACACACATGCACACATACACTCTAAACTTCTAATTAACCCTCATGAAGTTGAATCTTCAACTCCTCAAGTTCTAGCAGTGTCGCCCTATAAGAGGCCATTGAGATGTAAGTTGTTCCTGGTGTCAAATTAACAATGAGCTCCATCTCACTCTTTAGTGGTATGTTAAATAAATTCCATGTAAATTTATCTAATTAGCCCCGTACAAAAGATATGTCTTCCAATTTTAATTTAATTTTGTCATCTACAACATAAGCTAAAAAGACTTCATAATATTTCATGATCAAAGAACTAACTCATAAAATTAAAGTCATATACAATTGTCTCTCTACATGTTTCACCTCAAAACTAAACTCAGGTTCTTAGGATTGCTAAATGTCACTCATTTCCAAAAATAATCAACATAATCATGGAAAGAAGCTAACCAGTCCATCTCCAGAATCACATCAAAATTTTAAAGGTTGTGAAATATGAAGTTAATTGTTATCTTTCTATACTTGATCATCACAAAATAAATTGCTAAATATTCTTTTAACTAAGACAGAATGTTTTAAAGGAGTAGTAATAAATAATAAAGTTCATGATATAAATCACACATTAAACAAATAATCAAAAGGATACATAAATAAAAGTGTGCATAGAACCATGATTAATTAAGGCTCTCACAAAAAATATGTGAACTTGAAGGGTATCTGTCACTGCATGAAATGCAGCTTGATCATCTATATGACTTAAAAAAAATACATGCCAATGAGTCTTATACATTTATATATCCTCTTAACGCTTCTCAAATATAAACTTATTATTTCTTTGTTTTGATTTTTGATGGAAGTATACTTTTTTTGTGCCCGGATACCCTGAAAATCATCATTCTCATATCCTTTCCCCATGTTCTCTATAATATTGAATCTCTCCATTTTATTTTTTTCTCCAATAAAAGCTTTGTCTATCACCTCTAAATAAATACTCAACTTTAGAATTGATATCTTATTCTTTAAGTAGGCTTCATAAATTCTAAAACTGCAAGGCTTGTTATACTTTCATAATAATAAAAAATGAGACAAAACATCATAACTATAAATTTGGTTGCATATTAATCCATGATCATATCTTTTTGTTCCAAACAAACAAACAAACTTTTTCACATTTTGTCATCGGTCACTTTTAGTAAAGTATTTTTTTTATATAAGACCTCCCTAAGTTGTTTCCAATAAATTAAACATTGATCCACTAAAAGCCTATCAATCATGCACCACCAGTGGTCCATCTTTTCATTTAACAAAAAAGCTGGACATGAGGTTTTTAGTCCTCGTAACAATCATTGACATGAAAAATTTTATTTTTGTTCATAATCTAATTGTTAGCCTATGTTGGATCTAAAGTACTAGAAAAGTAAAGAGGGATCAACTTTTTAAAATCCACAAAAGAGCTAGCTACAACTAGGAAAAATTAAGCATATTGATAGAAGTATTCAGTACTCAGAAGTAAAGCATCACTCACCTATTCTCAAAAGATAAATTGATTAAGTCTCCATCAAGATCATGACATCCCTCTGATGATACTATTTCATTCCTTTGATTTTAAGTTAAATAAAAATAAATGGTTATAACTCATGGTTCATGTAAGTCAATTGTGTTGGGAGTCAACCCCAACTAAACTCAAATATAAAATATATGAGTCTGAATATAACACTTCATTTTTAACCCAATACAATATTGTGAGTTTGTTATGATAGAAAAACTTATCTTTTATGACATGGTCCCAAAAGCTCATTAGGTGATTGTCTTTAGTCCTGTGAAATTTTATGAACATATAGGTCATACAAGTAGTAAAGTTAGACATGAGTTTAGTTATTGATTACCCACATATTATATAAGTAGTTTGACTAACCAATAACAAACCAAATATTGTTTGAGTTGAGTAGACAGACTTGGATTTTTGGAAAGATAATTATACTCTAAGGTTAACTCACTTCCTTATGTATGATATTTCTTTAGTATTTGAGCAATATTGTATTTTACTATTGGACAAAGGTTAGATTAGTGTGGAAATGCTCTAGTACCCTTTTGGCATATAAGGTGATTATCACCCTTAGACTATCACTACCAAGGATGATCCTCTTATAGTTGTGCTTTCGGTATTTTACCATCATAATTATATATTATTTTATTTATAAGTTATTCACATATTTAATTCTTTTAAGCAATACATCAACTGCCCTTAACATCTACTTCAAGTATTTATTTCTATTTTCCAACCTCTAGCATCTTAAAGATATGAAAAAAATATGATAATAAATAATTTTACACTTTTGGCTTCATAAGTATCATATTCATAATAATTAATATATGTCTTCCCATGAATCTCATATATGAAAATCATAAAAAAAGAAATGACTTAGTGCTGTCACCACTAAACGAGATACCTCCACTTGCATGTGTTCTATGATTTTGCTATCACCACCTACCATAATCAATATATGACTCTCATGCTATGGTAAAACTCCTAGATTAGACATTCTACTTAATATATAATGACATACTTAAATATCAATTTTTATAGAATATATATAATGGATTGGTCATAAATATATATATACTTTTAGCTTCATAAGTGACATACTTAAAATAATTAAACTTATCTCAAATATTTAGTTTTATACATATGTTCATCTTATCCATTAAGATTAGAAGATGTGTCACTTCAGTCTTATGGCACCATATGAGTGTGTTTGATTACTTATTTATTATTGTTCATTATATCCAATATGCATAAACCTATGACAATGTAAAAATCCAAAATTTCAATTCTAATTAGCATCAATATCTATCATCATTCAAAATATAACATTATCATAAATATAAATATTATATAATCACATCACCAAAATATATGTACATAAAACCAATTCTAAATCTTAATTCAGCCTGACATTAGGAAAAATTCATGTGAGATATTTGAAATAACATTTAATGGAATTGAGAGTTCTCAATGATAGCTCTAGTGTTGATCTAAGTTTCAAAACCTAATCTCAACTAATTCTTGCTTATGTTTACCTTGGATATAATTTAGAGTTATGTGTAATTCTTTAAGCTAGAAATCATGACACTAACTTGAGGTTATTACTTTTTTATCTCATTAAATCTTCTCTATAGCACTAAAGTCATGAGAATAGGAATGTCACAATGCAAATAACTCTCCTTTGGAGCAAAAAGTCATAGTGGTAGGAATATTACAACTGAGATAATTTTTCTCTAAAATACAAAGTCATGGAGCTATGAATGACCACGACTAAAGTAAATATTCTCTAGAATACAAAGTCAAGGTAGGTAGTATGGCTGTGATTAAGGCATTTGCTTTGTAATGCAAAGTTGTGATGGTAAGAATGTTGTAACTTAAATATTTACTCTCTGGAACATAAATTCATGATGAAAAATATTGGTGTGACTAAAAATTACATGGTATTATGTGATTTTTGGTTATGTATTGATAAAGTCACAATACTAGAAAATATTGTGACTTATTGAACTAGTGGGGTATTTGGTTGACTGAGACATAAAAATAAGGTCTCTATCATCTTTGTGTTGTCGAGGTAGTATAGTTATGACTTAAAAAATATTATAACCACAAAGATAATATTATATAGTGAAAAGATTATGCCAACTTGGTGATAGAGTCATATAATAATGACTTATTTTATAAAGTCACAGGCAAGAAAAGATTTTGCAACTATTCAATAGGCTTGTAAAAAGTATAACCAAGTCATGTCATGAGACATATCATGACTTTCCATTATTTTTCTCCACTTTAAGTTATTACTTCACGAAGTTTACTAATCTTAACCAAAATATCTCTGATTTCACTAATATTCATCAAATTTTATCAAAACAATTATTTATTAAAATCTATCTATTTAAAATTCAAATAAGTATAAATACATCAAGAATTGTAGGCCAAACAATCCTAAAAAGTTTGTTAATAAAGTATTGAATAAATTATCACACTAGAAGTGTTGCTCATTCTCAAAAAATAAATCTTCCTTTTTTTAGAAATTTTCTAAGACATCACACCACAAAGGAAAAATTACAACACAGCACAATAAAAAAGAATAAGAATTGCATCGATTGGGTTTGAGAAGCATGGTGATTTTGTTTGACTTATAAAAAGGTTATGACGGAGTTTGAGTATCATGAATTCATTATCTTGTAAGAAAGGCATGTATGAGTTTGAGTGTCATGACTTCTTTCTAAGTGTTTGTAATGTGCAAGTGTCAAAGTGTATGCATAAGTAAAAAAAAATTATTAGATAGGATAGTACAAAAGTAAATTTTAGGGTTGTCTTCCAAGAAATGTTACATTTAATGTCAATTGCTTTATCATCATCAAATCTCCAGTTTAATCATTAATTTTAGTGGCATCTATTAGATTCTTTTCTCAATATATTTTTTTCTTGTACATGTCTTCCGGAATTCTACTTTAGCATCGAGTTATCTATTAGAGTCTTCTTTAAGATATTACTAAGTATGCTACTTAGTAGTGAATTAGTTTCTTCCACTTTATATATTAGATTGAAACTAGTTATTGTTGATTATTGTGAGACTGTAAATTAGTTGACAAAGTATCCATCCTAGCTTTCACAAATTATAAATTAGTTGTCTCATTCATTTGTACTAGTAGGGTTGCATTCAATCCTATAGTAGTTGTCATTATTTCCATGATTACTCTCTCAGCTTTCTATCTAAAATCATTCTCCTTATTCTTTCAATTTTTTAGTTTAGAGATGTTAACTCAATCCCATAACTTTGGATCATACATTACACAGTAGCTACAAAAAAATGAAAAAAGAGAAATAAAAAAACATATATAACACAAATACTAAGCAACAATTATTATCCAAACAACTAAAAATAAAAATATTCTTTTGTAAGGATAATTATATTAACTCTAGTTGATTAATCAAACTAAACAATCCTTAGTAATATTATCAATAACTTATTATAACTTTGTTATGATATCAAAACTTATCATTTGTGATATGGTTCCAAAAGCTCATTGAGTGATTATCTTTCATCAAATGAAATTCCATAAGTATACAAGTTATAGAAGTAGTAAAGTTAGATGTAAGTCTAGATATTAATCTCATAGAGATTATGTATGTAGTTTAACCAACTAATAATAAACAAACTACTATTCAAGTTAAGTAAATAGACTTGAGTTTTCATAAAGATATTAGACTCTAGGGTTAGCTTATCTTTTTGTGTATGCCGATATTTTTTTAGTATTTGGATAATATTATGTTTTATTATAAGATGAAGGGTAGATAAGGATAGAAATGTCATAATACCCTAATGATGACTTATATTTTTCTTAGCCCTATATCACTCATGTTAATGAGGACACTTGGTTTATTAATACTAGTGTATCATATCATATGACTCCTAATTGAGACTAGTTCGACCAATATGAGTTATATGATGGAGGAGATATGATTATGTGAAAATATTCAATGGTGAAAATGGTCATGAAAAGGTGAAAGTAAAGTTGCATGATGATATATTCAAGTTTATCCTAAATGTGATGCACATTCTAGATATGAGCAAAAACTTAATTTATATGAGAATCATGATGAATGATAAAGTTAGTTTCTATTATGGTGACAAATCCTATGGGGTAACATGAGGAGAAATGATAATCACTCAAGGAACAAGGTGTGGATTCTTGTACAAGCTGCTGATAAGCAATATCAAATCTCTAGTCAAAGCTTCATTTGTTACTTAATGAAGAACCTTTAAGAGTAACTTGATGTCATGACTGGATACAGGGTCATTACAAGAAGACACTAAGGCCTAAAAAAATTATAGTTTGGGGCCATGATAAGTAAATTGGAGGTCATGACATGAGTCAAAACTAGTCATATAGGGTTCAATGTTGTGACTGGGAAACACAAGGTCATGACAAAAGAACAAACAACCATTGGAGAATTTGGAGTTATGATAGATAACTTTTAGGTCATGATAAGAGTTCAAATTGGCCATGGGGGGGGGGGGGGGGGGGTGCGTTCATGGTTTCAATTGGAAAACTACATATTCATAATAAGAGAACAAGCGGGAAGCATCCATGGAAATTTGGAGTTGCGACAAAGAAATTTAGTGTAACTCCATTTTATTAGAGAAGCAAAGGCAATGTATGTCATTGGAGATGAGCTATAATATATTCATTGAGAACAAATCATGAAAAAGTAGATATAGTCATTAGAGAATAACAACACTTGGAGATTTGTGAAGTTGTCCTCAGATTAGAAGGTAATTGGATGCAAGTGGGTGTTCAAATGAAAACTCAAGGCTAATAGATAAAATGAAAAGTACAAGACATTTCTAGTTTCCAATGGGTACTATTAAGTGGAGGGTATTAACTTTGACTACGATGACATCTTTTCACAAGTAGCAAAAATTACCTTTATCTAGGTGGTGTTAGATACAGCAACAAGGTATAACTTGAAAGTTGAGTAGATGGATATATAGATAATATTTCTTCATCAGATGACGATATCTACATAGAGTAGCCAACTGGTTTTAAGGTTAAAGGCAAAGGAGACTTAGTGTGCAAGTTGAATAAATCTTAATATGACATGAAGTAGTCTTTACGGATGTGGTACCAAAAATTTGATTCATTTATCTTGCAGCTAAGATTCATAAGATGTGGGGCTGACCATTATGTCTATACTAAATGATTAAACAGTAATTTTATAAATCTATCCTTGTGTGTGGATGATATATTATTGGTGTGAAATAGCATGGATATGATTAGTTTAGTTAAGGAATTCCTTGTTGAGAAGTTTGATATGACTGATTTTGAGGCATCAAACCTTAAACATGACATGAAAATCAGAGAGAGAAAAAAAGATATTGTGTCTCAAATAAGAGATATGTAGAAAATATATCTTAAAGGTATAATATGTCTAATTACAAGCAAATAGGAACTCCTATGGTGACTAGTATGAGCGTGATAGCTAAGTAGTACCCTTCTACTCAACTTGAGAAGAAAGAGATGACTCTCATTATGTATGGCAATGCAATTGGGAGCCTAATGTATATCATAGTATGTATTAGACCTGATATATTGTATGTTGTGGGAGTGTTGAACAGATTTATCTTTAATTGGAAAAAGAAGTATTGGAATGCCATGAAAATAGTACTTATTCATCTCCATAGTACTTTTGATTTTGTATTGTAGTTTAGTGGGAATAGTAGTAAATAGGTATTTGAGATTAGTAGATCTATTGATGAAGATTAAGGTGGAGATGTGGATATTCAAATGTCTATAAGTGGGCATCACTTTAATTTGTATGGTGGTTCTATGATATGGATGAACAAAAAGCAAATTATAGTTACCCTTTTATCCTCGGAAGCAGAATATATGGCTCTTACTCATGCAAGTAAGACAGATATTTAGATATTAGAGGTATGTGTAGAGCTTGGCTTTGAGTAGGATGTCCCGAGGCTCAAATATGATAGTCAAAGTATCATCCATATTGCAAGGAATCAAGTATTTCATCCAAGAATAAAGTATATTGATATCTATCACCATTTCATTTGGAAGCAAGTTAACTAATGACTGATTTGGTTGAAAAAAATTGATACAAAGAAAAATTTCAATGATTACTTGACAAATGTTGTGGATATGGAAAAGTTCTATTGGTGTAGAACTTAGTTTGAGATGAATAAGTATTCACTAAGTAGAAGAATATTAGGATTGACTCAACTTCTAAAACTAGAACAAGGATTTATTTCATAACTTAATATATGAAGTCATGATATGAACAATTAGGATTCACAACATATCTTGTGTTGTTATGGCTGGAAATATCATATATTTGAGTAATGATCTTATTTTGTGGTGTCATTATATGAATGAAGGTATAACATAGTTTTTATTTTTATGACTAGAAGCCAGAAATATTTAATTCGTGAAATATTCTATGGTGTCATGACATGTTTTGACTTTTAATAGTCACAATAAATTTTTGTGTTGTTTCTACTTGTGACTTAAGGATTTAAGTCATGATCTATTCTTTGGTATTGTAACATAGATGAAGTCATGATATATTATGCAATCATAACTTAGAACTTAAGTTAGAGATTTTTTCAATTACTATATAAAGGCTTGTAAATATAAGACAATGTGTGTGGTGAAAAAAAAAGATAGAACAATGAGATGAAAAGAAAAGAAATAAATATCTTTAAATCCTCTGTCACAAAGTATAACAATAAAAGAATTTTAAAACTCTCTTTTCTTTATCTCTCTTTTCTCTCTTCCCTCTTTTTCTCTAGTGTTCATGTTTGTTTCTTCTAAGAGATCTCTCATGTGAGATGTGTGCTTCAACTATAAAATTTATATTTTCATCAACTTGAAACCCTAAACCATTATCAAGGAATCCCTATACTGATTCCAAGTTTGGTATTGAAGGTAGGTCTCACCTAATACCCTAATATTTCATTTTGTATAGGAAGTTGTGTATTACTATAATTTGACCTCTTATTTTTTAACATTAGAAAGGTATCAAAGCATATTATGAAGGTACCTATAGTCTCAATAATTGGTATCAGATGTTGGGGATCCACATGTTTAGTATGTAAACTACCAAATATTTTTGTATATTTTTAGTACTATTCGACAATGTATATGCATGGAAAAAAGCTATAATTAAATCAATTTCATGAATTTAGAGTTTTAAAGGATTTTGATGAATAGTCATATAATTAGTATTAGGTCCTAGGCTCATCGCGTAGTCTTGGTAGGTATTCTTGGTAGTAACACTACTTATATTGTCATGATAATCTTTATATGTTAAGACCCTATCATATTATTAGCATAATTTGTCAATTGTACAACATATTTTTTTTGGCAATGATATTATCTTAGAGTCATATCTATGCCTATCTCATAGTAATTAAATATATATGATATTAACTTCATGTTATAGTAACCAAGTACCCTACTAGTACTAAAAGTCATAATTACTTTATATAATTTTCACCTTATATTTACCAAGACTTTGTATTCTCAAGTTATAGTCATGACCTTTCCTCAAAATCATAACTTTTGAGCTATATAAAGTTACAAAGTCAAAGTTACAAAGTCAAAGCTACTCAGGCCAAAGTCATGACAATTATTTAGTATCATAACTTTTGGACATAAAATAGTAAGAGAGGGTATTACTAGAGCATGACCACTTCCTAAGGCCGTGACTTGCCCTTATGATAAGGCAAAACTATGACTTTTATGTATGGGCTAGATTACAAGGCTGTGATCATTCCTGGTGGCATAAAAATGTGATATATGAAAAATATCAATGCCAAAGTCATGACCATTCCCAACATCATAGCTATATGATGGATAAAAGAAATAATTTCTAACCCAATGACCATTTCTACCACCACAACTTTATGATATAAAAGAAAGACCATTACCAATACCATGACCGTATGATGGAGGTGTCGTACAAGTCATGATGTGTCGACACCAACCCATTTTTGTCTGGCTTGTCATGCTTTCGTGCCATGCCTAGCACAACATGACATGTATTTTACTAGGACCAACATTATTCATTTGACCTATAGTAAGGTAGATTCATGTCGGGTCATGCTGAGTCATATTGAGTCATGCCTAGTTATGCCAAACCAAGCCAATTCTGGCCTAAAAGAAAATATAATAAAATTTTAATTTTATATTTATGTGCATAGTTAAATATTATGAAATTTTAATTTTATATTTATGCAAAATGAAAATAAAAATCATCCAAATGAAAAAAATAATCTATAAGCAAAATATCAATATGATAAATAATATAACATGAAATATAATCAACAAAACATCAAAAAACAAATAAAATATCATATCATATGATAAAAAAGTAATCTAAAATAGCACATGTCATCATTATGATTCGGTGTTGATAGTATGATAATATGGGTGCAGATGCATCTCATCATTGTCATGTATGCATCAGGAAATAATGCTAGTGATGATCTTAATATCCTTGATCTCGATGTCCCATGAGTCATTATTTGCTAGTAACTTTTTTGCTTTATCTTGAATCTCTAATCATGAATATTCATAGTTATTCATTCATGTAAGTGTCTCTATAATGTTTGATCACAGTCTCAATCTTCTATCTGAAATAACAATGGCTATCATTAGTATCATAGAAAAAGCAAACTCTGATACTATGCTAGATATTAGATGGGTTAGTAGATCACGAGCCATCTTAGATAGCATAAGATATATAGATTCATATGAATTTCACCAACTCAAAATATCCAAATTCTTATTATTATCATGTGAAAGGATATAATAATAATAAATATCTAAGTACGAAGATAGTTTGCTCCTAGTTGATAGACCACCCTGTCATTTGCCCCCTCGCTAATTGAATGGAAAAATCATCATCTTCTAATATGGTATTCATATTCATACTTAGAACCTTGCTACAACTATAATACCTAGCATCATAATATATAAATATCACTTAATTTTTCATAAATAAAACATTTAGGTTTGTCTACCTAGTTTGTATGAGTGGGTATGTGTCTTGGTATGTTATATGCTCCTTCTACCTTAATCCTAGGATCCATAGAGGCATCCAAGCAATACAAAATTGGAATGGAAGACTATTACCGTAAATACTTGGTTTCCATCTCAACGGTCATAATACTCAATATAAAGTATTTTCTATACTAGCTAAATATATTACTATTAATGTGTACATGCCTGAATGCAATGAAAGTAGTGAGAGTGTGCACAATGAACATATATTTATCATATCATATAAAATATTCAAGAATGTCATAAAAAATTTTTATATCATAGTTTGAATTATCAATAATAAAATAAGTATGATTCCAAAGGTGTCACAAGCATTTAATTTTTTTAAGCCCCACTGATAACCAAAGACTATTAAACTCTTATTGTCTTTTAAGTATCCTACAATATTTTAGTGAATATTTTATTTTTTCTAAAGTAGAGGGAACAAATTTCATTCATGCACACACTGCCAGCCAAATAACATGACACACACACCTAATATAAAAAATTATACCTAACTATCAGTCTCTAATGATTCTGACAAACATACTAATGACTATTCAATTACTAGAAGCATTTTTTAAAGTTTTCATATGATAGGGAAATGATGAGGATGGAGGATCTAAGGAAATCCTAAATTTTTTCTATTAAGTTTTCATTTTGAATCTATATTGTGAGCGATAAGGCATGCAAATGATGCATCATTGTAACTAGTTCAAACGCCATACATCATGGATATCACTCTACTGTATTTTATAAATTCATTAATTATTCATTATTTTTCTAACTTATACTATTTTATTATATCATTTTTTAGAACTCGTAGGTAGGAATCTTATGCTATGCAGGTATGAAGTTGATCTGCATAATATAGATTATCCTAGGATCCTTAAAAAATCTAATTGGTAAACTCATTATGATAATCAGTTTGGTATTATCTTTCCTCTCAAAGTCATTATGATATATGAAGGGGTCAATGAAGCTAAACTTGACCAAACTTCAAAGACCCCGCCACTCAGTAGGGTTTGCCTGGGATCTAATATTTTATATTTTTTGGTATATCAATTGAAAAATCTTTTAAGGTGACCAGTACCACATGGATTCCTACATGTATATTTTTTGGATTCCTACATGTACATTATGTCGACAATACTTTGATATTCATAAAATTTTTATTTTTTATTATTTTAAAGTGAGTCATACTATTAAAATTTATATAGTTTTAGGTTTTTTAGGAAAATAAGTTTGGGTCGAAGCCGTTGGAGAGAACTTAGTTTTGGCCTCAAACCTTTCAATCGAGTTATCATCATTATCTACATTTATATGAAATTCATTATCATTAAACTCATTATTTATTATTTTATATATAGAATTTTATATTATGTGATAACTAAATTTTAAACACTTAAAAAAATTGTGTATAATAACCTCAACCATGCCACATTAATTAATTTGAATAGAAGCTACACCCCATTATTACATTTGACTTTCTACCATGTTGCCACTTTTTAGTTTTGACCACTTCTCACAACCTTAGAAATCATAGTAGGACTAAGAGTAAGGAGAGTAGTGAGAGGAAAAAAAGAAATAGAAAATATGAAAGGAGGGTAGAAACTTTTTTGTTCTATATTTATAAAATATTTTAAAATTTTTTTAATTTAGGGTAGAAATCTGACAATCATCTGATTTCTACATGTTGCCATTTGAAACAAATCTAATGGCTATAGATTGTTAGTATTTTTTTTTTAATTTTTTTGTTTGCTGACACTAAAAACAACAAACCATGCTTTTTGCTTTCCATGTCAGGGTTCACTACATAAAAACATAATGGACATGGTGCCATGTCCATGGGGTAGTGGTACAATCATTTTATTTATAAAAAATTGGGTTAAAACTATCAAACCATGACCCAAGACCAAGCATGGGTCACAGATCATAGAATCTGTGCCTTTGTGCCATGCCTAAAGGGTAAGGTATGTAGGTTGTGCCTATCCCGACATGAGGCACGACTGCCACGACCCAGCATGGCACAAACCATGCCTTGGCCCAACATAATCTTGGTTTAGGTATGGTTCTAGACCATGCCATGCCATGTCAGACATGTCAATTCATGTTGGGCTAGACATTACTAATTCAGGCAGAGCCTCGAGTCATGCCTGAGCTGCCTGACCCACTTAATAGCTTTACTATATGATGTATAAGAGAGATCATTCTAAGCATAATAAATTTATGTTTCAAAGATAAAAGGCACAAGTTACAGATACTTTGATGCATACTGACTTTGAGTTATAGAAAAATTAGGATGTATTCATAAGTCATGACTACTTTCTAGAGTTATAACCTCAAGCTCATGAGATCAAAACCAAAGTTATAATATTTTCCAAAGCCACAACAATCTACTTAAAGAAATACCAAATTTCCAAATTATAAAATAAGAAAGAGAAAATTTTGAAAAATATTCTTCTTCTCCACACACCGAGTAAAATAAGGATTTAGAAAATAATCTTAGGAGCATATTTTTGAACTCCCTAGAAGATTAATGAGCAAGCAAGGAATGCAATACATATGTCAAATCTTAGAGTTAGGGCGACTCTCAAACCCCACCTCTCTAGGATAAATTCAAGAAATCAACCAAAATAGCATGAGAATAAGATTTGTGTCTTATATTTTCGTGAGGGTCATCATTGAGAATCTAGGATTCAAGATAATTCTTCTCTTGTACCTTGTGAATTTATTTTCATTATTAAGCTAAATTCAGATCTAAGATTTATGTAATAGTGACTAATGTGATGCATAAATAGTTTTGTGATTAATTATTGTGTTAAATTTATATAATTTATAAAAATTGATGTATATGATGATTAAATAAAACTTAAATTAGAGATTTAATTATCAATGAGTTTGTGTGTATTATTGTGATAGATGCTGATAAGTAAATTAAGATACTCACATTGATGGTAGGAAAAGAAGTGACAATTCTCCTAACTATAATGTATGAGACAAACTTATACTCTAAAACTTGAAATTGAGGTATATTAATTATTATAAGTATGATGCTCATGAAGGTCGATGTCACGAATGATATTACATACCACTTCATTGTACATGTCTTAAAAGTATTGATTCATAATTGATGTGGATGTTTAATAAAATATTCTCATAAGGATTTCATCTTGAGTGCGTAAGCCATATCATTATTATGGAGGATGGTGAAAAGCAATTAATAGGACATGTATGAGTATATCATGACTCACAAGATGGTGATAAGTAATTCGTAGGACAAGCATAAGTATATTATGAATTACAAGATGGTGACATCCATTTGAGTTATTTTTCGTTGTATGGTTTCACCAAAGATATTTGAGGGAAGCATATGTTAATTGTGTGAGTATGGTGTTTATGAAGTCAAAAATACAAATGCTTATAAATAATACCTGTCATTGTTCTTTATGATACTTGAGGCCGAAAAATAAGAATACACATATAAAGTAACCATCAAAGGTAGTTGATGAGTTGCCTTTGATGAAGTCAATAACTTGGTTTTTATGACACAAAAAACCACATTGGCAGAAGAGCATGAGAGATGATGTATGAAGAATAATGAAATCGCTAACTTGGATGTGTTTGAAGAAAGTGTCATATCAAAAGTTTTAATGGCTATTACATAGGAAGTCAAAGAAGTTGAAATGTATGATGAAAATACTATAGTAGAAATTTTAGTGGATAATATGGTGATAGTTGATGTTGAGAAACCAAAAGAGGTAATTAAAGATATAGTATTGGTTGTGGAAGAAGAAGAGGCAAATAATAAATTTTTAGTGGTTGATATGGAGGGAGTTGAGGAGGATAATTAAGAATGAGAAGTTGAAAAACTCATGACATTTCACAATGTTAAGGCAATGGCGAAAACACATAAGATGTATTTCATCCTAACTATCCTTGTAGATGATATAATCGAGATAATTATTTATTCAATACCAACGACTACTACTAAAAGTACAAGGAGGAAATAAATCAATAATTATAGAGTTGCTTGTTTGGACATTAGGGATTGATGATGAAGTAGATAAAGTATTGATGATCTAGTTGCATACATTAAATATACCATTGTAAGGAGGAAATCTGAGAGTTTTTTGTTTGCTTGATGGAGTTTTTTTGTTATAAAATAAGTATTATATTTACATAGTTACACTTAAATCCTAATTCTCACTACACAAAAGAATCACATATTCAAATTAGTTGAATTTTTGATTCTTTAAGCCCAAAACCAAGGTTATTTTTCAGAGTTATGGTTTTATAAATATATAAAGAAAATATCTATCATAAGCTAATGACATAGATGTGGCTATGCATAGCACAAAATTTTTTGGTATTATAGAAAAAAATTGGCCAAAAGAAGTTAAAAGGAAAAGTCATGATGAGTATCAAATAAGTAGAGGATATAAGGTGATGAGTGTCCAATAAGGTGATGAGTGTCCAATAAGGTGATGAGTGTCAAATAATGTGAACCAATTTCTCTACCTAGAGGACACAAGGTGATGAGTGTAAAATAAGTATACAAGATATAAGTAACATACTAAGGGATAGATTTAAAGGTACTATGCATGATTAATCTCAAAAGTCTTTAGTTAAAACATTGGAATTGACTATGATGAGATATTTACACTCATTAGTTAGTTAAAAACTATTAAATTAATTATTTATTTCATAGTTCAAAACAAGTTTAAAATACAACAAATAGATATAAAATCTTTATTTATGGATAGAGTTTTTGAAGAAAAAATATGCATTTAACAATCACCAGGCTACAGAGTAACATGTCATTAAGGCATAGTATTGAAGTTGAAAAAAATTCTTTATGAGTTAAAACAAGTAGCAAGGGTATGAAGCAATTGAATTGACTAGTGCTTACAAGTGAGTGACTTCAACAAAAGTCTCTATGAGCAAGCTTTATACATCAAGATCCAATATAAAATATTTTGATCATGTGCATGTATGTGATTGATTTGAACTTTATCAGAAATAATTTCATGTGTAATGTAGCTTGACCAATGCATAATGTACCACATGACATGACGTATCTGTATGACATCTTAAATATGAATATATAAAGCTTGCTCAAAGTGTTGAAATATGTTGTTGCCATATCATGTCATGTCAGGCCTCCCTTCCTTGCTACCATGTTGGGCCTTCATTTTTTAGGTCTAGTTGGATCATTGTGTCATTCAAGACAAGACATGATCCATCACATCAGTCATGCCATGCCAACATGGCAGCAAGAAAAAGGAGGCCTAGCACGACTAAGTGAATTGGCCCGCAAATAACCCATTTTGTCATGGGTTAATCACCACATCCCACATAGGCTACTAGCTAGCAATACTGCACTAGTCTCACCTACCCTAGGCTATGGGTAAGGCCCCAAGACTATCGACCCTATTTGGATAGATGAGTAGGGCACTTGGGGTTCAGGTGTGTATGTGTGTGTGTGTGAAACTTTAAAAATAATAAAATTATTTTTAAAATTTAAACTACAAATATAATGTGTATAAATATCAATGTGCAAAAATACATTAAAAAATATACTCAAGTTTAAAAATATATATCTATATACGTAAAAAATACAAAAAAAAAGACAAATAAAACATATGCTAGAATAGTGGCAGTAACATTATATCATTCTATTTTGTTTGGATCATCACAAATCTAAGTCTCAATATCATTATATTCATGTATATCACCATTCACTTATATCTCTTTAACTTTATTTTGAAGACATCCATGAATCCTCTCATTTTTTTAAGTGTGATAAAGCTTCAATGATATTTAGTCATAATATTGTCATTCTTTTGGAAATCATATTCACAGTCATAAAAAATATATATTCTAATACTAATGCTAGACACCAAAGAAGTTAGTAGATCATGTATTATTTTATATAACATGAGAATGATAGATTCGTATAATTTCCACTAACTCAATATATCAAAATTTTATATCATTATGATTAAGATGTAGCAATAATCGATGTCTAAGTATCTCAATATCCCATTTCTATTTAACAAACATTTCTATCATTTGTTCTTGGCTAACTGAATACAAAATTAATCATCTCCAACTATTATATCAATTAATCTTTATACTTAGAGACTCGTTAAAACTACAAAACTTATTTTTATAATATTTAAATATAATATCTAATTATTTATAAATCATACTCTCTACTTTCTATGGCTGATTCATATAAGTGGATATGAATTTAATAGTATTTTTTATCTTTTCGACCTTAATAATAAGATCCATACAAGTAGCTAGATACTAAAAAAATGAAATGGATACCTAATATTTTGAATACTTCTTTCTATCTTAATTGCCATAAAACCAAAATATGAGTATTCTCTTTATAAATTAAAGATACTCTAAATTAAAGATATTCTCTTTATATATTAAAAATTTGTGCACCGAGCCTGTTCGTCTTCTTGCTGGTCGTGCCTAGAGGTGTCAACCGGGCTGGGCCGGGCCGGTCCGGCATGAGGCATGGCAAGGTTCGGCCGTGCCTATGGCGGCCCGACATGGGAAAATCTTGTGCCCGAGCCCATGCCGTGCAGTGCCGAGGCCAACCGGGCCTCATGCCGTGCCTGACCCGGCATGGTTCGGTGGCCCGTAGGCACGGGATTTTCCCCTTCCCGCAAAAAAGACATCGGGTCGGGTCCAATCAGACCTGGCCCACAATCCTCCGAGCCGACCCGATTCCCCCTCACCCCCAACGGGCAAAAAAAAAATTTAAATTGTAGCCGTTGGATCTCGCCTCCAACGGCTAGGGGGCAGAATCCAACGACCCTCATGATTCTGCCCCCTAAAAAATTTTAAAAAAAAATCAAAAAAATGATTTTTTTAAAAAAAATATATTTTCTGTAATCTATAAATTCCACCCCCCCTCTCTATAACATTTATATTTTTCATAAATATTTTCTCTCAAATCTCACATTTTCTCTCTCAAAAATCTTGCTCCTCTCTCTCGGGACTCGGGAAGTCGGAATTTCGTCATTTGGCTTGGCTTTTCGGGAATCTCAACTTAGGGTTTGAATTTTGAGCTAGACTGTGGTGTACCGTGCACGTGATCGACCTCACTGCTTTTACCGGGTAATTTATTAAGTTTTTTTTTTTACTTTTTCTCTCTCTAGTTTCTCTCTCTAGACCAAAAATAGAAAATTTTAAAATCAGTCACCTAGTTTCTAAATAACTATTCTGATTAAAAAAAATCCTAAAAATGACAAATACTAATGAAACATTTTTAAATTTAGAAAATGAAAATATTACACAAAGGTATGAGGCTGCTGAAACTTTAGTTTCTCCAGTCGTCTCAACCCAAACTTCTAAAAAACAAAAAACTAGGAGGACTTTTGTGGTTTGAACTCATTTTAATATAATAAAAAAAATATTAGGGGTGAGGAAGAAGAAATAACACAATGCAAATATTGTATGAGATTTTTAATATGTAAAAGTTCGTTTGGGACTGGACACCTTAAAAGACATGCCGAATTATGCACCAAAAAATATGATCCATTAGATCCTAGGCAAACCCAACTTGGCACTGCATTTTTTGAGACTGGATTGAGTTCAGTCTCAAAGTTTACTCCCTTCATATACTCCAGCGAGTTGGGTAGGGACGGCATGACCAGACTTATCACATTGACGGGTCTTCCGATCAGATTTTCAGAAGATCCAAGGGTAGTGCGCATCATGCAGACATATTTTCAGTCTGCTTATCGTGGGATTCCTAGGTCCACATCTAGGAATGACATACTAAAAATATATAAGATAGAAAAACAAAAAATAATTAATGAATTTATGGCATATAGTGGAGTAGTATCCATGACGTCCGATATCTAGACAAGTCACGATGAATCATCTTATGCATGTCTCACTAGCCACTATGTAGATTCTAACTGGACTATGAATAAAAAAATTCTAGGATTCTCTGAGATTCTTCATCCTCATGATGGCCCAACCATTTTTGAGTGCATGATGAAAATCTTTAGTGAATATAAAATTCAAAATAAAATTTTTAGTGTCACATTCGATAACGCATCTAATAATGGAATAGCGATTAATATATTTGTTAGGAATATTAGAGACGCACCATTAGAAGAGATTTTTCTAGTCATATGCATGTGTCACGTGATTAACCTGATTGTTCAAGCGGGTATGAATGTGTGTTCTCTCGCATTGGATAATATACGTAATGCACTAAAATATATTTGCACTCCTCGCAGACAACAAGAGTTTGGTAGTCTCTGTTTGTCTGCAAATTTAAAGAAGAAGAAATTCCAATCGGATGTGAGACATCTTTGGAATTACACGTACTTGACGTTGGAATCATGTATTGGATATAAACACGTGATATCCGACTACGTCAATAATAAGAGTGACGAACTTATTATTGAAGACACTGACTGGGCTTCAGGAATTTCATTTATGAAAGTCCTGAAGATTTTTTATGACACGACGAACATGTGTTCGTCAGTTTATACGCATACGACTTGTATTGCACTCCGGTGCATTTGCAACATTAGTAGCATATTTAGGAAGTATCGAGCTAACCCGATACTTAGCCATATGGTTGCAGAGATGGAAACCAAGTACTGTAAGTACTGGTCCACCGTTCCATCTCTTTATTGCCTAGCTGCATGCATGGACCCTAGGGTTAATGTGGAAGGGGTAGAAAACACCATGACTTCCATTTCCTCGTGCATGAACCGGGAATAGCCACCTGAAGAGTTCATTTGACTAACCTGTTCACATACTATGATACTAGGTATGGTGGTGGTAGTTGTGAGACTGTGATTATGGACATGGATACCTTGTTCGGAGAAGACGATTTTTTCATTCACCTAGCGAGGGGGAAACGTAAGGGTGGACCATCACATAGGAGCGAGCTTTCTCAGTACTTAGATACCAATTATTGCTCAATCCTATTACATTCTGATACTAAGAATCTTGATATATTATAATGGTGGAAATCATATGAGTCCACCTTTCACGTGCTATCTAGGATGACATGGGATCTACTGACTCCTCAGGTGTCGAGCATAGTATCGGAGTCTACTTTTTCTGTTGCAGTGAACATGATTTCGGATAGGAGATCGAGATTACGTCTAGATATTGTTGATGCCTTGCCTTGTTTGAAGGATTGGGAGGATTCGAGATTTAGCATCCATGATCGTGTTGGAGCTGGGACTGGGACAGAGATTGCAGCCGCATCCACTATGAAAGTTGAGGAGTTGATTGCTGATGCTGATGATCCATATGATACTGATCTTGATGTTACGGCGGATGATGCTCATGATATGCCGATTGACGATTGATGATGATCTACTGCTTTTTGATTTTGATGTTTTGTTTTTTATTGTTTGTACGCTTTATTTATACGTTACGTTGAAACTTTAATTTGTTTGGTTCGAACCTTCGGTATCTAATGACTCATTGATCATTTTTTATTTGATTTGCTTATGTTTTTTTACTTTTTAATTTTTTTTAACAAAATTTATTGATTTATTTAATTTTTTTGTTTTATTTTTTCATTTAAAAATTTATAACTCTATTATATAATTCTAATAAATTATAAACTGATTTTATTTTACATTATAAAAAAATTTAAACTTTGTAAATTTAATAAAATTTAAACAATTTTATATTATAAATTTATTATATTATATATTATTTATAATTTTATATATAAATTAATATCTTATATAATTAAAATAAAAATTAAAACTATAAAATTAAAAAAAAAAATTTACTTGGCCCGTGTGGCCTGTACGTCCATGTTAGGCCCGACCGTGCCGTGCCTGCAACAGCACGGCACGGCACGTCCCGTACGGTTACTGTACCAGGCACGAAAGCATGGCCGTGCTCTAAAAAAATGGGCTGGGCTGGCCTGACACGTCCCGTTTGACACCTCTAGCTGAAACATATTAATTTCTTTTTCAATTTCTCTATGAAGAAAAATATTTTAAACATCTAACTATTCTAAGTGTAAATTAATGGTAGCACATAGAGACATTACTACTATGATTATTGTAATACAACCACCGAGAAAAAATCTCATTAAAGTCAATGCATTCTTTATGCGCATATCTTTTTATCATAAATCCTGCACAATATCATTCTACTTGATCATTGCTATCCCATTTTATATTGTAAACCCATTTATTACCAATGACTTTTCTTACTGGTGGTAACAGAACTAGCTTCCAAGTCTTATTTTTATGCAAAGTTTCAATTTCTTTCTCTATTACTTCATCCACAAAGATGCATCCAAACTATTTAAAACTTTGTGAAATATTGAAATTTCTCAAACTTCAATTAGAAGACAATATATAATATTTCACTACAGATAATACTCTGAGCGCCAAGTTAACGACCTTCTATCATGCGTTGGTCGATTGACTTCTTAAGCCTCAGACTCGACTTCCTTCTATATTTCATGCTCAGGTCCAGTCCATGGGCTGGACCATGTAGAAAGCAGGCATGGCTACGCCCTGCCCTGTGAAGGGCCTGTCTCATATTTTTTCGTGCCGTGACATGGGCCAGGCTCGGGCTGCCGACCCAATATGACTGAGCCACCTAACTCCAAAGTTAATATTGGCTCGATGTTTGTTGGTCTTGAACTCGTGGTAGATAAGATAAGCGAATCAGATTGATATTTCTTTTGCAACACTTAGCTAGTTTTATGTCAAGGAAACTCTCCTAGAATTTAGAAATTCTCCTAAAAACACACACGTAATAACCACTACGCTCACATCCTGAAGCCTTTTCTTTCATCTTCCAAGTTTATCGTCACGCACGTGCTTCGCAATCACCTAAGTAAACAAAAGATGATTACTGAAGATAATTACATCTGAAGGCCATTACATATCAAATAGGTCAGGTATTTATCTTCTTATATATCAATTTTAATCTTAATGATTCTGATAATGCGTCTTGATTTGATGAAGAATGATGTTTATCCGGAGTTGGATTGGATTGAGGAATGAAAAATTGTTTGAACGCAATATGTTACCTAATTAACGTCCCTTTGAAACTTTAAAGTATCGTTTCCAGTGAAATTGTGAGAAAGACGCAGCTGAAGTGGAATTCTGTTTCGGAAATGGATGCCGTTGGCATTTCAGTCTCTGGACTGCAAATTGCTAGCTGAAGAATTTGGTAAATTCGTAGTAGCACACATGAACTCTAGACTGCTTTAGTGAATTCAACACTTTGAGCTGCATTATGTAATGTGGCCCGCTTTTGGAGTGGTTGCTACTTGCATACTCGATCATAGACTTCATCTGCCAATCTTTAACTACAATTATTGATTATTAATAGCTAATCTAACTGCAATAATTTTATCATTAATAGCTAATCTAACAATTATTTATCAGTAGCTGCATTATATTATCAGTAGAGGTCAGCACTTTCAGCAAGCATTAAGATCCAATTGCAACTGTTGATACCCAATAATTAATCACAATTATCAACGCCCTTAGCTAGCCAAAACCATTGCCCAAAATGGGCCAATAATAATTTTTTAAATCTTGAGTCTCATAATGTTGGGATGGAGTAGAATTTGAATTCTCATGTTGGTCACGTGCTGATGGATTGGACTTAAAGCATCAACTACAATTAGTGCAATGCATGGGGTATTGTTGGAATGCTTGAAGTTTTTCTACCCATACATATTTCAATTGGAATGCTTCTCTTAAATACTTGCACTCTGAAAATTGCATTCATTTTTTATGTAGGAGTGCTTTTTCATTCAAATTGAATGATTGTTATCAGTTTTTTTTTTTTGAAATATGTATGGGATTGAGATATTTGAGGTGAAAAATGTTTTACCGAAGATGAAAGTAATGACATAGATTATATTTTGCTAGATAAACTATGGAAAGATACAAAAACAATTTTATATAAGTTTTATTCATCTTTAGGAAATATGTGATGGATTAATTAAATTAAGTATATGATAAGTTCAAGTGCTTAGCTAGGATGATAATTGTAAAAATTTTAATCCAAGTATAAAATAACATTTCAAAAAAACTAAAAGATATATAAAAGTCACTAATATAGAATGTGAAATGATTGAGATATTTCATAGGTTGGGTGCTCAAATTAAAATAAAAAAAAAAGCTAGAAATCTCTTTAAGGACAATATCTAGTTTGAAGAAAAGAAAGGTAAGTTAAAGCTTTTTTAAGATATTCATAAAAATCTTTAATACTTGTTTTGTTGTCTGAATTTATTTTTTAGTCATGATCCAGTCTCGAATCTTATTCATATGAAAAAAATAATTAATTTTGATGTGCTTTATTTGCTTTTATAATATTAAATTAAAAATTATATGTCTCACAACATAACTATCACAGTAAAAAATAGTGAAAGAAGAAGGTACATGCCCGATATCTTCAAGGTCATTATTTCTTTTTTAATATTTTTATCAAATTGAATTTTATTATTTTGTGAAAAGTCTAAAAAATAAAAAAGATATGTAATCTATTTTGAAAAAGATATATCTAAGTATATCTTGAGCAGTTGTTAACAAACGCGATCAGATATATAATTTTTTTTTTTAGTTATATTTTTATTAAGTTTTTATATATCTGAGTGTATCAGATCAATTTAGTTTCTTTTCAATCAAACTAGCATCTAGAATAAAAAGTTTTGGTAAGTTTTTTTAGCTGATATGTGTCATACTCTGTGGTCAAAAAACTTTTAAAGCTTGAGTAAACTATTCTTAACTTGAATAGTGATGGGTGTCCAAGCTGTGAATGTACAAATAATGAGTATAAAATATTCGTGTGTTTAGAGGGAGATGTTATCATGAAAGAGAAAGCATGCAATATAGTCTGCATAATCTTAAATACAATCTTTCTTAGAATCTGCTAATCATACAAATTAAATTCAATGCAAATAAATATAAAGTCATTTTTGAGTTATTTGAAAAAATAACTCATAGAGAGTAAGTTAACAAGATAACTAGCAATAAGCATGACATGAAGAAGTATTAAAGATTCAAGTTGATTAATACTACAACTAATGTCTTAGTATTTTTTATTGGTGATAATAATATTCTTAAAATAAGAAAAAAAAATATAAAAAATTAAAATATAATTATTGATAATATGAATATTTACTTATGTTTTGATATATTAGAAGTCAAAAAGTGAGTATGGATGATATCTAAAAGTATAGAAAAATTTTGTATATTATTCTTTAATTAGTATCATGGTAGATAGACTCTATTAGGATTCATTGATGGCTCTAGTAATTAGTCTATCTCTCACAGCTGTATAATATTTTTGGTATTTTCTTCGGAAATAAAATTCAACAACTTTGTTTGATGTGTTCCATCCTCTTGCGATGAGTACATAGTATTGTGACTTTTCTTTATCTTTTTATATATTGATAATTCATACGTGTGGTTCCTCCAAAGAATACCAAAAATAATTTATCAAGTAATCTTTTTTTTTTAAACTCAAATGGAGTTTCATAAACCTAACTCTTTTCTTTTCCCCTCTACTTCAGTTGTTTCCATTTCATCTGCCACCGACATTTTCATCGCCATGTTGGTCGCTACTATCATCTTCGCCTCTAGGGTTAATTGAGAGACAAAAAAAATAGCACACATCATGCACCTCTACTAAGCGTCAAATACTGCTACCTCCACTGCAAATCAATGGCCTTTGCTTCCAAGTGTGTGCGTGCTTATGCACACTTCCTTTCTCTATTGTGTACTTCTGTGCGCCTACATTGTGTGTGCTCTTGTATTGTGCGTGTGGCATCATTGTGCAACCACTGAACATACCCACTGCACATGCACACTGTACGTTGTGTAATTCACCATGCAAACAAAAAAAAAAAAAAAACTCCTATATAAATTCTAACTTTATCTGATACCATGTAAAAACTTAACCTAAAATAAAAATAATAATTCAAAAAATACTCGATGGAAAAAAAGATATAAAAGTACCTTGTATAATGATCTATGAAAATTGTAAAGAAAAGGAAATAAATAAAAAAGTCAGAAATCTCATTAATGATCTATGAAAATATATTTAAGTATATCTTATTCATAGTTATTATAATTTTTGTTGTTGAAGTAATTGTTTGGTGAAGTTAAATTTTACAATGTAATAAGAAGTCTACATATGTAAGAGATTAAAAATGAATAATCTCTAGTAAATCCTAGTTGAAATAATTTTGTATTTTTTTTATAAATCAATTCTGCATAGATTCAACTTTTCCTTTCAAATTATATTTCATAGCATATTTTGGATTAATTTTGAATTGATTCAATTTAGGCTTCAAAATTGTTGTTTTATAATTATCTGTGGAGTCATTATGAAGAGATTTAACTTTAATTCTTAGATTTTTTTTTAATAGTCGCTTGATTGTTCAATATATGAATATTGTAATTTTTAGGATTTTCTAAGACTTCTACTCTTTGAATTTTGTAAGCGCAAGAGATCATTTTTGTTAATCTTAATATTATTTTTGTTGAGAATGAGTTTTTTAAAAGATTGGTTGATTTGCTTTTAGTCAATAACTAAATTTTATATACGAGGTGAAGAGTTCACATTCTTCCTTGGTGGATTGATGTTCGATAAATGAGCTTGATTATACATTTTAAAAGGTGTGCTTTAAGTGGGACTAGGCTCAAGGAACAATCAATATATATATAGTATACTGCCATGCTATCCAATACATGAACTTTATTGAAGAGGTGTGCTAGTAAGTCATATTCTTGTTATTTTGATAATGAATATTTATTTTGTATGACTAATAACAAGTTTTTTACTAATAACTAGTTAAAATTTTGGGTTGTTGAGGTTTAGTTTAATATATGTGTGTGTGTGTGTGTGTATTTGTTTATTTTTATGTTACATTGTTTGAGAGCATCCGATATGTGGGGTGTCCTAATCTTAAATACATTTTTTTTTTGGATTTTAATGAAAATAGATTTTTCCTTTTTCGTTCATTTCTACTCCCCCCCCCCCCAAATATCCAAGTTTCAAAATCTTAATTCATTCAATTTGAATATGGTATCATAAGCATTAGATGGTTGAAGTGGCAGCTTTCAATTGTCTTGGTGGTGGTGTATCTTATGCTAGCGTCAGCAATGGTGTGTCTGTGTGCTAGCATTTGATGTCGATAATGGTGGTGCTTTAGTACCGTGAAGATAAAGGTAAGGTTTGTGTGATATCTTTTTCACATTTGGTTGGGTGAATTGTGATCCTCATATGTGCAATGACAAGCTTATGATGGTCTAGCAGGTAATGGTTGTCTACTTGGCAATTTTTGTGATGTTGTGTATGGTATCATTAATAAGGTCTGATATAATGTAATAAGGTCTGACATAATCGTATCATCTGTTTGCTACCTCTGAGAATAATTCAATGAAAATAAAAGGAAGATACTTAGTTTTTGTGGGCTTCATAGAGGTGTCAAATGGGCCGGCCCGGTCCATTTTTTAGGGCACGTTCGTGCTACCGTGCCCGGCCCGGCACGGCTTAAAAATAGCCGAGCCTGGCACGGCCCGTAGGCACGGTGGGCCGTGCCGTGCCTTGCCTGGCCCGCTCGGGCTTGCCTGACCGAGCGGTTCGGGATACGGGAAGACCGCGGGTCGGGTCGAATCAGACCCGACCCGCGGTCTTTTTTTGCGGAAGGGGCATCCTGGGGTCGGGCTCACGTAGAGGTGTCAAACGTGCCGGCCCGGCCCAACACGAGGCACGACACGGTTAGGCCGTGCCTGGGCCGGCCCGGCACGTTCTTAAACCGTGCCCGGGCCCGTGCCGTGCCTGGGTTAAGATAATCTCGTGCCGTGCCTGGCCCGACACGGGTCCATCCCGTGCCGGTTCACGCAGGCACGCATGGCACTGGCGGCGTGCCACACGTGGCGTGAGTCGTGAGTCACGACTCACGCGTCAGGCGTCACGCCATGTGACCCATCGGGCCGTCCCCTGGCCCCCCCGGTAAAAAGACCGCGGGTCGGGTCCAAACAGACCCGACCCGCGGTCTTTTCTGCCGAAACCCGACGCCCATAGACCCGATCCGAGCAATTCCAACGGCAAAAAAAAAAAAATTCAAACTTGAGCAATTTTCAGCCCTTGGATTCACCTCCAACGGCTAGGGGGCAGAATCCAACGGTCCTCGTGATTCTGCCCCTTAAAAATCATAAAAAAATTCAAAAAATTAATAAAAAAATATCTTTTTTTTTAAAATAAACAATCTTTAGCCTATAAATTCTACCCCCCTCCCTATGACACTTATATTTTTCAAAAACATAAAACCTCTCAATACTTTCTCTCTCTTACATAAACCATGCATCTCTCTCTCGGGCCTCATGATTTTGATTTCGGCTTCAATTTTCGTGAAACTCAACTTGAGTTTTGAACATCAGAGCTTCCTGCGCTGCACTTTGCACGTGACTGACCTCATTGCTTTTACCGGGTAATATATTTACGTTTTTTTGTACTTTCTCTCTCTAAAGCTTCTCTCTCTAGAAAAACTTACGAAAAATAAAAAATGACAAATATACCTAACACGTATTTAAATTTGGAAAATGAAAATGTTAGTATTACACAGACGTTTGTGGCTCCTGAAATTTTGGTTTCTCCTGTCGTCTCAGCCCAAAGTTCTAAAAAACAAAAAACTAGGAGGACTTCTGTAGTTTGGACACATTTTAAAATCATAACACAAGTAGATGTTAGGGGTGAGGAACATGAAATGACACAGTGCAAATATTATATGAGACTTTTAACATGCAAGAGTACATGTGGGACTGGGCACCTCAAGAGGCATGCTGAAATATGCTCCAAAAAACATGGACCATTAGATCCTAGGCAAACCCAACTTGGCACTATATTTTTTGAGACTGGATCGAGTTCAGTCTCAAAGTTTACTCCCTTCGTATACTCCAGCGAGTTGGGTAGGGACGGCATGGCCAGACTCATCACATTGATGGGTCTTCCGATCAGATTTTCGGAAGATCCGAGGGTAGTGCGCATTATGCAGACTTATTTTCAGCCATCCTATCGTAGGATTCCTAGGTCCACATCTAGGAGTGACATAATAAATATATATAAGTTAGAAAAATAAAAAATAATTAAGGAATTTTTGGCATTTAGTGGAGTGGTGTCCGTGACGTCCGATATATGGACATGTCACGATGATTCTTCTTATGCATGTCTCACGAGTCATTATGTAGATTCTAACTGGACAATCAATAAAAAAATATTAGGATTCACTGAGATTCTTCATCCTCATGATGACCCGGCCATTTTTGAGTGTATGATGAAAATATTTAGGGAATATAAAATTCAATATAAAATTTTTAGTGTTCTTTTCGATAATGCTACGAATAATGGAGTAACGATCAATATGTTTGTTAGGAATATTAGAGACGCACCATTAGGAGAGATATTTCATCTCAGATGCATGTGTCATGTTATTAACCTGATAGTTCAAGCGGGTATGAAGGTCTGTTCCCCCGCATTGGAAAATATACGCAATGCACTCAAGTATATTCGCACTCCTCGCAGACTACAAGAGTTTGGTAATCTCTGTTTGTCTGCGAATCTTAAGAAGAAGAAATTCCAATCAGATGTGAGACATCGTTGGAATTACACGTACCTGATGTTGGAATCATGTGTTGGATACGAACACGTGATATCCGACTACGTCAATAGTAAGAGTGGCGAACTTATTATTGACGATACTAACTGGGCTTCAGGAATTTCATTTATGAAATTCCTGAAGATATTTATGACACGACGAACATGTGTTTGTCGGTTTATACGCCCACCACTTGTATTGCACTCCGTTGCATATGCAACATTAGTAGCATGTTTAGGAAGTATCGAGCGGACCCGACGCTTAGCCATATGGTTGCAGAGATGAAGACCAAGTACCTGAAGTACTGGTCCACCATTCCATCTCTTTATTGCCTCGCAGCATGCATGGACCCTAGGGCTAAGGTGGAAGGGGTTGAAAATACCCTGACTTTCATTTCCTCCCGCCCCGCCCCGCCTGCCCTGCCCTTGCCGTGTGCCCGTGCCGCCTGGCCAAGCCAAGTCGTGCCCTAGCGGGCCAGGCACGGCACGGCAAGGCCTTGCCGTGCCCACGGGCCGTGCCGTGCCCGCCTTTAACTCACCGTGCCGTGCCGGGCACGGCACGGTAGCACGACCGTGCTCGTGAAAAACGTGCCGTGCCGTGCTGGGCCGGCCCGTTTGACACCTCTAGGGTCACGGGACACCCAGCACGGGACTGACCCGTGCCGGGGTGCCGTGCCGCGTGCCGAACCGTGCCGGGTCAGGCACGGCACGGCACGCGCCTAACCCGAGCACGGAATTTTTCCGTGCCGGGCCAGCCCAGGCACGGCTGAACCGTGCCGGCCCGGGCCGGCCCGGCCCAGTTGACACCTGTAAGTCTACGTCAATAAGGATTCAATTTGTGAGCCAAGAATACTTGAGACACTTGACAAATGAGTGGTTGATGATTGATGCATAATTATTAGTTTCTCTATAGTTGTTGATTAACCTAAGCGTGTCTAGGATATTTGATTTTTGCGACACGTGCAAGAATGTGTTAGACTTATTACATTGTTGTATTTGTTAAAGACATTCTACATATATGATAGTATTACTTAATTGTTGAAATGTAGGCTAATTGATCAGGATGAGATAAATCATCATGTGATTTGGATACAATTGTGATAAGAGTGATGAGGTCATATCTATGGTGAAGATCAGTTCCATTGAGGAATCTAAGTAATCATATTCATAATATTTTATACATGTATACATTGGAATAGTGTTATATTGTTTTGCGGACCCATATCCTTGGGGAGAAGATACTCACAATCCTCTAAAATATTTATTGGACGGTGATTTAGATATCTACACTTGCACCTAGATCAAATGAAGTTGAGATGATTAGTCAGACCACTACAGTGGCTTCACCACACAGTGACAATGATATATTTGTAGGGGTGCTCTGAGTGGAATGAAATTAGTGATGATTTGTTCTTTTGTGGGATATAAAGATATATTCATGAGATGTGTTGAATATTGTATTATGACTAATACCTTCTTTTACTAATGATTTGTCTTTTGTATTTATATATATTCTCTCATTATTTGTCTCAATATCACTTCTCACCTCATTCTCCTTTCTTTCTCTATCTTATTTTCATTTTTTCTCTCTTTTACTTGTCTTGTCTTTCTAATTCTCTATCCTCTTGGAAGTTAGTTTGTTTTGGCTTTTGAGTTTTGCCTATCCTCTTGGTCTTGGGACTCGGGTGTGGACTATGGTAGGGCGGCACGATTTTGTGTGGCGGGGGGGGGGGGGGTGATTCTGTTGTGCAGGGGGGATTTTAATAAATAAAATAAAATAATATTTTATTATAAAATATTATTTAATAAAATAAGATAAAATATTTTTATTTTATAAAATATTTTATTTTATTTTATAAAATACCTAATATTTATAAAAATAATTATAAATTTTATTTTATTTTATCAATATTTTTTAAGAATAATATTTATAAATATAATTATTTTTATTTTTATTTTATTATACCGTGTCTTAGTTGTATTCGTATCCTAATTTTTTAAAATTTATCATATCTCTGTATCCTGTGTTGCACGGATACGCCTAAGTGCCGCCGTGTCCACGTGTCCGACACGTGGATACGGCGACACGGGTCGGACACGCGTTGGACACGTGTCCGATAGGCTAGGGGTGGGTTTTGGAATCTGCATCGGGAGGGGGAGAGTTCGAAAATCAAAATTCGAAATTTGAAAATCGAAATTCGAAATTTGAAATTCGAAATTCGAAAATTGGGTGGGGGGGAGGGGGTTTCGGGAGGGGGGCGGGAGGGGGGGGGAGGGGGGGGAAAGGTTCGGGAGGGGGAGGGTGTTAGAGGGTTTAATTTTTTTTTACATTATTTTAAAATACAGAATTTTAAATTATTTTAAAATATAGTATTTTTAATTATTTTAATATACCTAATATTTATAATTAATAATTTTTTTTTTAATTTTATTTTTTTTATCATGACATATCCTAGCCATATCCGTATCCTAGTTTTTTAGAATTTGCCGTGTCTAGAGGTGTCAACCGGGTCGGCCCGGCCCAGCACGGCACGGTTCAGCCGTGCCTGGGCCGGCCAGGCACGGAAAAAATCCGTGCCCGGGCCCGTGTCGTACCGTGCCGTGCCTGGCCAGGCACGGATCGGCCCGTGCACGGCAACGACCGCATGCCTCCCCTCCCACAAAAAAAGACCGCGGGTCGGGTCAAAATCGACCCGACCCGCGGTCCCCATTTCCTGAACCGCTCTGACAGGTTTGCCCGAGCGTGCTAGGCGAGGCATGGCACGGCCCGTCGTGCCTGCGGGCCGTGCCGGCCCCGGTTTTTTTAAACCGTGCCGGGCACGGCACGGTAGCACGATCGTGCCCGTGAAAAACGGGCCGTGCCGTGCCGGGCCGGCCCGTTTGACACCTCTAGCCGTGTCCCCGTATCTTGCCGTGTCGTATCATCGTGTCCGTATCCGTGTCCGTGCAACATAGTCTGTATCTCACCGTGTCTTATTCCCGTGACTGTGTTCGTGCTTTTTAGGTCATAATGATGTATCTTATGTATGTCTCATTACTTACTATGTAGGATTTTAAATGGACATTAAATAAAAAAAATTTAAGTATATTTCTGTGATTCTCTATCCTCATGATGATCCGATCATATATGAGTATATGATAAGAATCGTTATATAATATAATATTTAAAATAAAATATATAGTATTATATTTGATAATACATCTAATAATTCAGTAATTATTAACATGTTTTTTAAGACCATTAGAGATGAGTCATTAGGATAAATTTTTTATGTTAGATGTATGTGTCACTTCATCAACCCAATAGTATAAGCTGAGATGAATGTTATTTTCCTCACTTTAAAAAAATACGTAACTCACTAAAGTATTTTCAGATGTCTAGCAGACAAAAAAAGTTTGGTAGTCTTTGTTTATTTGTGGGTCTAAAGAAAAAGACATTTCAAACATATATGAGTAAAGGTTTCAAACGGCTTGGTTTTAGGTCGCCAACTGGGCTATCGTGCTGGGCCAGACACACATGGTTACTATACCGGGTCGTGCCTGACCCAACATAGTTTCTTCAGGCCATGCCCGACATGGTCGGTTTTTAAACATACTGGGTTAGGCTTGTGTAGGCTTGTATGGCCTGGTTTTAAATAATTTAAAAAGTTTTTTTTAATTTATTTGTTTTTAATTTTTATGTAATTATAAATTAAATAATGTTTAAAAATATTTAAATTGTAAATTATAAATTTTTAATAGTTTTAAAGTTTTTTTATGTTATTTGTTTTAATTTTGTATTAATTAGATTATTATAATTAGATTTTAAAATTTATATATGAAAATTGAAATAATAAAATATTAAATAATTAAAACTTAAATATGAATAAAAATTTAAATCGAATGAAAAATGAAAATAAAAAAAAATAAATATTCAACTTCAAGTTTTAGCTTTCAAGCATCATTCACATTTCACAATCAAAATAAAATAAACACAAATTTTTAAACACAAATGACAAAGCTAAATCAAAGCAAATATAATATAGATAAAAATGAGTACAAAATATCCAAATCAAAAATTAGAATCAGGCTTAACTCATAAGCATAAGCATAAGTGTCGTAATCCCGCAATCATCAATCATTAGGCGTCAAGTGACAAACTCATCAATCATTTATCATCATATCATTATTATCCTTAATCTTAATATCAAAATCACTATTATATGAATCATTATCAATAATTAACTTCTCCGCTTTCGCTGTAGTCCCAGTTCCAGCACGATCTTGGATACCAAAGCCCGAATATTCTCAATCCTTCATGCATGATAAAGCCTCAATAATATTTGAATATAATCTTGTTCTTCTATCAGAAATTACATCCACTGCAACAGAAAAAATAGACTGTGATACTACGCTCGACATCGAAGGAGTCAGTTGATCTCGTGTCATCTTAGATAGCATGAGAAATGTGGACTCATATGATTTTTACACTATAATATATCAAGATTTTTAGTATCAGAATGTGATAGGATTGAACAGTAATCAAAATCTAAATACCGAGACCAGCTCGATCCTATATGGCGGTCCACCCCGTCTTTTTTCTCTTGCTAACTGAATAAAAAAGTTGTCATCTTTGAATATGGTATTCATGTTCGTACTTATAGTCTCACAACTACTACTACCACCATATCTAGTATCATAGTATGTGAAAAGCTCAGTCAACTTCTTGTGAATGAATCATTCAGGTGGGTCTTCTAGGTTCATACACGAGAAAATGTAAGTCAGGGTATTATCTACCCATTTCATCTTAATTCTAGGGTCCATGCAGGTGGTTAGACAATAAATAGATAGAATGGTAGACTAGTATTTTAAGTACTTGATTTTCATCTCTGCAACTATATAATTAAGTGTCGGGTCAGCTCGATATTTCCTAAACATGCTACTAATGTTACAAATATACTTTAGTGTAATGTAAATCATGAGAGTATAAACCAACGAACACATGTTCATCGTGTCATAAAAAATCTATAGGAATTTTATAAATAAAATTCTTGAAATATAGTCAGTGTCATCAATAATAAATATGTTACTCTTACTATTGACATAGTTGGATATGATGTGTTCGTATCCAATACATGACTCTAATATCAGGTAAGTATAATTTCAATGGTGCCTCACGTCTGATTGAAATTTTTTCTTCTTAAGATTCACATATAAATAAAGATAATCAAACTCTTGTTATTTGCGAGACATGTGAATGTATTTTAGTGAGTTATGTATGTTTTTCAAAGTGAGATAACGCATCATCCCCGCTTGTACAGCCAAGTTAATCATGTGACACATGTATCTAATGTAGAAAATTTCTCCTAATGCTATGCCTCTAATATCCCTAATAAATATATTAATTGCTACTCTATTATTAGTTACATTATCGAATATGATACAAAAAAATTTATTTTAAATTTTATATTTTTTAAAAATTTTCATTATGCACTTAAAAATAGCCGGGCCATTACGAGGATGAAAAATCTTAGAGAATCTTAAAATTTTTTTATTTAGAGTCTATTTAGAATCTACATAGTGGGTGGTGAGTCATGCATAAGATATATCATTGTGACTTGTTTAGATATCGGACATCACAGGCACCACTCCACTATATGTCCTAAATTTATTAATTATTATTTATTTTTTTAACTTATAATATTTTAGTATGTTATTTCTAAATGTGGACATAGGAATCCTACGATAAGCAGATTGAAAATATGTCTACATGATACTCACTACCCTTAAATTTTTTGAAAATTTGATCGGTAGATCTATCGTGGTGATAAGTTTGGCCAATGTCTTTCCTATCAAACTCGTTGTGGTATATGAAGGGAATAAATTTTGAGACTAAATTGGATCTAGTCTCAAAAAATTTACTATTGAGTTGAGTTTGCCTAGGATCTAATGTATCATATTTTTTGGTGTATATTTCGATATGCCTTTTAAGGTTCCTAGTGCAACATGCACTATTACAAGCTAAAATCTTCTTATAATATTTGCACTATGATGTTTCTTCATCATCATCCATATTATTTTTTTGTTTTTTTATATTAAAGTGAGTCAAAACTACTAAAGTCTTAGGTTTTTATTTTTTAGATATTTGGGTCGATGCGACCAAAGAAACCAAATTTTCATCAGCATTGGATCTTTGTGTAGGATTTTTATTTTTTAAATTTAAATTAATTTTATTGGTATTTGTTATTTTTTTTGATTTTTTTAGATAATAGGGTAGATTGTAGAGTAGAGAGAGAGAAAGTGAAATACTAATTATTTTTAAAAATTAAGTTAAGATTTAAAAGTTAACTAATTACTAAAAAATAGAAATACCCATAAAGCAGTGTAAAACATGTACACCACAAATCCAAGTCCAATCCAAATACAAATCAAAGTCCACCCCAAGTTGCCAGTCCCGAAAAGCCGAGCTGAAATCCAGAGAGAGAGAGAATTTTAGAAGAGAGATTTGAGAGAGAAAATGAGATTTTATGTTTTTGAAAAACATAAATATTAGGGGGGGGGGGTTTTATAGAAAAATAAAATGATTTTATTTTTAAAAAGTTTTTTTTTGTTTTTTTTATTTTAATGATTTTTTTGAGGCAGAATCATGTGGGCCGTTGGATTCTGCTCCATAGTCATTGGAGGTGAAATCCAATGGCTTAAATTTAAAATTTTTATTTTTTATTTTTTTAAAATTTATTGTTGGTGATTGGGGGGTGGAATCGGACCTGAGTCGAAAAAATCATGGGTCCTGATTGGGGCACATAGACCCAATGGATTTTTTGGATTTGTTGGGCTCAGACAGTTTCTCGGCTCGTGCTGAGGTATCATGCCCACGGGCCATAACATTGGGCCGTGCTTGGTTTGGCACGATGTCTAGCTCGGCACGATGCCCGGTAGGCCTCAGCAAGGCACGACACGGCACGGTTCGTGCCATGAGCAGGCTCGACACGGGTATGGCCCGGCTCGACCCATTTGACACCTCTAGATATGATACCCTATTGAAATTATATATATATATATGATGTTAGAGTAATGTGTTGAATACAAACACGTGATATTCAACTACGTCAATAATAAGAGTTGTCGAACTTATTATTGACGACATATATTGGGATATAAGAATTTCATTTATGAAATTCATGAAAATTTTTAAGACATGATAAATATGTATTTGTCAATTTATACTCTCATGACTCACATTTTGCTCAGGTACATATGTAATATTAGTATTATATTTAGAAAATTTAAAGATGATCCAATATTTAATGACTTAGCTCTTGAGATGGAAACTGAATATTTAAAGTACTGGTTCATCTATTTTTTTTATTGTCTAACTATTTGCATAGATCTTTGGGTTAATGTGAGATAGGTAACAAATATTTTGACATACGTATCCTTGTGTATGAACCAGGAACAACAAATTGAAGGGTTTATTCACGAAAAGTTGACTAAGTTATTTACATATTACGATATTTGGTATGATAGTAGTTGTAGTCAAGCTCCAAGTACAGACATGGATATCTTATTTGGAAATGATGACTTCTCCATTCAATTAGCGAGAGAGTTATGAAAGGGTGAACTGTTGAATAGGAGTGAGATATCTTAGTATTTAATATTAATTACTGTTCAATCCTATCACATAACAATAATAAGAATTTTAATATTTTACAATATAACAATCATATGAGTTCACTTATTTCGTGTTGTCTAAAATGACATGAGATTTATTACCTCTTTCGGTATTGAGTGTAGTATTGGAATTTTTTTTTGTTATAATTAATGTAATTTTGGATAGGAGATCGAGATTACAGACAGATATTATTGTGATACTAGTATGCATGAATAATTGAGATGATTTGAGATTGAGTATCTATGACCATGCTTGATCTGGAACAAGAGATGATAAATTGTTGACAGATAATAATTCGTGAGACTTTGAGGAGGTTGAGTCTATCACTAGTGATACCATTAGACGTTTACATGATAATATTGATGATAATGATCATTTGTATACTTTTTTAGTTGATATTAAGATTGAGATAGTTGAGCTTGCTGTTTGTATTATTATTATTATGATTTATGATTGAGATTGACGATATTTATTTTATGTTATGATATCTGAGTTATGATATTGTGTTATTTTATTTATTTTTGCATTGAACAATGAATGAAGAACTGATTTGTTTTTTGGTATTTTTTATGATTTTATGTCATTATGTGAAATAAATAAGTAATATAATATAATATCACACTCGTAACTGATAAATATTAACTTAAAATATGAAATTTATAAAAAAAATTATAAAATAATTTATTCACATTCCACTTCCATAATTTTGAGATTGAGATTGTGAGTTGAGTCATGAGAGTGACTTGTGAAGCATGGATATGGCAGTCGGAAGGTGTGTCAAAGTGCTGGACATGTGGACACATGGATACGGGCAAGATATGCGTCAGATATGTGTCCAATATGTCACATGGCTTATCGTTGACCAATCTGTATTTGATATGTCACGTGGTTTATTTGACAGACACATTAGATAAGTATCCTACGTGTAATAAAACCTACTTGCAATGGCTTGTTGGCTTCGCCAACTCAGACAAAACCAAGTGGCCAACGACGTCGACGATGTCGAGTGGCCGACAACGCCGAGTGGCTGATGAGGCCGACAACTTTTGAGTATCAGACTCAGAGAAGAGGTAATGGTAGGGAATGAGGGGGGTTGTCTTCGGGATTTCAAAGCAGTAACATAGGGGGGAGGGGAGATTTTAAAAAAGTAACATGGAGAGGGGATGTCGAAGCAATAACATGGATGGGGATTTAAATGTATTATTTTAAATTTTAAATATAATTGTTTATTAAATATACAATATGTAATAAACAAAAAATTATATGAAATTACGAAGCTAGTACGGTGGGGTGGGGGGGGGGGGAGGTTTAAATGCATGAATTTAATTTTTTAATATGATATATATAATATATAATATGTAAGTATAATTATTTTTTAAGGATAATATTTATATATTTTTTATCTTATTATTCCATGTCCTAGCCGTATTCATATCCTACTTTTTTGAAATTTGTCGTGTTTACATATTTTGTCGTGTTGTATTTTCATGTTCATATCTGTGTCCGTGTTTCTTAGAGGGTGACTATGTGAGTCGGTTTCAGACTCGAACTCGAAGCCCTAGGACTTTGGCACCTAGCTATGCTAGGGCTAGGCTAAACTAGGCTTGAACCAGCCTGACTCGGGCAGGCCTAACATGGCCGGACACGAATCCAGTTAGACTCGTGTTGGCGGGCCATGCTAGGCTGATCAAATTATAGTCGTGCAGTGCCAGGCATGGCACGGTGACCCGATCGGGCCACCAAAAATTATGCCGTGCTAGTATGACATAGCCCTTTTGACACATTTAATTCGTACTTAGAGAGAAAATTAGGCCACCAAAAAAATATATTATTACTATAATATATATTTAACACTAGTAAACATCTTCACAAAAGTTTTGAAGTATTCAATTTACTTTTTTAAAGCTTGTTTTAGACTTGTACACACTTGTTTGATCGTGTATCATAGTTGCTTTTTAGGTTATTGTACTTTTTTTTACCATGTTATATTAATAAAAACACTCAAACTATGAGTTGCATCAATATGATTTGCTATTATATAAGAGTGTTGCTTATATAATTTTTATTATTTTGTGTATTTCAGTTTATTCCTCTCTTGCTTAATTCTACAATAAGTATGAAAAAAATATATATATAAAAAATACATCTACAAAAAAAAACATCTGTAACTGAATACCCCCCTCTAGGTGTTAAACTAAGTAATACGGGATTCTCTCAAAAATTTAACGAAAATATTTGTAAGTTAAATAATTATATGCTTGTAGTCTCCAGTAATGAAATCCTTTTGAATTTTCTTTTGGATAAAATAATAATCTACCTATATATCATTAATTCGCTTATGAATGATCGAAATAGAAATAATGTATCGTGCTGACTAATTATCACAAAATATGATAGTTTGAAAATTAAAAAATTGAACTTGTCGAGTAAGTGCATGATCCAAATAAGATCACAAGTAATAGATATCATAATTTTTTTACTCTCCATGTATACTTTATTAAAATGATTATTTGATTTTTATTTTTTTGATAGACAAGATCATCTCTCAAAAAATATGATAACCAGTGACACATCAAAAAATATGACAAGAACGAAATCAAAGTAGATTTGTCTAGTTGAGTCTAGAAAATAACTAATTATATTCACAATATAAGTTTTGTTTTGATGATTATCAATTTATGTGTTAGGCTCTGAGTAATTTGTTAGTCTCAAACTCATGCTTATGTTTTGTTCAGGTATTTTTTAGAATCATACTTATGAATGTATCGATTGTGGATGCATTGTTGTGATTACATTTGTCACATCTTGCAATTGCTTCAAATTGTACGTGATGACACATCCAAATGTTGTATCTTGATGCTTATGATTTCGGCAAAAAAAATGATGATAATAAGTTTATGTCAGAGCTTAAACATTGGTCTTTTTTCTAACTTCAGTTTTTGATGCCTTGAAGAGGGAGTTGGAACCAATCTCATGCAATTTACACCATGGTGAAAATTCATTATCAATATCATAGTAATTGTTTCTCTTGATTGTTGTTCTAAATTTTATTGTGGGTTATTTTATCGAACATCTTTGTGATCCACAGAATTACCTTATTGGAGCTTTCAAACCTGCATGTAATATATCAGTTACATTTACAGATGGAAAACCACGCAAGCAGGTACGCTTTTGATTCTGTTTTTTTCTTTTTCATGCGTGACTTCCTATTTATGGTCTGTTTGCTAATTCACACTTTGTTCCCCTTGGGGATGATTCGATGCCATTTTTTTCAAGTGCAAAAAAAGTCAGCAACCTGATTTTTGATACCCATAACGTAAATTTGATGTGCATATATTTAAATATTATCTAACAATGGTTTATATTCACATTGCAATAATCTATTTTTGTTAAATTTATATTTGGTTTTTATTGTATCTTATTATAACTTAGAAAAAAGGCTTGACTACCAAGAGACCGATGTAACAAGAATGAACTTCTAGAATGTTTTCACAATTTAAAGTTGAGACTCTCTTCAGATTATGCTATGCGGATGCACTACCTAAGAATAAATAAAAATTGGATTAACAACAACTAAGCATCCGAATGGTATACCAACATGTGTGTGTAGTAAATACACATGTACCATACCTCTCAATTTTAAGATAAGTTAACTTGGAAGTCTTTTGTTCTTGCAATCTAATATTAAAAAAAGAAAAAAAATTATAAGTACTGAGTTGCTTTACAATACTACTCATCGATACAAGATTACTAGGAAAATTATGTATATTTCATACCTGAATAAGAGTAAAAAATTCAAATTATTATTATGAAAAATGTTATCTTGTATATATAATATTGGGTAGACACACAATAAGAGAATCACTAGTTAGGAGTAGTTGTGACACAAAGTGAAAATGTGTAATAGTTGGGCATTGAGAAAACTTTATCAAAGGTCTGCAGATGATTCTCATTTACTTATGTGGAATTGGTAGATAGTTGACCTACCTACATAAACTAAACAAAAGATTGCTAATTCTCAGGATAAAAAATTATTAACTATTTCTAATATCTTCTTATAATGAGAATATTGGAAGATAGATCTCATGCTTCTCTCTCCTCTCTTGTGATCACTCGCTATTTTTCAAATTGATAGGGCATTCCCACTCCTTTTTCTCTGAAGCTAAATAATACTATAATTTCCTTTGATATTATTTTGATATGAAGGATAAAATTTGATTGCTATAATCTAGGATTTAAATAGGGTAACTATCTATGAGTGAATATAAATAAAAGATCCCAAGAAATTGATCTTGTTTTCTGGTAGTTGCTAATTGATCAATCTTTCTCAGAAAAATTATCAAAAGATGATATCAAGTCAAGTGAATTATGAATAATTAGAGGTGTCAAATAGGCTGTATCATGCTGGTACAATCTATTTGTGTGTGGCACGGCCGTGTCATCGTGTCATACTGGATATGATACGATATGATTCAAGTGTGGTGCCAGGCATGAAATGGGAAGTAGTTGGTTGACTCGACATGACAATGTTAGCCTGAATAGTATAGTGCCATGCTAGACCATGCTAGACTATTCTTGTAAGAAGCCCGTTGCTTGAAGATGCAACGGGTGGTTGGTTTACTTAATCGACCTTTTTGGTTAGATTTTTTTTTAATAATAACTAGTCCCATCAGACGGTCATCCGACGAGACTTGACCCTTGATTTGTAGTTGGTCCTGGGTCTTTGGTCCGGTCTACCTTGCCACCATACTAAGCATGTAGGTCTTGCCTGGCCTAGCACGAATCACGTCTTGTGCCGGCCCAACATGGCATCAGCCGTGCCACGGGGTGGCATGGTCCGGGACCATACATGATTTTGGATCGTGCCATGCCGAGGCTTGCACGGGTGAACCATGTCATGCCATGGGCTATGCCCAGATCGCTTGGTTCAATTAACACCTCTATGAATATTGATCTTCACATGCGATTGACTTATAGATGTTTATTAGTCTCAAAATTATCAAATGAGAAAATATTTTTACAATTCTAATATATTATCGATTTATAAATTATGAGTTGATTCTTTTAGATTAATATAGTTTTTTGTTATTTTATTTTTATTTTTGTGGGTGCGGGATATTCCGATTATTATTTTTTTTTATTATATAAAAATACTTTATGTGAAGTATATTCAAAATATTATTTTATTTATTTTTCAGCAATATTTTTAAATATGGTATCATAACTTATGATTTTATTTGGAATGTATGGTTTCCATGAACCCTAAATATTTAAATTGTAGGTTTGACAACATACAAGTAGGTAATCACTTTGAAAGAAACAATATTTTACTTGTAGGATAGGTTCGATCAAGAACATGAAAATTTAAATGTAGATGTTCGTCAAAATATGTGATCGCTTCTGTCATGTTTACCATAGCCATGCATTGTGGTGGTGGTAGGCATGTATGGTAGTGGAAATAGGCACATTCGATTGGGGGCAATAGGTGTGAGCAATAGTAGGTGCCAATGACATTTTGGTTGGAAATCTTAATTTAAGATTTTGGTAGAATTAGAAAAAATAAAAATTAGGGTTTGCAAAAATTTTAATTTTATGTAATTTTATCTTTTTAGAGGAACTATAATTTTGTAGCATATTATAGGAAAAAATTATTTTAGCATATATAGATTGAAAAGAATCTCAATTTAGTATATCCATTGTAGGAAGATGAGCTATGCTATGGATAATTGTTGAATATTATATTCAAAAAAGAGGTTGATAGCTTTATAAAATATTGAGAGAGATATGATGACTATCAAAGCTATCTCTAGATTTTCATAGAATCTATTCACCATGACACTTATATTTTCTAGATATAAGTATAATTTTATTTTAATAAGGTTGTAATATATTTTTTCATTCTTTCAAGTATTATTAGTTATTTCATCTATATACTTATTTTAGATTTTTATATTATTGATGTACGAACTAATATTTATATTATTGATAATTATATCATATTTACTGTTTTTTTTACTTGTAAAATATTATTACAGTTAATTATAAATATTTGAAAGTTATTGGACATGGTAATATCTAGCTTGAATATTTATTTTTACTTATATTGTTTATTATTTCTTTGATGATTAAATCTTTTTCTAGATGTTTGAGTAATTTTGATCCTTTACTTGTATATTTTCATTATATCTAATAAAGATACAATGAAAGAGAGATTTAATTATTAATTAATTTTCTTGATTTATGCTTGATATATACATAGGTATATATCTTTTGTGATATATCATATTTTTTTTTTCAAAATTTTTATAAAATTATAAAAATTAACTTGAGAAAAATTAAAAAAAATTTAAAAATGACAATATTAAAATATTTGCTAGATTTATCTATTACTTACTATATGAATCATGAAATTATATATTATTTTTTATATGTCAGCATATCCCAATATAATTAAATTATTTAAAGAAAGAATAAATATTTGAGTGAAATAATTCATATATTCTTACATAGAATTAAAATATTTTTGTGGAAATATGATTTTGATCATAATTAATCTTATCAATTAGATATTTTTTCTATTTTTTCTCAATGTATATTCTTTTATGTCTTACATTCTGAAGATAATTTATTTAATTTGTTTCTTAGAGTTTTTACATATGTATTTTGTACTAATCACTTTTAAAGTTGAGACAAGTTGATATCTAAAATTTTGATATATATATTTCTTGGATATTCTAGTAATCAAAGATGATATAAATTTTTAGTCATAAATTTATAGGATTTTAATGCGTATAAATATTATATTTTTTGATTAGGACTCATTTTTAACGAGACTAATAAAAGTGTGAATCTAGATATCACTTGAATCTTTTATTCTTCATCCCTTTTTTGTAGTCTCATCTAAACCATAAATTAGTAGAGGGAGCCACCCATTATCTATATCTTAGCATGTTGGTATCCAGTTTAATGTTACTTCCATGAAATTAACATAATTATTAATAAATTTAGATTATGTTGATTCTAGAGATTAATATTTTTTGAGAAGATTGATCTTTTTAAATATTAGATGACACAATAATTTATGAATATTTTCTATTATAAGTTCATATTGAACCAATAAGTAGGATACAAGATTACACAAGAGATAGTGTCTAAATTAGGAGAAAGTGACACATTTAGCCTTCTCAAATCAGAGATAAGTCAGTTGAGGAGCCAGAAATCTTGCAATCACTCTCTATGATTTTGATATTTTAATCATTCTCTGAAAGGAATAAATGAATTATATTCATTATATTTCATAAGATTTTTCATATTCTTATTTTTTTTTGTTACTTTTGATAGTACTCGAATATCTTTGTATTTCTTTGAGGTATTATCTTATGTAGAATCATGTCAAATCATGATGAAATAGATACATGCTATTCATTTTACTGAGACTTGAGAATTAGAACTATGACTTTTGAGAAAGTTTGTTGGTCATATGTGGGTATTTATTATGAATATATGTTTAGATGATAAAGTATATTGTTTTAAGATGAGACTTATAGTGAGAAAATTTACTGGGATATTTGGTATAAATTACTAGGATACTTTTTATTAACCAAAATGATCTCAATTTAGATTTTTATTTCTCTTGTATTATCTTATAGTTAGAATACATTATCTAGATACAAAAAATATTTTTTTTCATGATGATTTTGAAGAAGTATATATGAAGTAATCACTTAGGTTTTGAGCAGCACAATTAAACATAATTTATAGATTGTAAAATAGAGGTGTCAAACGGGCCGGTCGGCCCAGGCTCAGCATGGTTTAACTGGGTCGATTTGGGCTCGGCATGGTTTAGTCGTGCATGGGCAGGCACTGCATGCTATAGTGCCATGCCTAGGCTTGTGCCGGGCGCACCATTGGCACCGGCCATGCCATGCTTGGCCGAGGGATTTCGGCATGCGTGCCGTGCCAGGTACGACATGGGTGACCATGCATCGAGCGTGGTCTATATGGGGAAATGATGTCTCGATGAGTCGACGCCCGAAGGGCTAGGCTCGGCGAGCCCCGAAAGGGTGACAACGGCACGACTGCATGGTGTTGTGCCATTGAAACACTACTTTTTAAAAAAAAGTTTAGGGTTTGGCCCGACCCGTACCGGGCCGATCCATGCCGAACACGGTGGATTTCAAGCCACAGGCCCATGTCGGGCCTGACCTTCACCGAACCATGCCGTGCATGGCATGACAAGCTAACTTGGTTGGGCTCGAAAAAACTAGGCCTGCTGGCTGGACCCGACCTAACCCAGCCTGACCCGGCTCAATTGACACTTCTAATGTAAAAGATATTGTATGATTTGAAGTAGTCATTGTGAGCCTAATTTACAAGATTTTCACAGGCAGACTCATCATTAGGATTACATATGTATTTCACTCAATTCTCTTTGTCATTCTAGAGGAGTCCTAATAACATGATTTTGTTGATTAATAATATTTTGATTAAAGAGATGATGAGTTAAGATCACTTAATTCAATAAATATCTTTAAGCTTAGTTTTTAATGAGGGATCTTGGAATACACATGTTTCTTTTTGATATAATGATGATATATTATATGAGTGTTATTTTATTGCAGAGGAGATATGTACTTGGTACACTTATAGAGATTGATCTGAGTTATGTCATAATATATATTCTTATTGATTCAAATATTAATATTATTTTTGAAAATTCCTCCAGTTAATTCAATTATTTATATAATAATCATAAGAAAGATTAATTATCTGAATATGATTAGATTAAATATAATATATGCAAGTTAATCATTTTCTATATTTTATATGACAGATTTATTTTGATGCAGATCTTTGTATACAAAGGTATTGAAAGCGGTTTCCAAGACTTGAGATATTCTTTTAGAGATCATTGACACTTGAAGTTAACTGAATATACAAAGTCGAGTTGGACTCTAGCATGTATTGAGATGATGTCTATTATATGATTTTGCACTTATATTAGAGATAAACTTGTCTCTTAGAAAAATAAGATATATAGGTATTTTGAGATCTAGTGTAAAGATAAAATTTAGAATAATAATAATTATTATTTATGAGATATTCTAGACATGTCATCGATTCGATGAGATTAATTATTTATTCTTTTTTTTACCATTCTTTATTGTAATAGTTTGATTATAAGATATAGAACCTCCAATCTATAATTTATTGAGTGGATGAAACACATCGTGATAAATTATTTTTTTTAAGGACAAAATTTAAAATGAGATTTTTATTATATCATACATTTAGATAAGATAGCAACTAATAAATATTTTAATACAAATTTTGAATAGATTTTAACTTATTTTTTTTCTCCAAACTTGATGTTATGCACTTGTAGGCATCAATTTGATGAGAGTTTGATAGTTATTTATTTTAATCTCTTACTTTTGATGAAAGCATCCAATCTGTGAATTATTTTAATTATCTTTAATCATTATATAAATATATTTAATGTATAAATTTTATTCAAAGTTATATTATATTTGTTTATCAATATTATTATGTAGCACAATTTAATTTATGCCTATTATAATTAATAAATATTATTGAAATTCGTGCCTCGATAGAACTCTACAACGAAACTCATTTCTAAGTGTAGCTTGCATTTTAACACCACATATCTACTTTCTACGATGATTCAAGAGTATGTGATAAAAAATCTTTCTATCCAAAATCTATATACAATTTAGAAGCTACTTTTATCGTAAATTTTTTTTCTAATTTCATATATATTATTCCAATATATCTTATAATTAATTTTTATTGTTAGTTAATAATTATTTTGATTTTTGGTATGAACATTAAATTTATTATGTGACATACATACTCATAGTTTCATTTAGATATCATAATTTGGAGTGAATGCTTTTTTGTGATCATTAATATCTCTTACTATTGATTTGCGTGGATATATTTTTTTTCATTGTACATAAATATTGATTAGATAAAAATATATCATTCTTTTTTGAATCAAATATTTTTAATTAGATAATCCATTATTATTCACAAGTAATTTTTTTGTGCCTTATTATTCTAACTCTTAGAAGTTAAATCAATAGAGAAATCCAAATTATTTATTTTATTTATTAAATTAATGTGCATTTTATTATACATTATAGTGAACCTATATATATATATATATATATATATATATATATATATTATATTATATTAAGGATAAATAATTGTTTAATATGATCATATAATTTTTTTAAAAAAACTTGCTGATAAATTAATATTGATTGGTGGTAACTTATAGACTCATCAGATTTTATAACTATTAGTGTATCAAGTTAAAATGGTATTATAGACTGATTTTTTTTAAATTTTTAATTACTTTGATTTTATTATCCTAATCACATGTTTTGAGGTTTCATTGAGGATGAGGTATGTCCAACCTTTTTCACCCATCCTTTTTCTTGTTTGGATTAAAATATAAACATTTATCAATAGATTCATTTTGCGAGTGTCTGCAATTTTGTTTCCTCACACCTAAATGATTTAAATGAGATTTACTTAGATTTGAAAAAAAAATTTAGTTAAAATATTATAATTAGTCAAAAATATTACAAAAATGATTTTCAATCACATATGCTAATAAGATAAAAAATATTCTTCATTAAATTTTCTTTTTGGTGGTATCAATATTTTATGGTGTCTACACTGATAATGGTCAATGATAGTAGAGGTATCAAATAGGTTGTGTCATGTCGGTATGACCCATTTTTTGTGGCCCAATAGGGCCACCGTACCATGCCGGGCACGGCTCTATACAGTAGACGTGCTGTGCCAGGCACACATGACTTGAGAACGGTTGGCCTGGCACTGCTCGTCGGCTCAACTCTGAGTAGATTTAGGCCGGGTCTTGCCTTGATTTAATGGGCTGGCTGGGTCATACCTAGTTTTGCCAGTTTTTTTTAAAAAAATCCATCGTGATGGGCAGGTTGGCATGGTCCGGACACCTGGGCCGGTTTACTTTGCCGTTGGGCAGGCACACGGATTGTGTCTGGCTCGACATGAGGCACTGCACGAATTGTTCCGAGGAGCGGCCCAGTCCGGTCTGAGGCATGGTTCCAGACCGTGCAGTGCCTGCTCGGGAACGGCTGAACTAGGTTAGGTTCTCCCGACCCGTTTGACACCTCTAAACGACAATCATAGGCAGGCACATTATACTGATTCAGAGGTGGGATTCGAACCCAAAATATCACGGATAAACTGCATGCCCAGATCCCATCCTCATCATATGATCCAAACTGTGGGGCTCATTTCGGTGTTCCTGATAGCTTGGCAAATGGTCATCAAAAACATTGTTTTTAATTCTCTGCACAAGCATGCTAAGTATCTTCTTTAATATTTTCATGCAGTTTCCCGTGAAGAAAGAAAATGGCCAAACAATCAATGTGCCACTTTTCCAAAGTCAAGAAAACATTGTTGGAAAGGTACTTGGGGACTTCACACACATGCCAGATTCAATTCTATTTCATATGTTGTTACCTTGCTGCTGGCAGCGCCTAAATTGCTTTTCAGACTTTTTGTTGTGATTTCAGATTTCAGTCGAGCCACTCCACGGGAAGAAGGTTGAGCATAATGGAGTTAAAGTTGAGCTTCTTGGTCAAATAGGCAAGCCTTCGTGTTTCTTAGTTTCTCTTATCATAGAGATAATTGACAGAGATAGTTTTTTTTTTTCCTTGACAAGACTTGAAAATATGCTGATGACATGGGATAGTATTTCATTCTTATTTTAGTGTTTTATTTTGTTGAATTTTTATGTCGATGAGAATATCTAATTTATAAGTTATCTCAATTCTTTTTATCTTTATCTTGAAGGTGAATGTTTTAGTACTTGATTTTACATGGTATCAGAGCAAGACATAAACCCTATAAGTGTGTATGTACACAGTGGACTCATGATTACAGTGCATGTAACGACATCACCTTACTATTAGTGTGCGTGTAGTGTGCATGCGTGTGTGCGCATGTGTGTGTGTGTGTGTGTGTGACATTGATGTTTGCTATGTCAACTTAATGACATTGTGCGTGATGTGGCTTGTAGGTGATAACTGTGGGTTGGCATGCATTACAATTACTGTATGCATGCAATGTGTGAAGTGAAAAATGAAGTGCATGTGACTTATAAGCAAGGATAAAAATTTTCGATATATCCACCGATATATCTTCCGAAAAATCCATAAATTATAAGTATCGATATATTCATCAAGACCAATATATCTATCATTTATTGATGCTCAAATACAAAAATACACTAATATATTTTTGATATATCTGTAAAATCTAAGTAAATATTTTGTGAAGATGCCAACCCATTGTTGCCATTATTCCAGTGATACAGTGTAAGTATGGTAGCTTGCTTATAACATTGTGGATAAGTGTTGTAGTGTGGCTAAAATGGTGTGTACAAGTGCCGTAGTGTGTGTGAACTAAAGATGCCAATGGGCAACTCTTTATATTTGTCAATTTAGTGTATAGTGCATGTAAGCAGAGTGAAGTGACGTGAAGTGAGATGTCCACTTGCAGAAGTGATATTATGCGGTAAGCATATAGTGACTTTATGGAATTGCTATACATTTATGGAGGAATCAAAAATTCCTCTGGTTATGATATCTAGTATGTATCTGTATGAGATACATGTCTGTGCTTGAGATCGTTAATAAAATGTACACTTGTAGGATGTGCAACTATATCAAGAAGAATTGTTGAGAATTATTTTCAGAGAGAAGGCCGAGTGCACTATATATTACTCCGCAACATAGACTTATTATTAGATTGGATTTGCTAAATAACTCGAATATGATATTATTTTTTTTTGTTATTGATGTTTCATAGGATCGAAATACATCAAAAGAATTTTATTTGCATATGCAAAAGAATATAGAGAATATTTTAATTCATATGTAATGGTTATTGAGATAGAAAGGAATTATTTCATTTATTGATTATCTATTTTTTTTCTTTATTGTTTGGATAAGTGTATGAATTTTAGGGATTAAGGTGAAAAACATAGAAAATACTATTAAATACATAATCATTTATATGAATCAATCATAAAAGTTAGAGTGCAAAATTTATAAATAATTATATAACTTATTTAGATATTACATATTTATGTGATAGTTTTAGTAAGTCTCAAAGTTAGAGGTGTTAAACGTATAGTGCCGAGACGGCCTGACACGGTTTTAGCCAGCCCTACTGTGCTTTCGTGCTGGGTCAGACACAACATGGTACAGTAATCGTGTCGTGCCTGACCCGGTATGATTCTGTAAAGGTTAGCCTAGTACGGGCCAGCGGCACGAATCCGTTGAATTTGGCCCGATTGGGGGATCGGGCCAAAAGCCCTAATTTTAGAAAAATTAGGGTTTCAGCGGCGTGCCTCCGCACGTCTTCTTCACTTTTGAGGTTCGGCTAGCCTCGCCCGTTGGGCTCAGCTTCTGCCGCTAGGGTGGTTTCTCGGCTCGTGCCGAGGTGCCGGGCCAGGCACAGCACGAGGCCTGATTGGCCTCGGCACGGCACTGGCACGGGAAATTCCAGTGCCGTGGCGGGCCAGCCCGGCCCGGTTGACACCTCTACCCAAAGTACAAAGATTGATCTTATATTCAAAGATGATATTTTGATTCAGTTAGTCAGGAAAAAATGACGGAGAAGTCTATTAAATATTAGTGAGCTGTCGAGATACTTAAATACTGATTACTAATTTATTTTATCTCAAAGTGATATAAAAAATTTGAATATGATTTTAGATATGGGGATCATACTATGATCAAATATTATTGAAGATTTGTCATGTTTAAAAGATTGAGAAGATTTACGGATGAGTTTTCAAGATAAAGAGAGAATTGTAAGTGAATGATGAGATATACAACTACGGTAATATCCATATCGAAATTATGAGTTGTAATGATCCAAACTAGACCGAATGACTGATGACATTGGACTAACTCGTATTTATTAAAAGTTTTTTTTTTCTCTAGATTTACAATTTTAGACATGAATGTATTTTTTTTTTTTTTTTTCTTATATTTCATATCAATGACATATAAGAAAAAAAGGAACATACCTTCTCCGCCTAGGAGAAGGTATAATTCCTTAGCTATAAGGTATACTCAATCTCATACTCTCAGTATTTTCTGCTATTATAAATAAATATCGAGACACAAAAATTCTAATTTGGTGTTCCTTAGCTATAAGGTATAATTCCTTAGCTAAGTGAATTAATTATTCATTATGGAGAATATCTAGAATGAGATCATTGATACAATTTATAATCATATCGTGAATCATCTAGTAAATATGTTCATAAATATCTTGAAGATACATCAACTTACTTCACTTTTTTTCATGCTTAATGTATTGAATATTTGTGCACCAATTTAATGAGGAATATTATAATATTTTATTTTTCTATTTTTTTTATTTTGTTAATGAGAGTTTTTAACTTGTAAATTGTCCAAATCATTTTATTTTTTATATATAATATTAGGATTTCTCTTGGTAGAATCATGAGCATTTATTATTATTGTGGAGATGGATTTTTTAGTATTTGATTTTGCAATTCTTAATGATTTATAACATTTATGCATTGGCATTGGAATAATAATAATTTCGATTATTGATTGTTTGTTTCCGAACTAGTCATTGTGTACGTATGCTAGACCTAGTAATATGGGCTGTGCCAAATTTTGTGCCATGAAATCCAGCCAAAGTTCCAGTCCAAACCTTGGGCCAAATGGCCTTTTCCTAGTGTCAATAGAAACAAAAATGTTGTTGACCGTTCGCCTATATGCTATTTATTATTAATGACAAATTAGTCTTTCTTCGAGCATCATTTTTTTCTTTTTGATTTTATTGCATAGAAAATTTTAGGCAACTATTGATTTATGTAATTCTCTAAGTGCTATTTTGAAGATATTTGTAATCTGCTTATTAGTGCTAATATAAATTGTATTTATAGAATCATTTTGAATTTTCTCCCTTATAAAATAATAATAAATCTCAATATTTTTTATTTATTACTAAAAATATTGGATTGATAATAATATGTTGAGTTTCTTGATTATTATAGTAATGAGTCATCTGGCTTTGTATTGATAAAATCAACTCCTCCAAAAAGTGGTCGATCCATTGAATGTTACATGTAATCGATGTCATATTTTTGTATTTTAATTTTGTATTTTAATTTTGTATTTTATTTTTGTACTCGATTTGGAAATACTATTCTACAACTTATTTTTCCAGGAAATAAAATTATTTTCAAGAAAAGTATAAAATTTGGTGGTAGATCTCTCCTCTGTGATTGCAGAATCTCGACTAGAATTCGATTATATTTATAATTTATTTTTCCTGAACAAAAATCTCACATCATAAAGTCACTTTAATATATATGAGAATGAGAAGAACAGTATTCATATGAATTTATTCGAAAAAATTTTAAAAATAATTAAATATACTAATAATTAGTCTAGAAATTATTAAATAGTTTAATTTTTTCATGATTCTCTTTTTTAAAGACTCGATTGAAGTATTGATAATTGTGATCAAGTCCACACTTGAATCAAGTAGTGAGTTGACTAATTGTACATTCTTAAGATCAGCAGTAGTAAGTGCCGAAGAGAATTGGTTGATCCTAGAGGTGCCAAATTGGCACTGACGAACCGACATAGCTCACCATGCCTTAGAAATGAGGTAGCCCAGCATGACTTGGTGACCCTTTGTGGTGAGTCTACAATAGTTTTGGCTCAAGCTGGCTCAAGGCAAGGGTCATGCTTGCTATGGTGACAAAAGTAGCCATGACTCATATGTGGGGGTCATGCTTGCTATGGTGGCACAAGTTTTGGTCCAAATGACTTGGTGACCCTTTGAAGCCCTTGCATGCTCTTGCCCTGGGGCCTCAAGACTCATATGTGAGGGGGCTTGCCCTAAGTTGCTTGCCCTAATACACGCGCACACACACACACACACACATGTTGATGAAAGTTGCTTGCCCTAAGTTTGGTTATTCTGCGACAATTTTTTTAATGTATTTTTCCAGTCACACCTCTTCCAGTTACTTCTTTGATGGGTTGCTGTTTTCTTTTCCATTTACTTCATCCTGATTACTTGTTTAATTTGTAGAGATGTACTTCGACAGAGGAAACTTTTATGACTTCACTTCCCTTGGTATGTCTGTAATTTTCATTAAAATTGGTTCAATCAGCAGTCATTTTTTTGTGTGTTCTCTGCGAAACTGAGCCTCAATGCTACTGCTGTACTCACTAAACCAGACTCCGTGGTCAATTGGAGAAACTGAGCCTGCCACTGGGTGGTTTGAGCCACTTGAGACCTGGTTGGCAGTTTGTGCATCTCTGTGTTTTCAGTATCATTTTTGTTTTTACTTTGCTAAGTGCTGTTTGTATGTTCTTTTAAATCTAACGGTCCAAAACCAATCATGTACGAGCCTTCAAGTTTTGGGATCGGTTGGTTTGGGTTAAGTTGGATTAACCCTAGTTTGTCTATTGGTAGTTGCCCCCACATTCATTGCTTTGCATTTGGCTTTCATTTTTTTCATTTACTCGGGTTGATTTCATCATGTTATTCGTGCTGGTTTTCTCAAAAGCTCCATGTGTGAAAGTTAAAATCTTGCAGATAAAAAGTAATTATTTTTTAACTTTTTTTTTTTTATTTTTTTAATAAAATGTAGTCATTTATGAATGAAGTAGTCGACCTCTTTGAGTTTGAGCATGAAAGGTGTGCACTATTTGATGATTGGGTTGGTTTTATTGTCATAATTTTGGTGGTATGGTGTAGTACTTGGTGGTAAGACGTGGTCCTATATTCTTTTCATCATCTTACCCATGCCACAATGACCTCATTGCCCTTACATTTTGATTTTTTTTTTATTATATAACAATATAATCATGAAAGCTGAGAATGATCATAAAACTGAACATGGCCAGGATGCTGACCTGGCACAACCCAGGCTGGAGACATGGTCCAGGACTAACCCATGCTAGCTTTGGGTTAGTTCATGATAGCCTGGGATTGAGTTGCTGGCTAGCCTTTTTTTTTTTTTGGGACACGTGAATCTTACATGTTGTACCCTGAATCCGGTGCATGCCAACACAAGTACAAATTGGGACCTTGGGCCAGGTTTGGCCTGGTTGGGCTGACATCCGGGTTGTGCCGAGCCATGTGGCTTAGCGACATGTAGGCTGATCCTATAGGCCCAACACAATCCGGGTTGTGCCGTGCCATGTGCCATGAGTCGGGCTGGGCTGCCCGACCCATCGAACACCTCTATCTCTACGCGTCTATATGATTGTGCACGGATTGTGTTGGGATAGATCTAGTTGTTCAGGAGAGAAGTAGCTCATACTTTGCTTTGGATATTGTAACATTATCAGCCCACATATGTGATATTGGTGAGAGGATTTGATTCGTGGGTTGCATCAATCATACTTGCCTGCCCCGAGCCCAACTGAAAAAATAAGAGATATATGATAATCTCTAAATACAGTGTAGAAGTAAAGTAAAAGAAATGATCATAATACCTTGTAAAATTCTTTGGTTTAAATATATTTTTGAGGAGATTAGATTTTTAATTTTTTATCCTATTATTTTTTATTGTGATGGTAAGAAAATAAGATATAAGTTTTAATTTAATATTTCATGAGTGAACGGAATATCTAATAAATATTATTATAAATCATAATTTTATTATTTTTTTTATTATTTTTTATTTATTTTACTGTGTTATTGATGGGAGCTCTCGAGCCGTGGGTTGCCCCAGTCATGTTTGCCTACCCCAACTAAAAAAATAAGAGATATAGGATAATCTCTTAATTCAATATAGAAATAAAGTAATTGAAATGATCATAATTATTTGTAAGATTCTTTGGTTTAAATTTATCTTTTAGGAGATTAAATTTTTAATTTTTTTCTCCTATTATATTCTTTACAGTGATGGTAAGAAAATAAGATTTAGTTTTAATTCAATATTTCACGAATGAACATAATTTCTAATAAATATTGTCACATCTCATAATTTTATTATTTTTTTAAATTTTTTTTTAATTTTATCATGTTATTGATGGGAGCACTCGAGCAGTGGGTTGCCCCAATCATGTTTGCCTACCCCAATTGAAAGAAATAAGAGATATAAGATAATCTCTAAATTTGGTACAGAAATAAATTAAAAAGAAATGATCACAATTACTTGTAAGATTCTTTGGTTTAAATATATCTTTGAGAAGATTAAATTTTTAATTTATTCTCCTACTATTCTTTACTGTGATGGTAAGAAAATAAGACGTAAGTTTTAATTCAATATTTCATGAGTGAACGAAATAAATAAAAATAAATTATTTGTTTTTCAAGAAGAAGATTTTTGATAAAACCATAGTATGTGAGTTTTTCCAATATTCTTCTTTTTGTAATATGGGCGAGGGTTAAACTTTTAATATGTGTGAAATTAACTATTTATTTCTTTTCGAGTTTATTTTCATGATTAGCACAAAGTGGTTCCTAGCTAAGTTTCTATGATTTTTAAATATGTTTTTTTTTTTTTGCCTTTTAGATTTTTTTTTTCTGCTGAACACCTTAAAAGGACACCATTTTTTTCTGTTTCTTCTGTTTTTTCCCCACAAAACATTATTGTTAGAAGCATCCCCTTTCTCTAATTTGACTAATAGTTTGTCATCTAATTGCCAGTGCGTGAATTGGATGTGCCTGGAGAAATATTTGATAGAAAAACATATCCATTTGAGTTCTCTACTGTTGAAATGCCTTATGAGACGTATAATGGGATGAATGTAAGGCTTAGGTATGTTGTTTTTTTTTTTTTTGTTTTTTTTTTTTTGTGAAAATTTACCCTTTGTTTTGTGTTCCATTTCATAATGTTTCTTCATAAATGTCCTAACAATCATTATTAATGCATTATCAACATTATACAAATGATTTACATAATTATTACATTTCTCTTATTTGTAGTAACAGAATACAACTAGAAGTTGGAATTTATTAAGGAACCTAAGGGCTTACTTAGTAGATACATATACAAATGCTATATCTCACATAAAATCTCGTTTCTTTTTATCGCATCATTAAAATTTTGTGAGGACAAGATTGGAAATATCACATGTTGAGTTCCTCAATCAATACTATATATCATGTAAAAAAGAAAAAAAAGAATTGATTAAATCAAAAACTAAAAAATACAACTTCCTCTCTCAATTTTATGCATAAATATCTATAAAACTAAGCTTAGAAATAATAAAAAATATGTTAAAACCTCTTTAAAAAATTTGTGAAGATGTTTGTTAACTACTTTACTGTCTGAATTTAAGTTATCTGACACATAAAAGAATAATAAGTGAAAAAAATTTATATTTGATTTCCTTAAGCAGGAGCAAAATCCGATGTATATCACAGATAACTATCACCTTGAAATTTATCCTCAAAAAAGTATAAAAACTCGGTAGTTCTCATTTCTGTGTAAGTGGATGCCTAACTCAAATTTGAATTGTTTGTGAGGTATAAGTATTCATAATTGGTGAAAGAGATCTCAAGTCATAAAGATTTTTTTATATAACTCAGAATATGAAGAACTGTATCCAAATGAACCTAATGAATTTAATTTAGAAATGATTAATTGTACTGATCACATAAATTATGTTTTATTTATTGATAGTCAGATAATTAATAATTTTTATGATTATTCTAAAAATAGTAGAGCCAATTGAATGAGTTTCATTATATAAAAAAATTAATACATGAATTAATTGGAGTAACTGTTGGTGCACAATCCAACAAATTCATTTTTGTGAATGAGTTCTTTGTCTACATATTTCATATGTGATAAAATAGTGTCTCTCATTGGTAAAGATGTTAAACTGGTCGAGTCATAGCTACAAGACTTGAATTTTGGCGGTCTAGTTGAGCCATCATGCTTTGTCGATATGACATGAATTAGGTACTCTTAGCAGTGTTGTGTTAGTATCATGGGAGTGGCCCAGCATGGCATAATTGTCCACCTTCCTCTATCGGGTTGTGTTGGGTTAGACTAGCAATTACATGACATTGACTAGTAGCAATGATAGTGCCTAGTGGATAGAGCAATTGCCACTACAGTGCATTGTGTAATTGTTATTGTGGAGGTGTCAAACAGGTTGTATCATGCCATCATGATCTATTTTTTTAATACCAGTAGGACTTTCATGTCATGCTGACACTACTCTAAAAATAAACAGCCTATCACAACTCATTAGTCAGATATTTGCTTGGATTGTGCCAACTTGGATCATGTCTGGCTAGGCTAGTTTGGGTCTCAGGTCAAGGCTAGTCTGGTTTGGCCACCCGGGCCACATGGACTAATTGTGCCATGCTGTATCTTCTATGGCATGCGGGCTAGAAATCCTGGCCCAACACGACCTAATCCATGCTACAGTTTGGCACGATAATGGTTCAAGCTTGGTTCTGGATCATGTCATGCTAGGTTAGACATGACATTTTTGTGTTGTGTCATGCTTGGGCTATGCAATCCAATTGACATCTCTATGCCATTGGTATGGACTAATTTAGCCAGCTACCGGCCAACATATATGCCAGCTAGTCTAGTTAAATCATCACTAGCTACTAGGTATTGTGTTGTGATGTTGGTTTTTATATTTATTTTTAAAGTAAGTTTAAAGTAAGTTTTATTTTTAAAAATTAAAATATTAAAAATAAACAACAATGCATTATAAATTAAAATGAATACAATTTAGAGTTCAATAAAAAAAATATATGTTTTGTTTTTGTAGTTTTGGCATATAAAATTTATTTAATATTTGGTTGTAGTTTGAATTTCTTATGTGAAATAACATTCAGTCATTAAAAAAAGAAAATTTTAATGCTACCCTAGATATCAGAAGAGTTAGTATATCATATTTTATCTTAGATAATATGAAATATATAAATTCCTATAATTTCTACCAATTCAATCTATTTAAATTTTTATTGTTATCATTTAATATGATAAAATAATAACTAGTATCTGAGTATGATGATATTTCATTTTTATTTGACGGATCATCTCATTATGTGCCCATAATTAACTGAAGCACATAATTATTATGTTTGAATATGGTATTCATATTTATATTTGAAGGTTTGCTAAAACTATTATATTTAATATCATAATATTAAAATATGTTATCAAATTGATCATAAATCATATCATTTATTTTTTTTAAACATGTAAATATTTATTTTAATATATTATTTATTTATTTTATTTTAATCTTAAGATTTATGCAAGTAGCTAAATAATAAAAAAATACAAATTAAAGACTAATTTTTATCTCAACAATATTGTCTATGTATCTAAGTGTAATGCATGTGGTAAATTTATATACAGACAGATATATATTTATCGTATCATAAAAAATTAGAGTATTATTTAAACTTGTTAAACATATTATTAATATTGTATATGTAACTAAATATAATGTATGTGGTGAGAGTATACATAAACGGACATATTCATTGTATCATAATTTTTTTTAAATCTTGAAAATATAAATTTTTGAATCACAGTCTAAATCAATAATAATTATTTTATCATTTTTATTATTAACATAATTAGATATTATATGTTGATAGTCAATATATGAATTTAGTATCAGATAAGTATAATTCTAAATGAATTGTCATCGTGATTATGTTTTGAAGACTATCCTGCTATATTTTTTAAAATTTATTAATTTTTAATTATTTTTTTAATTTAAAAATTTTATTATGTTATTTCTATTAGGTGACATATGAATTTTATTATAATAAATAGATTAGTATAATATGAAATAATATAAGATTCTTTGAAAATCTAATTGAAAGATTTAAACTAAGATTACAACATACCCATAATCAAACAAAACTCCCATGGTCCAATTTCAGTGATAACACAAGCAACAACCCTAAAAGTAAATGTCATTCTATTAAGGAAACCTACACCTATGTTGTGGAGAGAGAAATTTCACCACTTATTTTAAATAAAAAAAAGCCTAACAAATCCTTTCTATAAAATAAATATTTTGTAGAGAGAAATTTCATTATCAAAATATAATTTCACTATCATCAAGGTTGTTTATATAAATTTTATTTCTTTAAATAATATATATTTCTTATAAATTATCATATAAGTTAAATTCATGCATATATTCTCATATAATTTTACTTAAAATTTTAGTAGTCTATCTCTTCATCTATATTTTTCATTTACAAATTTATGAATTCAAGTACATTTTAATTAGAATTACGTATAGTTCATGTATCACTTCTTCAAGTTATGTAAATGCCACATTTAAAGAAATTAATATTTACATAATTACGAGAGAAATCTAATGGATAAAAAAATGAATTTTATTTTTTGTTTATTTTTTTCATTTTTTTGATTTTTAGGTTATTATATTTTCTTGTGCTAATTTAATAAATGTCTATAAAAGATGTTAAATAGTTTTTTTTTATCTAATCTATAGTGTATTAGAAAATAATTTTTTGATTCATGTTTTATAAATTATGTTAAATAGTCATCAACCATATTTATTTATTTATTTATTTTTTTGATAATTATGTCGGTATGGACTATTTTATGTATATCTCGACTAATTATCAGAGTAACAATCAATCTCACAAGAATTTCCCTTGGGCAAGACATGGACTTGAACTTATGATTTCTTAATTTTAATCTCAATTAATTACTAATTAAGTCATTCTTAGTGGATAGTGGTAGCCAAAAACAACGATAATAGTGAGAATTATATTTTTTTAATAATATAAATAATTACTATACGATTGGATCTCCGGTAACTTCCACAAGCATTATATTATAAATACGAATCTATCAATAAAGGTCATATTCAGTGCATAAGTCTCCTGCTTAGTGTGAGACCTAATCTGAGATTAATATCTTAATAATTTTATCTTTGAAAATTAGAGAGGTCGTGTCTAATCAGTCTTAATTTTGAAATTTACTGTCACCGGATGAAAATAATTTACTATCACACCAAGATATGACCTCTATGAGTAAAATAAAACAACACAGATATATCAATAAATTTCAATACAATCCTAGAGTAAGATTTTATTGAAATGTTTGCGACACTAAGTGTTCTGAAATTGTGATGCAGATATGTTCTGAAAGTGACTGTTAGCCGTGGTTATGGAGGAAGCATAATTGAATATCAGGACTTGGTGGTAACTTTTTTTTTTTTTTTCCTTATGCTCTGCTTTTGCACTGCCTCATGTCGATCCTACCTAGCTCTTTCCAATTTCTAACAATAATCTTAATAAGTGAATCACATTTATCACTTGTTTATCCTGTGATGAATGAAAGTGAACGGTGTCCTATATGAGGGATTGGGAGGGTGGACTTCATCGTTTTGGGTTTATGAATGGTGGTGGATGATGCAGGTTGAAATTAGAGCCACCCCCATATGTGTTTTGTACCTCACTGACATTTTCTTGTAACAGGTTCGCAACTATTCCTCACACCCATCAATCAACAATAGCATTAAGGTAGCCACAAATGTTGTTTTTTTTTGCTTTTTTGTGTAAAATAAAAGTTGATCATTCATGTAATCTTAGCACAAAAACTCATACCCAGTGCACAAGACTCTCACTTAACATGAGTTTTGAGAGAGGTTAATATGTCGATAGTCTTGCTCTCAAAAATCAGAAAAGTGATATCTGATGAGTCTCGAATCTGATATAGTGAGGTAGTATTATCCCTTAGTGTGAGGTCTGTAAGAGATTTATAAGAGGTTAATATTATGACAGTCTTATCCCCAAAAATTAGTGAGGTAGTATCTGACGAGTATTGAATTTGAGACCGACTATCATTGGCGAAGGCACTCACCATTGCATCAAAGTTGACTTATATGTAATTTGGTATAAGATGTTATATCCATTGTATAAGATTCTCGTTTAACACAAGGTAGTATGTGAGATATTATTAAATTGACATTTTTACCCCTGAAACTTAGAGAGAAGACATTTGACAAGTCTCGAACTTGCGATCTATCATTATTGGATGAAAACACTTATTATTGCATTAAAGCATGATCTCTATGTAATCTAGTACCACAAAATAGTTATTCCTGATCTTCTTATGGTTGTTTTTTTCAGATGGAAGTTGGAATTGAAGATTGCCTGCATATTGAGTTTGAGTACAACAAAAGCAAGTGAGTTACTATCTTATTCGCTTATTTGAACGATAATGTAATTTTGATGATGGTGTTAGGTCACTATATTATCTCAAATTTTAGAAATTCAACATTCTTCTTGCTCAGAGTCTTTAATATTGTTTGTATAGAAAAATTTAAATTTCAAAAGGACATGTATAAAATATTACTCTGAGACTCTTCTTTTGTTAATATCACTTGTATAGAAAAATAATGAAACATGTCTCAGTAAGAAACGGGCTCCTCTAACCATAGTTTATGCCTCATAATCCATGAAAATTATTTTCAATTTCTCAAGAACATACTCCTCTTTAGTCAATCCCAACTTTTCTCTTTTTAAAGGTATTTTTGCACATCCCTTGATCTTCTTATCTTGATCATGTCGTGCTTGCTCTTTAGTCAATCTAACATGTAGGATTAGTACACTAGTTCTCATATTATTATCATACACAAAAATTATGTGACTATTTCATAAATACCATCTCCTAAATTTCTATGAATAAATATATATATTTTTCATTTCTAGTAATTAGTCAAGCTCTTAAATTATTTATTTTTCTATCAAGATCAATCTTCATAGTGAATATATACATAAGACTAAGGTGGTATTTGTTTTTTTTACTTAATACTAAATAACATTTTTTGAGTTTAATGCTAAATGATCCTTAATAGCATTAAATTTTTACTTCTTTTATAAGTGTATATTTTTTTTTTATTAAAAATAAATTATTTAAATTATATTTGTCGCACTCATAATTTATTTTGTAATAAAAATTTATATAAAAATAAACTAATAAATAATTAAAATAAATATTTAAAATTATAATAAATTGAAATAAAAATTAGATTTCTTAATTATTAAGTAGTATATAGCGGTTTAATTGTTTATGTATTTAGGCATTACGGGCATTAGGAGTTTACTGATTTAACTGTGTATGTATTTAGTGGTTTATAGGTTTTATTTAAAAATTAAAATAACAAATATTTATTTATATTATTTTTTTATATTTTCAAAGGTTATAACCTTTGAAAATATAATAATTTTTAAATTTTTTTCAAATGTGAATTGAATATTTAGTTATAATAATCATTATATTTATATATCATATAAATTCAATATAAACAATATTATTGATAAATATTCTAATAATGATCAAAAAATAAATTAATAATCTATTATTAATTAGATAGATATCAATTAAAATATAATTATAATACCTATAATGATTCAGAAGCAAAGCAAATTACATTACTATATAATAATTTTTTGTTTTTAATTTTTTTTTCTTTTAATAAGTTTATCTATATTTAATGAAAAATAATTTATATAAATTATATTTGTCTAACTCATAAATAAATAAGCTATGTCGAGACGAGGTAGTCCCGTACCCAACTCTCCATTGTCACCCATAATAGTGAGTGTTATTAGCTATTCTCCTTATTAGGTAATGATAAATTTTTTATTATTTTGATAGAAAATAATTTTTTTAAATAAAAAAAGCTAAATATTTTAACTTTGTATATTCAGAATTTTTTTTTTAAAATTCAGTATTAAGTTATATATTTTTTGAAAAACAAACAGCTGAACACTGAAAGCAAATTATTTAAGTGTTCAGCCTAAAAAATAAACAGACCCTAATAATAGACTTTCTCAAGAAATAAGATACTAGTTCTCATTTTCTACTATATTGAAGTACACTATTTTTGTATAGTTTATCACTTTTTGGGATGAGAGTGTCTAAAAGGAAGACATGAATATCTTATATTTTGAAGAAATGTCAAAAAAATTATATAATAAAAAAGTCAAATAAAACAAAATTTATGAAATATAATGCCGAGTACACCTCATTAATTTTTTATTTGAGAGTAGTTGTAAGATCAAGATTAATATAATCAAATGTTAGAACCTTTGGTTCTACATGAGACTGGTGAATGATTTGAGCAATATATTTTCTCATAATATGAAATTGAAGTTTAGGTAGATCATTTCATAATTAATAAACTAATTACTAAATTAATCAGATATATTATTATTTTTAAAAATTTTGATTAAATTGTTTTTTTTTTAAATTATTGTATGCAATTAAAAATACATAAATATAAAAAATATTTGATTCTTTTTAAGTAATTTCAATCATGTAAATCTAGAAAATACATATATATTATATTATCACATATTTGTATGAATCAAATAAAATATTAGGCTCTCAACATTGAAAATGAGCACTTGAAATGAATGAAAGCAGGAATGCACACACGCACATATACACACAGACTCACGCACACTCCCACGCACACACATAGAGGGGGAGGGGGGAGGGGGGAGGGGGGAGGGGAGAGAGGGAGAGAGAGTGAGAGATCTTGATGTGGGTGTATGTTTTTTTTTTTTTTTTTTTTTTTGTTATTGTGCTTTCTCTAGATAAAATGACAGTCTTGGGACTGAATAATGGCGCAGGTATCATCTAAAAGATGTAATTATTGGCAAGATATATTTTCTTCTCGTTAGAATCAAGATAAAAACTATGGACCTGGAAATCAGACGCAGAGAGTCGACTGGATTTGGGTCCAGCACCCACGTAGAAACAGAAACACTTGCCAAATTCGAGTTGATGGATGGAGCTCCGGTTAGAGGTATGCTCTGCTCTTTGCTTGCCCCTGACCAGGACCCCACCCATTGCCTAGCCGCGTGGTCACTGGATTCGCACGGTCCCATATGGTCTGGGCTTTCGTGTTTTGTATGTGCGTATGTATGTGTGTGTGTGTGTGTGTGATTGAGATGTGCGTGGTTGTTATTGTGGCTGTTGCCGTGGCAGGCGAATCAATACCCATCAGATTATTCCTCAGCCCTTATGAACTGACACCAACACATCGCAACATCAATAACAAATTTAGCGTCAAGTACTTCTTGAACCTTGTTCTTATTGATGAAGAGGATCGCCGCTATTTCAAACAGCATGAGATTACTATTTACAGGTCGCAGGAGAATCCTTGAACAGGCACCTCTCCATTCACGTGTTATTGTTTTTCGAGACGTTATTGTTCCTAATTCGTGCCCAATTGCAATTGTGCTTGCTAAAGTATGTTTTTAAATCACCCATTGATTTATATGTTTTAAATCAAGATCACCAATAGCAAGTTAAAATGCTAAGGTATGGTTGCGATATTTGTTGTGTTTTAGATGAGTTTTCAACTTGGAAAAATAATATTATCAAGATTGTACTCGCCTGGATTCCACACATAATAGGAGGCGTGATTACACGTACAACATACTCCAATTTAAAATGAAACTATATCTCAGAGCAATTTCACTACATCATGGCTTGTTTCTTCTCAAAAACCTTAGATTTTATAAGAAAAGTAAAGAATTTTAAAAGATTACAATTTGCTATTCATTGATTTAATTAGTGAGGGGAGGGAGAGGATAGAGGGTCAGAGAAGGGAAGTGAGGGAATGAGACGGAAAGAGGGAGGGAAAAGGGAGGGAGAAGAGAGAGATGGGAAGAGAGGGAGGGAGATGGGGGAGATAGGAAGAGAGGGAGGGAGATGGGGGTGATAGGAAGAGAGGGAGGGAGATGGGGGAGAAGGGAAGAGAGGGAGGGTGATGGGGGAGATGGGAAGAGAGGGAGGGAGATGGGGGAGATGGGAAGAGAGGGAGGGAGATGGGGGAGATGGGAAGAGAGGGAGGGAGATGGGGGAGATGGGGGAGAAGGGAAGAGAGGGAAGGAAGGAAAAGGGAGGGGAGAGAGAGAGAGGAGGGTGGCTAGAAAGAGTAAGAGAGAGAGAGAGAGAGAGAGAGAGAGGGGTGCCTAGAAAGAGAGTAAGAGAGAGAGAGAGAGAGGGGTGGCTAGAAAGAGAGTAAGAGAGAGAGAGAGAGAGAGAGGACGGTGGCTAGAAATAGAGAGAGAGAAGAGAGGGGATTGGGAGAGAGAGAGAGAGGGAGACTATAATTATAAAGAAATTTTTTTGATCACATTTCTATTCTTAGGCATAGAAACTAAATTTGAGATTGGTGGAGATGCCTATAAAAAATGCATGTGAGACACAGGGGCTCACATGCACATCACAAGGGGCTGACATGGCACATCACAAGGGGCTGACATGGCACATCACAAGGGGCTCACATGCTCAGTCTCACCCAAAAACAAACAGCCGAACACATAATTGTAAAAATCACTACCTCTGACATCACTTCCTCTTCCTCCCCCAACTATAGCCGTCGCATCATACCTGCACGCTCGCGTGCAGTCCGGACAATACGTAACCTACACAAAAAGTAAGCCATCACTTGGTCACCACCATAAATTGCAAAAACCATCATTTTTTTTAAAAAAAATTAAAAAAAAAATACACCGAGTAACACGTCAGCAGTTATAATAAATAATAAAATATTAACTACATATTTTCAACATGAAAAAAAGATTTTCGAAAAACAAATCAAATATTTTCTAAAAATATTTATATATATGTAAATATATATAAATAATTATATAATAAAAATATTAACATAAATAAATATATATTTATGCGTGTTAATAAAGTATTGTTGAGTCTGGCCAAGTTTTCAAACAAAAAAAAAATAATAAATGAATAAAAAATAAGAAAAGAACAAAAAAGATGCACCGAGACCTCGAGCAACTTTGGTTGGAAGGAGCAATCAATCATGACATCAACGCCGTACATGGCCCTCGACGTTGCGCTGTGCATCTCTGGATGTATTATCGCAGCCGCCTCAAGAATTGGAAGCCAATCAACTGGTTCGTTCCCACACACACACACACACACACACACCAAGATATGATATGCAATATGATTTGAGTAATAACAGAGGCGTCGTAGAGCGGCCGGGCGGTGGCACGGTCAACCGGCCCGGGGACCTGGGATCGACTATGGGTCACGGGTAAAGTCCAGCAGGGTGACCGCCATAACCAGCACGGGGACTTGGGACAGGCTGCGGATCATGGGTCAAGTCCCGTCGGGTATCAGCCCGAACTGGCTCGGAGACCTACAACCGGCTACGAGTCACGAGTCGAGTCCTATCGAGTGACGGCCAAATGGGGTGAGTTATTTTTTTTAAAAAAAAAAAATCCATCCACGCATGTCAGATCTTGCTCACGTGGCTGATTGCAATTGGTCGGTTATGTAGGCCGGACACCAGCTGTATTTTCACGCAATGGGCTCCCGACATAGACAGTCAAGCACGGTCCGAAATAGCCATGGACTATGCGGGCCAACCGTGCTGCGCAGAGCCGTTGTAGCCCTAAATAATAATAATATAGAGATGACTGGTCGCCTCTTAGCTTCGGGCTTAGTCTCGACGGGAACCTCCCATCTTGGATCATATAAACTGGCCACCCGTTGTGTTTTCACACGATGGGCTCCCGACATAGACGGTCCAGCACGGTCCGAAATAGCCCTGGACTATGCGGGCCAACCATGTCGTGCCGAGCCGAGCCGAATGATTCCCGTTCCATGCTTGACACTCAAATCACACATTGCCATGTCCAGCACAATACAACCCATTTGACACCACTAAATGATAATAATATAGAGATGGTCTGACACGGTCCGAAATAGCACTGGACTATGCGGGCCAACCATGTCGAGTCGTGCCGTGCCGAGCCGAATGGTTCACGTACCATGCCTGACATACGAATCACACCGTGCCATGCCCAGCACAATACGGCTCGTTTGACGCCCCTAAATGATAATAGTATAGAGATGACTAGTCGATCATGTAAACCGGACACCAGTTGTGTTTTCACGCAATGGGCTCATGACATAGGGTTAGAGGTGTCAAACGGCCCGGCTCATTTTTTTAGGGCACAAACGTGCTGCCGTGCCCGGCCCGACACGGTTTAAAAACATCAGGGCCCGGCACGGCAGGTCGTGCCGTGCCGTGCTGGGAGTCGGGACCACGGGTCGAGATCCAATCAGACCCGACCCACGGTATTTTTTTCGGGAGGGGCCAGGTCACGCCCACTCGTGCCAGCGTGAAACCGGCACGGAAAGAACTCGTGCCGGCGTGTTGTGCCACGGCACGAGCCTTGCCGGGCCAGGCACGGGCCCGGGCACGGTTTAAAAACGTGGAGGGAATCTTTGTGCACTAGGCATGATCACTCGCGCACGTTGGGCACAACATAGCGCACATACAATGCGAGAAAACCTCAAGTAAGAACACGAGGAGGGAATCTTTGTGCTACCTTGATGTTCTCGTTCAAATTCCCTAACAAACTCTGCAGGATCCATGCTATTCAATCGGCCACGATAGTTCTGAAACCAAAAAAAAAGAAAAAAACAATCACAGATGAGGCACATAGATGAAATGGCACGGCATGGATCGTATTTATGTTTATACAATTATAATATTATATTTATGATATTATATTATTGTAGTATTTATTTATTTGAGGTGATTTTTTTTAGTTATTTTATATTATAAAATTGAGTAAAATTATAATTTATAAAAATATTTTCTTCAACTCTTCAAAAATCTCTAGAGACTTGAACTAAATTAAAAAAAAAATTAATTTTATAAAAAAAAAAAATAGACCAACACATAAAGAATGAACAAACAAATATAATATAAATACACTTCAAGATAAATAAAAATAATAATTCAAATAGTGTCAAAAAAAATTTCCTAAGATTATACATCCTATAAAAATAACCCTTAAATTAACCAATAAAAATAACTTAATAAATAATTATAAAATAAAAAAAAAGATTAATAATTAACTAATTAGAACACAAAAAATGATCCATAGTATTTTTATTTATCTTGATATTTAGACTAGTCACGAAATTAATGTATCAAATGTGTGATCATCTATTTTATTTTTAAATAAAAAAAAATTAAAATTTCGTAAGATTATACATCCTATAGGTATCAAATAGGCTAGACCACCTTTGCACGACATAGAGCAGGGCCCAATTCAATAGTAGCGGGCCCAATTCAATAGTAGCAGGCCCAACTCAATAGTACCAGGCCCAATTCAATAGTATCGGGCCCAACACGACATGATCAAGAACCATGCTTAAAAAGTAATATTATACTACACAATTCACGACACAATTTAATTTAGTTTAGTGTAGCGTAGTTCAATGCCAGTGCAATGGCATTGAGCTACTGCTACCGTGGTAATGGCCACCACCCTATCTTGCCCATTGCCACTAAGCCGTGGCTAGTAGGCAGTAGGCCGTGGGTAGGCACTACACTAAACTAGCCTAGCCGCTAGCTTGTATGGCTATGGACCCTAGTCAATGGCAGTGTCGAGCCACTACCAAGCAGACCCAGCACGACCCAGTCTAATCAGGCATGAGTCAGCATGCCCGATTGAGGAAGGCAAGCCATCGAGCTATGTTAGGCCAACCTCCCATGATCCCATGCCGACATGGCATGGTTTGGGCACCCATTTCGTGTCATGTCCGACACGACAAGGTGGCCAGATAAGACCACCAAATTTCAAATCATGTCAGCTCAGCATAGCCCATTTGACACATATGCTGCATCCTTATGATAGTCTCATCATTTTTAAGTGTACGATAATAATCTTTAGAAATTATGAGATTCAAAATATTTTTTTATATAATATTCGACAATATTTCAAATAATAGTATTGCGATTAATTAATATATTTGTTAAAACTATTAAAGATGAGTCTTAAATAATATTTATCATGTTAGATATATGTGTCACATAATTAACTTTATAGTATAAGTAAAAATAAAAATAATTTCCACATAATAAACCATATAAAAAATGTACTAGAATATCTTAAGATAAAAATTTTATTTAAGAAATATCTTAGTATCTTTTATGCTATGATGAATATATGTTCGTCTATTTATATATCCACCATATTCATTGCATTTATGGAGATGATAATAAAATTATTATTAAATTATTTATATAAACAATAAAAAATATAATTAGGGATGATCCGAGTACAAATATTAATATCATATTAGGATATAATAATATAACAATTCAATTAACTAAAAGCAAATGACGAGAATATCCATCAAATAAGAATATACTAGCGAGATACTAAAATACTAATTACTATTTTATCATGTCTTGTGATGATGAGATTAAGAATTTTGACATATAAAATTATTGAAAATCATAAGAATTTATTTTTTCCGTGGTATCTAAGATGATGATAATATCATAATAAATTTATTCTACAATTATGAATATGATTTAAAATAGAAAAAATATACTACAACTAGATATCATTAAAACTATATGATCTAGTTCTTCTGCAGTTATTCTCCCTGAGTTGCCTGGATGAGAATGTTTTTGAGTTTCTCTACCATTATTCTCCTTAGGGCAGCTAGAAAAAATTATTTCTTAGTTTTTGATTATCATTATTTTTCCTAAGTCACATATTAGAAAATACTTCTCAATTATTTTATTATTATTCTCTCTGATTCAGCTAGGGAATAATATTTTTTTTAAATTCTTTACTGAATGCCATGAAATAATTATATTAACTGATTCGTATAAGAATCATTTGTGCAAGATAATTTTATTATTATTGTAATCTAATTTATTCAAGTTAGCTTCGAGTTGCATCTCTTATTTCTTCAGATACACCCATTTTTTAAAAAAATTACTCTAGAAAATTCTAGAATAGTCTTTCAAAGAAAATTTAAAAACAAGACTCTCTGCTAATTTTGCATCACTAGATTGTGGGCAAGTGAGGCATGCCCTCGTGATCTCCATTAGAACAGGAAAGTACTCAAACTACTATTTATGAAATAGATAGACTTTGTTTTACGAGTCTATAACGTGAAGCTTATAGCCTCTAAATAAAAATATTCTTTACTACATAAAATTTGACATCCTTGTTTATTCGATTCAACCAATTTTAATCATAAAATTATATTTTTTTAATTATAGAACATAAATATTAAAAAAAAAAAAGTTATATTTCAAGATGTTAGCTTCATAAAACTCAATTGAGTTGTTTTTCATGTCAATTTAAATGTTAAGTGATAGACTAGATCAAAATTGTTAAAACTAAAACGAGATTAAAATCAAGAATCAGAATGCTTGATTAGTATGTTGAGAATCGAGAATCAAATTTTTTGTGATTTATTTCCAATTTAATTAATTCTTATTTCCTATGGCCAGCAAATTTTTTTTTGTATTTTAGTTTTTTGTTTTATGATTTTTTTTTGGTATTTTATTATTTTTTCACGTTAAATCTGTAATACCAAATGTTATAGATACTTTTTTTGCACGTTAATTAATTCATACAGTTATCAAATTTCTTTTTTATATTTTAGTTTTTATTTTTGTGACTTTTTAAGGATCTTGGTCCCTTAATAATCAGTATTAAATCGATTCATGTGAATCGATTCGCAATTCAACAATTTAATCTTTGATTTATACATATTTTTTATTCTTTTAAACAGTCGAATCATTTGCCCTATAAATTATGAATCGTACGATTTTGATAACACTTGACTAGATATTATATCTTCTATCAACTAATTTTAAAATAGGCTAACTATTTAATTTTCACTATGGATATTCACTAGTTTCAACAAATAGAATAATATCATCATATGCAAAAAACTTAAACTAAGTCATCTCTTTAAATAATTTACTAACTCATATAAAATCAAAACAAAGGGATGAATATTTAAAATATAATTTTATTGTAATCCTACTAAAAGTAAAAATTGCATTTAATATTTGGCCTACGATTAATTCCATCAAATAGAGAAGAATCCTTGAAAAACTAAATTATGTAATTATTACCAAATCATATATTAGATATAGTATTATTACAGTTAATCACTTCATAAACTATCTCACACATTCTCATGTAGACACACTTGCAAAGATTCCTAGACATGTGGAAAGAAGGAGTTGCAGTAAGATTAGGGTTTGGTCAGGGGGCTGCGGTCTGCTCCCATATCATGGACCACATGATAATTCTTTTTATTTTAGATTTTCTTCATAATTTATCTTGCGTCAATTAAGTTGCCAAACAACTAAGTTATTACATTGTTTATTCTTTCTTTGGTATATCTATACATGACGCGTAGATTAATCAAATGACTACCCTAATAATTGATTGACACGGTCATACATCTTTTTTTTTTCACCCAGAAAAGCCCATCTAGATATTTGGCTACTATGAATTCACTAGTGATATACTTTCAATTGAGATGTGTATCATTAGACAAATTAAAAATTATAAAGTAAAATACTAAAAAGATAACTTTTATTAACAGTAAGACTAGTTAGTTAAAAAAATATATTAGGGAATTCTATTACATATATTCAAGAGGATTCTAGAATAATCTAGGATAATCTTCTTCCTTCCATACAAGTGTGGACTTCTTCGGAATCTTCTAGAACATTCTGTATTCTTTGAATGAGTGTGTGACAACAAGCTCAACCTGCATGCCAGAAAACATATGGCATGACAAGGCCCGACACACTAGCCTATGTAGGCCAATTTTGGGTCAAGTGACCAAAGATACAAAATCATTAGCTAAAAAAAAAAGCTAAATGCTAATTGATTTGAAACATGGAGAAAAAAAATAATCTTCTACAGCAGAGATGTAGTGTTCAGGAAGTAGAAAGGTTAACCTACAGAAAAATTATTACATTTAGATCCCGAAGCTGCAAACATACATGTGACCTTAGAAAACAACAAGCATGTCGAGTGGAGAATAACAGACTCGATTTGTGACATTGAGATATAGAGTCAGGATTTAGTCAAATGTCACAAGATTAAAAAAATAATGTTGCAACCAATTTCAACAACATGACATAGAAACAAGGAGTCACGACTTAAGTCAAAATCACAATATGAATCATTTGAGATAGAACCCTACATTGAGATTTATACGGGTTAAAAACTCACTCATGAGGTAGATGACAATGCATATTATGCACAGCGTACTACGAGAGATAAATACATTACTATATTGGAGGCCAACATCTCTAGAGAGTCAATTTAATGAGAACAAACCAGAAAGAAGTAGCTATAATCCTTAAAAAAAAATAATATCTGGAACCTTGTGAAATTATCATTGGTTCAAAAGATAATTAAAAACGAGTGAATGTTCAAATAAAAATAAAGACATATAAAAAGTTAGAAAATTATAAAACACAAGAATTTGACAATGAGTACTTTTAAGTAGAATATATTACCTAGGAAGAGGTCTTCTTGTTAGTTGCAAAATTGTCTTCTATGTGAGTTGTGTTAGCTACTACTACTACAAGATATAACCTAAAAAGCAAACAATTAGATGAGAAGACAATATTTTTTTTCATGATTATAGGGAATAAAAAAATCTAAATGAAATTATCAACTAATTTCAAGATGAAAGACAAAAAAAAGCTTGGTATACAAGCTGAAGAAGTATTTCTATGAGCTTAAACAGTTTCGTCAAATGTGATACCAGAAATTTAAATTGTTTGCCTTAAAGTTGAGATTCAACAAATGTGAGATTGACCACTACATCCAGACTAAATGGTTCGGCCATGCCTGGCCGGGCACGACATGGTTTGGAAACATGCTTGGTCCTAGAATACTACTGCCTCATGTCACAGTTCGTGCCATGCTGGGTCAGCGTGAGTCGTGCATCATATCGAGCTAGGCTAGGCACGACTCATATGCTTGACAAGTAGCACGGTACACCAGCATGGGGACCAGGACCGGCCATGGATCACAAGTCAAGTCCACGTCAAATGGCGCTCGACGGGGTGGGGGTTTTTTTTTTTTTAAATTTCAACCACATTAGTCAAATCTTGCTTACATGTCCATTGTAATTGGCAGGCCATATAAGTCGGTCACCCATTACATCTTCACGAATAGGTTTCGACAAGGTTGGTCTACCACGGCGGTGCCACCATGCTGTGTTGGGCCAGACAGTTAGTTCTCACGTCGTGGCTGGCACGACGTGAGAATAGAGATGTCAACAGGGTCGGCCCATCATGAGGCACGACACGATTCGGTCGTGCATGACCCAGCACGGTACCGTGGCCCGTTGGCACAGTACCATGTCGAAATCAATTTTTTTAGAAAAATTAGGATTACGGGGACGGCAAATCCCTAATTTTTTTAAAATTAGGGTTTCTGGCGCACCCAAATCCTATTTTTTTTAAAAAATTAGGAGTTATGTGCAATGGCGTGCGCCGAAACCCTAATTTTTTTTAATTTAGGGTTCGGCCCGACAAGGCCTAACCCAGCGGATCATGCCGTGGGCTCGTGCCGGGCTGAACTCCACAAAACCATGTCATGCCTAGCCCGGCATGAAAGAACGGCGGGCCTGAAAAAAATAGGTCGAGCCAGCCCGGCACGTCCCGTTTGACACCTCTACATGAGAATCATGCAGCGCAGTGTCTAGCATGATCGTGCTTCTAGTACAACCCATTTGACACTTCTATGCACAGCAATACAGCCAATGTAAAAAACAAAACATACTGATTCGAAACTCTGGACGCGTCAAGAACTCTTCCACTTGGGGTACATCAGTAAAAACAGACAAGGGCCGTCCACCAGTCTGGCACGAGCTGCTTTCGGAGGAAGACGTCCTAAAGGAACAAGTTACATTTCTTGATTGCAAACACTGAAAATACTTATTGTGCTCCTGAAGAAAAGTGTTGCAAGTAGAGGTGTCAACCAGGCCGGCCCGACACGTTTTTAAACCGTGCCCGGGCCTGGGCCCGTGTTAGGCACGAGCCGTGCCGTGTCGTGCCTGGCCTGGCACGGCTCGCCCTCCCGAATAAAATACCGCGGGTCGGGTCTGATTGGATCCCGACCCGCGGTCCCGGTTCCCGACCCGGCACGGCACGGCCTGCCGTGCCTACGGGTCGTGCCGGGCCCGGATGTTTTTAAACCGTGCCCGGCCCGGCCCGGTAGCACGTTCGTGCCCTAAAAAAATGGGCCGGGCCGGGCCGGCCCGTTTGACACCTCTAGTTGCAAGTAAGATTATGATGTAGAAGTAGGCCGTTAATCTGGCAGAACGCTGTCGATCATCCCCGATACCAAATAAGAAATCACGGGTGCACTCGTCTCTTTTCTGAATATTCAGAATTGGCCACAATATTGAATAGCTGCCATGGTCAAAAAATGGAAAGTTAAATTATGACCGGACATATATTGTCACAATTAGCTATCTTATTTCGGTAGAAACATTAATTTTGATCAAAGAAAGAAGCAAATAGCTCGCTTGAACATAATTATTTATGTTGCAATTTACCACTTTTTTATTATTTCTTTCTATTTCATTTTTTTTCTTGATTATATTATACATGTGAGCTATGTTGCACGGACACGGAGATACGACACGACAGGATATGGAGACACGGAAAATTCTAAAAAACTAGGATACAGATACGACTAGGATACGTCATGATAAAAAAAATAAAATTAAAAATAAAAATTATTAATTATAAATATTAGGTATTTTAAAATAATTTAAAATTCTGTATTTTAAAATAATTTAAAATTCTGTATTTTAAAATAATGTAAAAAAAATTTAAACCCTCTAACACGGGCCTGGGCCCGTGTTAGGCACGAGCCGTGCCGTGCCGTGTCTGGCCTGGCACGGCTCGCCCTCCCGAATAAAATACCGCGGGTCAGGTCTGATTGGATCCCGACCCGCGGTCCCGGTTCCCGACCCGGCACGGCACGGCCTGCCGTGCCTACGGGTCGTGCCGGGCCCGGATGTTTTTAAACCGTGCCCGGCCCGGCCCGGTAGCACGTTCGTGCCCTAAAAAAATGGGCCGGGCCGGGCCGGGCCGGGCCGTTTGACACCTCTAGTTGCAAGTAAGATTATGATGTAGAAGTAGGCCGTTAATCTGGCAGAACGCTGTCGATCATCCCCGATACCAAATAAGAAATCACGGGTGCACTCGTCTCTTTTCTGAATATTCAGAATTGGCCACAATATTGAATAGCTGCCATGGTCAAAAAATGGAAAGTTAAATTATGACCGGACATATATTGTCACAATTAGCTATCTTATTTCGGTAGAAACATTAATTTTGATCAAAGAAAGAAGCAAATAGCTCGCTTGAACATAATTATTTATGTTGCAATTTACCACTTTTTTATTATTTCTTTCTATTTCATTTTTTTTCTTGATTATATTATACATGTGAGCTATGTTGCACGGACACGGGCACGGAGATACGACACGACAGGATATGGAGACACGGTAAATTCTAAAAAACTAGGATACAGATACGACTAGAATACGTCATGATAAAAAAAATAAAAATAAAAATTATTAATTATAAATATTAGGTATTTTAAAATAATTTAAAATTCTGTATTTTAAAATAATTTAAAATTCTGTATTTTAAAATAATGTAAAAAAAATTTAAACCCTCTAACACCCCACCACCTTCCCTTTACAGTTTCGATTTTCAAACTCTCCCCCCTCCCGATACAGATTCCAAAACCGCCCTTCCCCAACTATGGACTCATAAAATACTCCCTTTCTAATTTTTGGGTATAAGACTGTAGAGATATTAACTTCTCTCAAATCAAATTTCATGGCAAAATGAGAGTCCTATGTGCCGGACAAGACATTTATATAAACACAAATTCTTGCAAATGATGGGCGAAGAATTACCTTGAGTAAAATAATTTTAATTTAAAAAAATTAATAAAAAAAAAAAGATCTACTACTTAATCAAAGATGAATCAGCCATAGAAAATTCACTATATTGTTAGTGCAAAATGTGTAATGAGATTAGAATATAATTTTAGCATTTGGTATCATGGATTGTAAAGATAAAAGGATAGTACAGGATGGACAAAGACAACAAACATACAACAATATCACATTCAATCCAGCTAAACTAATTTCTAAACGAAGAGAATACGCTTGTAAATTAGGTTTAGTTTGCTAAATTTTCAATTTTGTTCAATAATTTACAAAATTCGCTTTGAAATCTCAATTAGGTTTAGCCTTGAGCAACTCTTGTCTCAGAGTTACGGCAAGCACATCAAAAATCATATTGCAACTTTCAGTCTGCAGAGAAAAGAACTTCGATCATGGAGCATGAGGGCGAATAATTTCTCTGTAATTATATTTTTAAGCAAAAGATGTTCTTTTTCCTTTTTATTGTTGAAAACCTTTTACAATTTTGATGGAAACACTTTTTCTAACCACACAATGTGTGTGTGTGTGCGTGTGTGTGTGTGTGTGTGTGTGTGTGTGAAATACAAGCCAGCATAAAATATGAAATGTCAAACTCAATGAAAATAAAAACAAAGTGTACATTTATATCATTGGTCAATGGATTGGGACAACAACCATGCTAAGTGATCTCATCAATAATCAAAAAAGGAAAAAAATACACACACACACACACACATATATATATATATAACAATCAATAATCAAAATAGAAAAATAAATTGAGCCACTTCAAATTATTCGGCGAGATGTTTATCGACTTACTATTAGTGAGAGAAGAAATTTAAAATCTAACCTTAAGTAGGTTTAGAAACTAAAGTAATTCACAGGTAACTATCATCATAATTATAGAATGTATCACTATATTGAATCTCAAAATAATCAAATATATATTTTTTTTTTCCAGATGAAAAGATTTTCTCTAAAAAACTATACAAAAACTTGCCACGGGCTTCATCTCAGTCAATGCAAGTTGATACCCAACTGAAATCTAAATATCTGATTAACTACAAATACTCGTAATCGTTAGAATAAATTTCAAGTCCTAAAGATCTTTTTTGCATATCTCACCAGAGTTGTATCTAGGTGAAACTATCAGGCAAGAATATATAAAATAACTATTTATACTATATATAAATTATATTTAGTCTAATAATAATTAGATAGTTAATCTTTCATATAATTCTCATTAAGTAATTGAGTCAACTGTATAAGTTGAACTGCAAGAGAAATCAATTTATATATTAATTTAATATAAATTAATATTAAATTACTTTCATACTTCACATAAAGAATCATAACTTACTCAAACAATATATATATTTATTTATTTAACAATCACATTAATTCCAAAGCTATAAATTAAAAAACAAGTCACCGTAATATTTATTTCAAACTTAAATATTTCAACTCAAATCATCCTTTTTAATGTAATAATTATTATCATTTAATGTATCAAAAGAAAAAAAAAAATCATTATCATATCATCTTATTTTGTCATAATCCTCATTTTTAAGAATTGATGATAAATTAAAATTTTTTTTTGCTTGTCTCCACTTAAACCTAGCATAAAGTATTAAATATTATATGAATATTATAAATTTATTATAAAATTTATCAAATTTATAACTTAAGTTCTGAGTACTTACTTATGAAGAAATAATGATGCCGAGTGATGTTAATATCTCTTGGTCATTGAATAGTATTTATATTGAAATACTCATTATCTTCAAGTCAATAAAGATCAAGCAAGAAATGAAGATTTTCTTTCTCCACACTTCTTTCATCATCTAAATCAAGCTTTTTAACTAAAATCAGATCAGTATTTTATTTTATTTTTTTTGTAGAATATACTCTCTCAATCTAATGTTGACTTTTACATATACAAATACATTCAATCTTTTATATTCAAGCTTATTTCTCTTTTTTGTGTGAATCTAGAAATAATAAAATAGATAAATGTTGAGTTTTTTTTAATATATGAATATAAATTTATAAAATAGAGATATTATCGATACAAATATACTCTACTTTTTCTAACATCAAAAAATTTAGATTAATAAAATATACTCTAATCTACAAATATATTCTAATTTTTCTTGAATACTTGAATTAATGAAACTAATTCTATTGAATTAAAATCAATATTAATCAAAACACATTTTATATAAAAATTTTAATAATAAAATTGCATACAAGTTCAACTTTTTTAAGATTTATCCAATTAAAAAATATATAATTGAATACAAAATACTTTCATTTAATATGAAAATAAGATTAATTTAAAGATACAAAAATATTATCATATATTAGCATATATAATTCTAATCTACAAATATGATAATATCACAAAAATATTAGCATATATGTTTAGAAAATATATTTGCTAATATACGTTTAAAAAAAATAGTTGCTAATTATATATTTGTTAATATTTATTTAGCAAAAATATTTGTTAATCATGTATTTGCAAATAAATGTTTAGCAAAAATAATTGCTAATCATATATTTAATTATATTTGTTTAACAAAATATAATATATTTGCGAGTATGAGTTTAACAAATATATTTGCCAATAAATGCTTAGCAAAAATATTTGCTGATATATGTTTGACGAAATTACAAATAACTTATACAATCAATATAATTTGTTATTTTATAGATTCTTGATCATAGATTCATATGCACATAGAGCTTCCCAAGTTAACATGCTCAAAGAAGCTTTTAGGATTTAAAATCTCTTTCAAAAATTACAAATAATTACAGTCAGTCGAGTTTTTAGATTTGAGTTGAGCACCAACTTATACAAAGAAGAAATTTATATAAATTTTTATATTTTTTTTCTTTGAGATAATAATATCTCCTAAAAAAATAAAAACTAGATAATTATTTCAAAATCAAATATAATAATAGAGTTCAAATTAATAGCAATGATTAGCTATGAGATACTTTAAATTCAACAACTACTTAATGAGCTCGAGTATTCTCTTTCTTATTTTATCATGTTAAACTGTGACAGTCAGGCAGTGAAATATAGAATCTTCAATTTAATATTTAGAAGAAGACGAAACACATAAAAATAAATTGATTCTTACTTGGGAAGAAGAATCATGATGAGACTATTTTTATGCTTGATAGAACAGATTAGTCGCCAAAAAGTTTTTACTAAGTATTTTAAGAGGTTCCAACTAGATGTGGGGGAAGTGTGGCGGATGACCCTAGCACAACCCACAAAAATTGATCATTGATCCGAACACAATGATGAGCTGCATGGGCCACAAAAAATCAGAAGTATCGACTCTTCATGGCTTGTTTGTCACTTATATCCTCAACTTATATATTTTTTTTCTCTAAGCTTGATATTCTTAACTTTTATGTGCCAATTTGAGAGAGAGAGTTACAATTTTAGTTTATGGTTTGTTTCAAATTATACTTCATCTTTTTAAAAATTTTATTTCATTATGGATGAGAGCATCAAACATATAAGTTGCTCCAATCCAATTAATCCATTACACAAGAACACCCCTAACACATTATTGATGATCGAGTTTCATATTTGATATTTTGTTGGTTTTTTGACTTGAGTTTTCTCATACACCTCAAGCTAAGAGCAACTCTAATGGGAGTTGCTATGAGGGGTGTCATCTCCATAACCGCTAAAATGGCACCCAAACGATAAAAAAAAAACTTGTTACAATGGAGTTGGTATAAGAAGTGGCAAAATACCATCAAATGTCTTGGGGTGTCATATTTGGCAACATTGGAGAGAGAATATAGAGGATGCGAAATAGCATTTATGGCTACTGTGCATCTCAAAGGATCTTTCTCATAGGTTGAAAAAAAAACATTAATTATAAAAATATTTAATTATTAAAATAGCACCTTATTTTGGCACCTACCATTAGAGTAAACATCTGTTTAGGGGTGCTAAAAATACTGTTCAAGTTTGCAAAATAACATTTGGCACCCCTTTTTTAGCATATCCCATTGGAGTTGCTCTAACATATGCACGGACACAACAATGAGCATTTGACACACACAACCATAGCATCTATATATGCACATGCACGCCAAGTTGCATATTTCTCCTAACAATGGCCATATCATTTCCTATGACCTATGCCTCATCCCATTTTCGAAAACATATGGATTGAGCATCAGCCTATAACTTATGTGCCATTTTCAAACAGATGAACTGGAACACGCATATTTGGGCAACTAATAAATGGCAATAACGAGTGAACAGATGAAGCAAGCATACCATAGAGAAGTTTCATCAATTTTTTCTTCATCTGCCAATCCATAAGTCATAATATACAACCACATTGCACTAAGAACATTAGATGAAACAGGTTCATCAGGCTTCCATACAGGAATTAGCAGTTCCAGCATTGAATCAATGACCTTTTTCCCTGCTTTCGCGACTGTTGAAGCCCCTACACCATTGAGAACGTGAAGATCTGGAAGAGAATCAAGAATTTCTGCAGCATTGTCTGCTAGAGGACCAGGAATATCCACCTGCATAATAAATAAGCTTCGAGATGTGGCCATCACATTTGCGTACGCTTTGCTTTTTCTTTCACATACAAATAGCTATGCTTAGCAGCATACCTCCAGTGATTGCAAACAAGAGAATCCGTTCAGCATTTTAAATAACTCGCTCGATGAATCCTCATCTACTGGATTTCCTCGAATATTCAGATGTGAGAGATATGGAATCTTCATTGGAGAAAATGCCTTGAACAATTCAAAAACAAAAACAATGCCTTGAACAATTCAAAAAAGTTAGAAAAAAAATAAATAAAATAAATAAAAATAATAAAAAAAATAAAAAATAAAAAAAATTACAAAAAAAAAGCAAGCACTCAGCTATAAAAATAATCATTTTAGAAAAAAATTTCAGAAAAAACAGAAGTTAGAATCAATATAAAAATAAAAAAGCTTGGTTTTCAATGAGAAACTAGTTTTAGAAATGCTACTAATAATGCCCCAACAAAAAAAAATATGATATGAAAAAATGAGAAAATTTTAAAAAAAAATAAATATTAAAATAAAAATACTCAGAATAGCTCAAAAGGTTGGTTGTTCTCGAAATATTATTGATATTCAATAGATTTTAACAATAGTGTTTATTTGATTTTTATTTTTTTATGTTTGTTTTATATTTATGATGAGAGCACTCAATATGTGGGTTGCCATAATATTTTTAAGTGTGATACATGGAATTAGAAATCCTTGTGCATTAGATTTTAATTTTTAATAAATTTGAATTTTTAATTATTTACATCAACAGTTTGATTATTCTCTAACATCTCATATTGTGAATCTTTATAAAAATAGAAAATCATATGTAAAATTATTTTACATAAAAAAAATGAATTGAACAAGTAACCTTAATATAGTATTGCATTTTCTAAAAAACATTAAAAAAAAAAAAGCTGAATTTTATTTCTAATTGGACCACCACACTTTATGATTGAAGATCTACTATGAGATTTTTACAATTTTCGAAGAAATAATTTGATCTCCTATAAAAATAATTTGATTCTCACTGGAAACCTAGTTTGTTAGATTTTCATAGACAGTTATTTTATTTGATATACACATATGTATTATACTATTTCTTATTTTTTCTTAAAATATTATGATGGAAGAAAAATTCTCCTTATTAGGTACATGGATGATATATTAATTATAAATTACGACAAATTCAAATTCACCCAACTCAATGAATATATTCAGTTAATTTCAAATAAAATATCTTATTTAGCTTAGATATTTTCTTGTGGTGGAGATGATCTACTTCAGGATAAATCATATATTATTTTAAAAAAAATCATATTTCATACATATTGGTTTGCAAGATTGTACTCCACCAGATACTTCGGTCAATCCATATATTAATTTCTTATTCGATTTGATGATTCTTTCAGCTAACTCTATAATTTTAAAAAAAAAAAATCATATAAAATATTAATTATCTAATTATCAATAAATAAAATATAACTTATATGATGAGTATAATAAATAATTAATAATTTCTTAAATTCTCCTCAACATAATCTTTACACAACTTTGTGCAGGTACAAAATATAAAATATATAAAAAAGTATTCAAAACTTAAAAATCTTTCAACAATTATTGACACTTAGATAGGAGTATAGGTATCCTAATTTGAGTTGGGCACCAACTTACACAGAGAAGAGATCCATTATGAGTTTTTGTACTTATTATGGGATACTTTTTTTAATAAAAAATAAAGAGACGGATAATTATACCAAAGTCGGTACAGAGTTATAGTTCAAGGTAATGCGATAGTTATCTATGAGATATTTTGGATCTAACACTTATTCGAGAAGATTAAATATACATTTTTTTCCTCTCACTACTCTTTATTATGAAAGTAATGCAAAAAAACATGTAACCGTTACTATAATATTCTATGAAGGAATAAAACATATAATGATAGAATATTTCTTTCTGAAAGAGAATATTAATGATAAAATTATTATTACAGCTATTATTCAAATATCAAAATAACTAACAAACATCTTCTAAAATACTTAGAAGATACCTCAACCTACCTTTCTTACCTCTAAGCTTTGTGTTCTGGATCATTATGCACCACGTGCATTCTTGAGTTTGAGTGAAGTAATTGAATATTGTCTTAGGTTTTCGCATACAAAAATACTTCTCATCCATGTATAATTAAAGCATTGTAGTATTATCGAAAAAAATGAATATGCGAGACATGGAACAATTGCATGATTATAGCAATTACCAGCTTATGCACAAATAATCATTTTTTTTTTAATGAGCTTGAGCTACAAGACTACTATTTTCTTGATGACATTACCTTCGAAAAGATTTTAAACATATTTTCAACGAATCAAGTAAATAAATAGAAAAGAGTTCATCTTTTAATTTGTGTTCATAGGTAGATTAGCATAGCACAAGAAGAGGTGAACGTAAGCACCCAAATACATGATATAGACACACATTTAATGATAAAGAAGATAAAAATCATCTCATTCATAAATTGAAAGGTAGAATATATCATCATATTAATAGAATATCAATCTTACATCCATCCACTAATTAGTATGTATTATTTATCCATTCACTAATCAATATTATTGTAAATTTATTTTTTTTTTATTTTTTTTATTTTTTTTTTTTTGTATTTTTTTTTTATTTTTTTTTATTTTTTTTATTTTTTTTTATTTTTTTTATTTTTTTATTTTTTATTTTATTTTTTTTTTATTTTTAATGGGAGCACCCAACATATGGATTACCCCAATTACTTGTATCCATCATATAAGATATTTGATATATAAAATTCAATAGTGTTATTTACAGTTATAATTTTAGTAGTATTGTTTTAATATGATATCAAAATAAAGTTAGAACAAAAATATTTTTTTATCACAAAAACAATACCAACAAGTATGACTAGTGGTGGCAACAACCATGTGCAATGCTGACAACAAGGACGCGTGCTTTGTCACAAAATTATACAATAATAACGCAGGTGCAACAACATTCAAGGATTTGATTGTCTAATACTTTATATTCTTCCCATTTGCATTGTTGTGTCAAGTAAATAAATACCAAAACAGTTAATCTTGCAATCAAATGTATTGGCACATTAGCATGGTATAGAAAGACATGAACTTGAGCGCCCAAATACATGATATAGAAACACACGAATATAAAAAAGATACCACTCCAACAAAAAGTAATAATAACTCCAAACTTTTGTTCTTAGTAAATTATTGTTAGTCACGATGCAAACATAAACACTTAACTCATACCTTATTATTGATTAGAGAGTGAATTTGTCTGTTTGAAAGGTTGAGAGAAGTCACATTTAGCAAATGAACAGCAATCTGGTCACCATGGCAAGGACTATTTTGCCAATGCATTCCACCACAGATTCCAAGAGCCCACTCACCATAATTACGAGTCATGTGCGAATTGCAAATTTCTAGCTTTGGACATCCTTGAAGAAGTTTAGCTACGGAGAAACCAGCACGGCAGCAAAATACAATTTTTTTGACAAAAGTGACAAACACAGCATAATTGTTCACGGTGTGGCCCGATTAGGATTCGACACATAGAGAGAGGAGAGAGAGAGAGAGAGAGAGGGAAAGGAAAGGTAAAAAAAAAATTGCCTTTTTTGGTTAATTTATAATGGGAAATTTAATAACAAAACATATGTATACGCTTGTGATGAAAAAGCCCAATTGCATGTGTGGTCTCATAAAAATAAAAGTAAAATAATTAAGATCAATATGACAAGTAAATGATTAATCTAATGAATCTCATAGGTATCTGATATCATAGCTTTGAATTTTACTTTTGTACTCCATCTAGAAATAATGGTGTGGCACTTAACTTTTTTTTTTTTTAAGAAAACAAAAATTCTCTAAAAATGTACAAGACCAAATAGTGGATCTTTTCTCCATGGTGACGAAAGGCTAGCAAAAAAATGAACACGCTTATGCTCGCCTATTCTCCCCATTTTAGAACAAAATCTTACATTTTATAATCTTCTTCACATATTTGAGAATCCAAATTATATTTTTATATGAATTTATCTGAAAAAATCTAAAAAATAACTAATGATACTAACAACATAAGTAACAATTGATCTGATTATCATTAGATAGTTAAGTTTTCTTATATTTCTCTTATATTTGAAAAAAATAAACTAAAATACTTATATTTGTGGACATATCTACTCTCATGTCAAGTAGTAAGTCAATTAGTGTGTATTCGAGCATACTAAGATCAAATAAACTATATAAAACATACCACATCTGATAAGAAAAATTATATCTCTTGAATAAGCAAGTTTTATACCCAGAAAGTACTTAAAACCTATGTTGCACGGACACGGATACAGACACGAAGATACGACATGGCAGGATACGGAGACACGACAAATTCTAAAAAACTAAGATACGGATACAACTAGGATACGTCATGATAAAAAAAATAAAATTAAAAATAAAAATTATTAATTATAAATATTAGGTATTTTAAAATAATTTAAAATTTTATATTTTAAAATAATTTAAAATTATGTATTTTAAAATAATGTAAAAAAAATTTAAACCCTCTAACACCCCGCCCCCACCACCCTCCCTTTACAGTTTCGATTTTCGAATTCTCCCCCCTCCCGATACAGATTCCAAAACCCCTCATTCCCTTTATAGAATTATGTTACCTTAGGTATTGTCGGTGCCTCGACGGTGTGCTCCTCTCCTCCCCGTTTGACGCAATGACAATTAACAACTACTTCTCGCAATCGACTTGTCGGCAACTCACTGTCGGCAGTGTGCTCCTCAATTTGTTGGAGATGTAGGAGTAATAGTTAATATATAGTGTATTTCCGACGTGTTAGAATCGTAAAAACGCGTCAGTTGGTAAATGACACGTTTGTAGGTAAACGACGCGTCTGTTGTTAATGACAACTGTTTCCGAACAACGCATTGGATATGTCTCTAACGCGTATCTGATACGCCACGTGGCATATCGGACACGTGTCCGACCCGTGTCCACGTGTCGGACACGTGGACACGGCAACACGGGTCGGACACGGTAGTTCCTAGGCGTATCCGTGCAACATAGCTTAAAACTTCTCAAATTATGAATATGAAACTCAATCTACGAGAATAACTTCAATTGTTATTTACCCAACTTATCATCTTTTGTAATCAAGAAATCATTAACATATACTATAAACAACATATATTGTCCAGACAATCCACATCATTCGAAACAAAAATAATCTGGGATATTTCTCCTTAAGAGATTGTTTCAAATCATAAAAAATCTTTCACAATTTACAGATCGTACATTCACTCTTATGAACAATAAATCATGATAACTACTATATAAATATCCCTTCATCAATATCACCACGAAAAATTGTATTCCTCACATCCACGTAATATATCATCCATCAGTAAGAAATAATAACAAAAAATAACAATCTAATAATAGTCATCTTGAATACTAAAAAAAACATCACAATAATTAATATCATAAGTTTGTAATTTTCACCATGTACACCCACTTATATCTTATTATCAGTTTAATTGAATGTTTCATAATCAAATTTCATGTATTATAAAAAATGATTACATCCAATTTATTCAACATTACATATCATCATCTTAGATAACTCATTACCTCAAAAAGGGTACCAAGAATCTTATAGTTATTAAGAGTGTAAAAAAAAATAAAAACATATAGAACTAAAATAAGTATAAATGAATACATGTGCCAATGAATATTAGATAGAACATATTTTTAATTCTTTATATAAAATAATCAAAAGATCCAAGCCAATACTCTGAATCAAATAAGTTAAGATAGTTGGTGACTTGTGTGAGAAAAACTATGAACATATCCAACTAGTATATACTTTTGTGTTGATATTAACAAGTCTAAACTTTATTTCCTTCTCTTAAAAAGATTCATACCTTATTTCTTGTGAAAAATTCACACTATGCTTCCTAGCACACGTCTCCATTGAATGTCAACCTAAATGCATATGCTAGAATTAGATAGATATATTCATGCATACAAATTAAAATAAAATACTCATCACTAATCAACCTAATAATGTCAACTCGAGAAAACTCATTATAGTAAATAAAATAGTCATTAAGCCCAAAATAAATCCAAATAGAATATAATTACTAAGTTGAGTTTGCATAAGATTTAATACAATATATTTTTTTAATACATCATTGGGATATCACCTAAAGTGTTAAATGTCAACTTACTTTGCAGCTATACATTTTTTGATAATACCTACAATAGATCATACTTTCTTTGATTTATCTAATATTTTTATTTTTATATATATTAAAATAATTTCAAGCTTGAGATATTTATTTATATAATCTAAATTGTATGTGCATTATCCAATATATGACTGAGAGACAAACCAGTGACATCTTTCGATCAGGTTATTATTATCTATATTAAACTCATCTATAGTATTAAGTTTATTTTTATTATAATCATTAATTAATATTTTCTAGAGAGTTACAAATAGAAAAAATATTTTTAATTATTGAATATTCAAAAAAAAATTAAACAATAAACATATACCTTATATATTCATAGACCCCTAACCATATTTCTGTACGTGGATTGTGATTCAATCAAAAAGAATGCAATCCACCTCCAAGTACTAACTATACTTATCTTTGGAAAAAAAAAACTACAATAACAATATATTATAATTCACAAAAACTTAGAAAGCAAAATTTAGAAAAATTTTTTTAAGAGTAAAAGAAAAAGATAAGATAATCTTAGGTGAGAATAAAAAACATAAAATATCAATTTAGAAATTTTAAATTAAAAATATATTTTCTTATTTTTTAAACTAAACAAAATCCTTATATCCGTTGAATTTTATACATGACCATTGCAATTCAAATCTAATAGCAAGGCACATACCATGTGGCTTTTTAAAATATGTTTTTTTGACTTATCACATTGAACTAGCAATGAACAATAGCAAAATATACATTGCATGTGTTTTTTTTTTTTAAATTTTTTTAATCAGATCATTTTATTAAAATTTTAATAAATAACTAGTCGAAAATTTAAAATTTTAAGTAAAAATTCATAAAAAATTTTAAGTATGTAGAGACATAGTTAATATTGAAGACTAAAAATTTTCAACAAAATCTGTTTTAAAAAATTACTATTTTATCTTTTGTTTTATTTCTTTTCATTTTCTCATTCACGTTATAGTTCAGTTTTTGAATTTATCTTCTCTTCATTCTTTCTCTTCCACCACATATTTTAACTCTCTTTCATAATTAATTTAAAAGATAGCAAATTAACTAATTATTTATTAATTTTTATTTTTATATTAAAATTTTGAATAGTTTTAAAGAGTTTAGATTTTATTTGTTATTTTAAAATTTTTTTTTTTTTGAATTTATAATTTATTTATGAATATGTTTTTAAAGATTTTATTTTTTTTAATAATTAAAAATTATAGTAAAAAAAAATTTCATTAGAAATTTTATTTATGTTAGATAATATGTAATACAATAATAATAAAGATAAATATGTAAAATACATAATTTTCAGCATTCAACATTTACAATTATAAAATAATATATTTATATTCAATATTCAATTAATAGTAATTAATCAAATAATTTTTCAATATAAATTCAACACTTATAAAATTCAGTCTTGATTTTTTAGAACTTATTTTTCAGTACTTAATTTTTTTGTTTTATTAAACGAGCCATTAGTGACAGCTCTTGAGATAGAAATCACGTATTTAAAATAATAATTCACTATTTTATCTCTTTATTGTCTGGCTATTTACATGAACCATAAGATTAAGTTAAAGGAAATAGTTAATATTTTGACATATATATCCTCGTGCATAAACTAAAATCACCGACCTAAATGGTTAATTCATAAAAAATTAACCGAGTTATTTATATACTATAACACTAGGAAAGATAGTAATTATAATCAAGCTTCGAGTACGAATATAAATACTTTATTTGAAAATGATAACTTTTCTATTCAGTTAGTAATAGGAAAACGACAAGGTGGACAGTCAAATAAAATCAAACTATCTCGGTAGTTAGAAACTAATTATTACTCAAGTCTATCATATACTGATAACCAAAATCGTGATATTTTACTATGATGAAAATCATATGAGTCCACCTATTACGTACTATCTAAGATGACACTAGACATACTAACTCCTCCGATATCAAAAGTAGTATTTGAATCTACTTTTTTTGTTATAATAAATATAATTTTGGATAAGAAATCAAAATTAGGAACAAATATTATTGAAATACTAATATGCATACAAAATTGAGAAAATTCAAGCTTGAATATTTAGGATCATACTGCAACTATAACAAAAACAAAGGAATTAATGATAAATAATGATTCGTAAAACTTTGATAAGGGCTGAAATTTAGCCTACCACTAGTGATACACCATCAGACACTTATGGGATTAATCATTAATATATTGATTTTTAAGATTGCATTATTAATTTGTACTTATATTACAAAGCGATTAAAATTTATAATATTTATTTTATATTATTTTTGTAAGTTATGCAGCAGAAAACCACCAAGCCATGCCGAGCAGAATCTAGCAAACTCAAGCTAGTCGAGCCATGCCTGGCCTACCCTTTTTGAGTCATTTCGTGCCATGCATGGCACAACTCCTATATTGTGTGATGCTTGGCACAGCACAGTTGCCATAGTGAGCCACCAAAAAATGAGACTTGTCGGCCCAGCACGACCCAATACAGCCCATTTGACACCTCTAAATAATATACGATAAAATAATAATAATAAGTAATACCCTTTTATAATGAATTAGTACAGCCCATATATTGAGTGCTCTCGTCAATAATAAAATAACAATAATAAAAAAATAAAAAACAAAAAAAAAACATCAATAAACTATAATAAATATAAATATAACATCTCAAACAAGTATATCGATGTAACTAAAACCCAAACTTTCTTACACATCATGTAACAAGCAAACAAATATTTTAGCCATTATGAGTTTAATAGACAGTTGTCTCACAGCTACTATGCATCAAACACACATATAAATGAACCAATAAGTATGCATTAATCACTAACTAATCATCTGTCCAAACCTCATATAGCTCATCCAATAAATGTCATATATATTTTTAGCCTAAGAATTTAAATATTCACTGTCATATCCCACAATAAAATGGTGTCCACATTCAATTTCTACTAGATTATCCTCAATGATCTCACATTAATTATCATCACAACAGCCAAATATTACCACACACAATAATAAAAAAACAAAAATATGAAAAGCAACATTTATAAACTAACACATCAATAAAACTAAATCTCATTACGACATCCTCGATGATCCCATACATATAAATATAACATCTCTACCAAGTATAACAATATAACTAAAACACAAACTTTCTTGCACATCATATGATAAATATTAAATATTCTATCCATTATGGATTCAACAAACAAGTGTCTCGTCGCCAATGCACATCAATCACACAAATAAATGACTCAACAATTATAAATCAATTACTAGCTAATCATTTGTTGCGATCTCAGGTAGATCATCCAACAAGTATCTCACATATTATTAGTCTAAGTATTAAATATTCACCGACCCACAACAAATTTGAGTTAACATTCAATTTTTACTAGCTTATTCTCAATGAGCTCACACTAATTATCATCATAACAACCAAATATCACCACACACGACCACTACACCACCATAATACATTAATCAGGATCACCAAAGTATTGTGACGACACCACCACAAGTACCATCATGAATGAGAACGCTATGTTGCACGGACACGAATACGGACACGGAGATACGACACGGCAGGATACGGGGACACGGCAAATTCTAAAAAACTAAGATACGGATACGACTAGGATACGTCATGATAAAAAAAATAAAATTAAAAATAAAAATTTTTAATTATAAATATTAGGTATCTTATAATTTAAAATTCTGTATTTTAAAATAATTTAAAATTCTGTATTTTAAAATAATGTAAAAAAAAATTTAAACCCTCTAACACCCCCCCCCCACCACTCTCCCTTTACAGTTTCGATTTTCGAACTCTCCCCCCTCCCAATACAGATTCCAAAACCCACCCTTCCCTTTATAGAATTAGGTTACCTTAGGTATTGTCGGTGCCTCGGCGGTGTGCTCCTCCCCTCCCCGTTTGACGCAATGACAATTGACAACTATTTCTCGCAATCGGCTTGTCGGCAACTCACTGTCGGTGATGTGCTCCTCAATTTGTTGGAGATGTAGGAGTAATAGCTAATATATAGTGTATTTTTGACGCGTTTGAATCGTTAAAACGTGTCAGTTGGTAAACGACGCGTCTGTAGATAAACGACACGTCTGTTGTTAACGAAGACTGTTTCCGAACAACGCGTCGGATATGTCTCTGACGCGTGTCCGACCCGTGTTGCCGTGTTCACGTGTCCGACCCGTGTCGCCGTGTTCACGTGTCCGACACGTGGACACGGCGATACGGATCGGACACGGCGACACGGCAATTCCTAGGCGTATCCGTGCAACATAGTGAGAACGACCACTATACCACCACATGGACAAGTACACCCAACCATTACACCACTATGACATCGTAACTACACCAACTCACACGACCATTACCTCCACTTCAACAACCGAGTAAATGCACAAAAACAACCATTAATTGATTTTCTACATAATATCAACACTATCATTACATGCATTGAACAATGGTGCACATTGTTGCTAGTACTTGAGAAAGGTGCGTCATCATGCACATCATCGCGTGCCACCTACCATCACCTATTATATCATGTTCACAATTTGTCCCAAATTATTGTTTTGTTCATAGAGAAACGAAGAAAAAGAAATGAAAAATCTTTTTTTTTGTTAATTCACTATGTAGAAACTAAAAACCAAACATATATATATATATATATATATATATATATATGCTAGTGATGAGATAGTCACATGTTGGGTGCTTCCATACAGGCAAAAGTAAAACAGATAAATTAAATATAGAATAAAACTAAACTAAATCTCAACAAAAATAAAAACTCAACAGCTTTCATCAGCAACCATACCAGCTGTTCAGAAATGGGTTATCATTCAACCAAAGAGCCCTCAGATTTTTGAATTTACTGACTTCACGAATGATCAATTCTGCTTTCTCCAGTCGATTACCAATGAGGTTGAGTGCAAATAAACCCTAAAACAGCAAATTATGACAACTTACATATAATTAAAATAGAAAATTTTGCAACAACCTGCAGTAGACATTTTTATCAGGACCATATAAAACAACAAATTTTGCTTGTGTTAGTGTGTGAGTGATTTAAGTATGAACATGTTCCAGCTGCTAATAACACGAGGGCTAGAGATAAGAATCCTGTGTGCAACCATTAATTTGAACTTGAATTTTACCCCAATAAAATTTTAGGGCAGTCTCAGCGTCTAGCACTGGCGTTCTCAAGCCAAAATGTTGGCAACACAATTTGTAACAATTCAATACTGAAAAATACATAAAAAAGTGTCTACTTTAATACATAAAAAAGTGTGCACTCGCTCATTATAATGATAACCATAAACTGACCGGAAACCTGCTAGGCAAATCTACAGAGAGCAGAGTGTCATCATCAATGCCAAGCTGCTCCAGATCTAACCACAAAAGGGTTTCACTACCTTTATATTTTGCTAACTGAACTTGATTATCAATCACAGCCATTAATTTCGCCTCGATATCTGTCTTTTCCAAAGCATCAAGCATCATTGTCACTTCTTGATTAGAATTGGAATCAATATTTATACACATCAATGAAGCCAGCCTCTGAGCTAATCCTGGAAATTCTTCCAGCTGCAACCAGAACCACAAAAGCCATTGCTAAGGTTAGACTTGGAATAAACAACAAAAATGCTAACAGGAAACATAACAATATATAAAACTGTGTAGGCCCATTTACCATGAGAGAAAACCGGGTGGGGTCACATTGTTGTTAATGCTTATATTTGGGCGATTATATTCTCTTCCATTGATTAGATCAGAATGCAAATCCCACCAATTTTGTCACCGCACAAGATACCTGCCGGTAAAGATGGCAAGCAAGCAGGGCGGCCAAGGCACGGCCGGTTGAGCCGTGCCTTGCCCGGCACGTCATAGTACAAAACCATGTTTGGACCTGAATCATGCCGGCACAAGGCAGGGCTCATGCCGTGATCCGCTTGCACCAGGGCCCATTTTTTAAAAAAACTAGAGTTTTGTTTACTTTTTTAATTATACATAATTACATATCATTCATGTCCAAGCGGCAGGACTTTTTAATGAAACCCATGCCCGGCACAATCCGGCACAACCCGAGATGACCCAGCATGTTAGGAACGAGTTTACCTGGAATCATGCCGGTTGTAATATGTCGGGCAGGGCAAACAAGCAATCAAGCTAAATGTGTCAACTGGGCAGGACCAGCCCGGTCCGGCACTAAACACGGCACGATTCGGCAGTGCCTATGCCAGTAAGGCACGAGAATTTCTCGTGTCCGTGCCGTGCCTAGGCCAACCGGGCCTCATGCCGTGCCTGGCCCGGCACAATACCATGGCCCATTAGCATAGTATCTTAGCACGAGCTGAGAAACCACACCAGCAACAGAAGCTGAGCCCGACGGGCTAGGCTCGCCGAGCACCGATAGTGAAGAAAAATCACTGCGGGAAAACGGCGCGGCAACGCGCCACCAAACCCTAATTCTTTTTAATTAGGGTTTGTCCCGACCAGGCCGAACCTGACAAATTCGTGCCGAGAGCCCGTGCCGAGCTGACCTCTACAGAACCGTGTCAGGCCCGGCACGGAAGCACAGTCGGGGCAGCAAAAAAAAGGGCTGAGCCAGCACGGCACGTCCCGTTAGACACCTCTAAGTCAAGCCATGCACGGCACAGCACGGTGGCCAGATTAGACCACCCAAAAATAAGTCGTGCAGTCACGGCACAACCCATTTGACACCTCTACCTGCTAGAAAATGCCAATACCATGCAAATCACAACCCAAATAAATAAAATTGTCAAACTAGTCTCATTCTCATCTTGAATTTTAAGCCAACTATCTGACACCTACTGAGCATGTTATTCCAATGAATGAGCAGTCTTTTAATTTGTTAATGAGAGCAAAGCGATCTATCGGAATCCAAACTAAGATAGGTGTATCAGTATTTTAAATTTTAACATGATGATTTTGGAACAAGACAACTATTAGGCAGAAACTAAATCTCATCATCAAAATGCGTTCTCGGTATCATTGAGATCAACTAACGGTTAAGATGCAATACAGGTCAGATCATGGCCCAGCCTAAGACCTGGCAAAATTATCCCACCCTAGATAGGAAGGCCAACATTACTTGGCCCAAAGCATTGAAGAATATGAATTTTTGATTCAAAATGAACATTTTCTTAAGGTGATTTAGGCAGCAAAAACTTAGAAACAGATGGAATCGTGGTGAAACCATCACACTCGCTAAAAAATCTATCATTTGCGAAAGGTTATTTTTTATTAAATATTTTCTTATTGCTAAACAAGAACACAAAATCCATTTCGATTTGCATTACTGTATTAAACAATCAATCTAAACCCAACAATGAGAGTTTTTTGATAATTACATCTATCTTATTATTCCTCACTCTGAAGTGTCAAGATCATGTGGACAAATATTTGAGGTTTTATTGTTCTAATATTATAATTTTTATTATTATTGAGGTTTATTTCTGTTTATTATTTTACTTTATTCTTTTTTTATTTTTGTGATATGATTCCTGATTTTATATAATAAAAAACATCAAGCTTCTTTAGTCTCTATTTGCTTCTCTCTCTTCTCTCCTCACCCCCTCTCCTCAATTCCCAAAACCCTAACTAGCTTCTACATGGTATCAAAGGAGGGATAAAGTCCAAAAAAGATTTACATATGGTGATGTGTGGGGAGATGTTTGATACCAAAAAAGGTGGCGACATCATTTTGTGATGATAAAATTAGGATTTCCACAAGTTGTTGCTTATGTGGTAGTGTGAAGAGGATCATGTAGATGAGCAATATTGATTTGTGGTGCTACCATAGTTATTTGGGTTGCAAGATATACTAAAGCACAAGGTACATAGAGACAAAAACTTTTTGAAGCCTTTAGACATGAGGTGCATTGAGATAAAAAAATCTTTTAGAATCTTATGACAAAAGACATAATTAAGGCATAGACTTTTTTTTTTTGTGAGATGCATTCTACATAATATAAATAAAAATTATATACTTCACCAAATATGATCTATGACTTGTATCTATTAATAAAATACAATCAAATAAATTATAACAAATATAATTAGTATTTTTCATCATTATAATCATTCAAAATTATACAACAAAATAATAAAATTTATGTAATAAAACATACAAAGTTTTAAATTCAAACTATCAATAATTTGAATTATAAACTTCAAATATATAATATCAAATATTAAAATAAAATATTATTACTTCTTCACATTATAACAAACATTCAAATTTTAAAAGATAAATAAAATAAACACTCATAAATCTTTCACAGGTTCTAAATTTATTATCAATCAAAATAAAAATATGGGTATTAGTATTTAGAACTTGATGGCCTAAAATTTGACATTAGCATTTTGTTTGAGCTTGCTTTAGCTCTTGTATAAATCCTAAGTTCCTTAGTTTCACTGTCTCTTGCTACATCAGCTCATATATAATTATCACCCTCAAACACTAAATTTGTGGATGTTGTAGTTCATAATTTATTTTCCTTTTCTTTCTTTTATTTTATGCTTGAATATATTATAAATAAGTGCACTCGATGTATAAGTTGCCCCAATTTAAATAACTATCTTGTAAGAACTCCCACTTGTATTTTTTTTTATTGTTTAATTATTGAGTATTTTATCAATTTTTGAATTTTCATAGCTTGATTTTTTACATAAAAAATATTATTTTGAATAGATAAAAAATTATATTGCAAACCTTGATGATACATATATAAAAAGTTAAATTAATAAAATTTTTTACGTAGCACAAAAAAGAATTATACACAAAAAAAAAGTATATATTTCATTGTATATTTAGTGCAACAACAAAAAAATTAAAAAGAAGTACAATAGAATAAATAGTTATGCAAGATGAGAACTCCAATTGAGAATAAGATCAAACATAAATTAAGATTTAATAATTATTTATGTTATTAATAAAAAATTAAGACACAATACTATAAAAATATCAAATACAAAAAAAACAAATTCAGTGTCAATTTAAAAAAGAATAAAATTAATATTCAAGACTTTTAAAATTATAAAAAAATAAAATGAATAAAACAAGTAATAGAGTTTTAGCATATAATTATAGAAAAGAGAATCCAAATTTTAACTATTATATCATAAAAATTAATATTGTATATCAAGTAAATCTAGTATAAAATTATTTTCTACATTAGATGAGTCATAAATATATATATATATATATATATATTTATTTATTTATTTATTTATTTATTTATTTATTTATTTATATATAATCTCCATTTAGGAAAAAGTATGTGATGAAATGTTTCATATATTAATTCAGCACGTACTTAAAAAAATATCTTTGTTATATTGATAATATTAAAAATATGTATAAAAGTATTGTAACAAGTATTTTCTATAAAATAATATTGAACAAATTCATAAACTCAATAATATTACACCAACAATCTAATTTAAACTCATATTCATTATTTTAATTTTAAATAAGATAGCATAATATCTTTAACAAAAGGTATTTTGATATATATTATTTATAATTAATGTTATCTTAATTTATAAGATTAATAAAAGTCTAAGCCAAAATTAAATAATTGATGTACCATGCTAGAAATTAAGGATTTTAAAAAGAATCAATTAAAGTTTAATATTAAATTTGATTTAAACATTAAATTGAAAAAAGTAAATAATTCAATTGAGATAGATAATATAAAATATCAAAATATAATTATTTTAAAAATTTAGCATTTATAATTGAAATAAAAGACCACAATAATATAAAAAACATGCTTTGATAATGATTGATATCTATAATTCCAAAAATAGTCAAATTATAAAAGATATCAACCATATGATTAAAATTAATTAAATGAAATAAGAAATGTGATTAATCTGATTAATGCGACATAAAAATACCTCTTAGGTTAAAAAAAGTATTATAATATAATTATTAAATTTATAATATTTATTATTCAAAATGTTAGATTATTATAATACGTGATATTCATAAAATATTATATTTTTCTGTACTCACCAAAAATTATTTACAACTTATGTGTGTTTCTATATATTTATTTATAGGTTTAAATATATATATATATATATATATATATATATATATATATATATATATCTATATTTTGGCACACCCACCAAAATGTGTATATATATAGAAACATATAAACTTATAAATATACAAATATAGCAACATTTATATGTTTTATATATATAAAGAAACATTTATATATGTTTATATGTATACTTCATATAAGTTTATATGTAGATGTTATTTTATATATATTTATAAACATATATATTTATATAAACTTGTAAATAAATATATACATATATATACACACACACAAATAAATTTTTTATTTCAAAAAAAAAAAAAGGAAATCAAAACCACTTTTAGAAATCAAGAACCACCGGTCAAATTACATAGCTTTTTAACAAGAGTTAAAAAATATTGAAGTCGCCAAAATGATACATGATAAGCCAGAATATCCTAAGAGAATAACCAAAACGTTTAAAAAATGTCATGTCTTACGTGTCTGTACGCGTCAGAGAGGCGAAATGTCCATGCGTGATCAACGAGAAATACATTCGACTCTTTCTCCATGGATTCCGCCGTGAGAACGAGCTTATTCCTTCGAGATGCATCGCAGAAGTCAATGCGAAAGCAGGCGCCGGCGTCGAAGGTCTCCGAAGTTAGCTTCTCGAAAAGTTTTCGGTGAAGTGACCTAGGAAGTCCAGCGCCTTCTAATAGCATTCCATGAACTTCAACGAAATCCTCGTAGCTTTGGGAGCACACCGCCATGGCAGGCGAGGTTACGGGTTAAAATGGAACAGCGGGTGTGCGCACCGGAGCCGGCGAACGGCAGTGGATGCGGAATGCTTTACGTTCAGAGGCCAAAGGCGTTGCAGAAAAGGAAAACAACACACTTAATTTCGAGCACTAAATCACAATTAATAAAAGAAATAAAAAATAAAAAAATTAAGTAGGAAGTATGTTTCTATTATTTAGAAATTAAAATAAAACAAAATTAAAAAAAAATTATGTTTTGGGACCCCAAAATAAAAATATTTATTGTTTAGTTTCATTGATCCTAAGGTATTATTAAAATAAAAAATATACTAAGATCAAAAATATTTATTATTTGATCTACTTTTACATTTTATTTGCAAAAATATCTTTAACCTATTAAAAAACTATTTTTTTTACAAAACATTGATATATATACAATAAAATTTAACGTGCCACATTAACTTTTAATAGTTGATGTGATATATTCTTTTAATCTTTTATTTATTTATTTATATTTATTTTTAGAATGTAATTTAAAATTTACTTATTAATTATATATATATATATGTATATATATATATATATATAATCAAATTAATTCAATATAAATTAATCATATTAAAACATATTAATTAATTTAATTGAATTAAATTAATTACTCTAATTATATACATACATATATTCCATTAATTCGGCTCATTGTAAATTTATTCATTAAAATAAAAAAATAATTCAGACCAATAAAAAAAAATAATCAAAAATAGCTTAAAGTCATTCTTCCACATATATAAAACAGTTCCAACAATATTCAACTTAAACTTAAAGTTATGATGTCACATATATGACTCTCATTTCTTCCACATATATTTTAAAAATATTAGTTTGAAGGCTCTTCGTAAAATGATAACTAATAATCATACTCACGGCATAGTAGATATAAAGGTGTCAAACGGGCCGACCCGACACGGCCCGGACAAGTTTTTGGCCGCACAATCAGGCTACCGTTCCATGCATGGCCTGGCACGGTTACTGTTCCATGGCGGCCTGGCACGGACCCACGACCAAAAACCACTGGGTTCGGCTCGGTTTGGGTAGGACAAGACCCTAATTTTTTAAAAAAAATTAAAGTTTCAGTAGCGCGCCGCTGCGTGTCTTCGCCCTTTTGGGCCTCGACGAGCCTCGCATGTCGGACATTGGCTCTTATTGATCACTTTCGGTGCATAGTCCCTTTTGGGCCCTTTTGGGCCCACACACATTTGCACGGCACAACGGGCCAGGGCACGACACTGTAGCGTGTCATTCCCGTGACGACCCGGCCCATTAGACACCTCTAATTAGATATCAGATCTAGTGTAGAGCATCTTTTCCATCTCATCAAGTATTTTGAGACATTAATCATTTGATAGAGTGATTCCATGTAGAAAGAAATCATTTATTAGAATTTTACATGCTAAAGCAAAACAATATCTGATCGATATAAACAGCTTGAGACAAACCCAACATTTTTAGTTTTTGATCTCATATAAGTTTGGATCCCAAGAATGCAATTAGAATCTCCTAAGTCTATCATATCGACCTAACAGTACAGCTAGGCCAAAGATAACACTATATATCATTTCTAAATAGTAATTTGTCAACTACATATAACACCGAGAATACCAAAATACTAACCCCTCTCATAATGAGCTTAGCTGGTTGGGACTCTTGGCCATATCCAGAAGATCACGAGTTCAAGTCTTACTGGTGGGGGGGGGGGGGGGTGCTGGGGATATTTCTTACCTTCTCAGTTCTTTGGGGGCCCAAGGGGGTGTAGGGGCCACGTAAGTGGGCCCCTAAAGCACTTGGGCCCATTTAATGGTTTGATTGAAATGAATATTCTAAGATCTAAATGTTTGTTCCAGTCCATAAATATGCCTATTTAATTTACACAATATGCACACTCTCTTCTCTTTTCTGGGAAACTATCAGTTTGCAACTTTGCATTGTATGAATATATTTTTCAAGATACACATTCAAAAATATAATTTTCACATATACTACCAGATATTAATAGATTTAAGCAGCGTATTGACGAAAAAAAAAATCTTTTGATAATTAATTCCCTCTTTCTGAATAAAACTTTGTCCAAGTCTAGCTCTACAAGTCTATATATTATCATTTATCTCTCTATTTTTCTTATGGATCAACTTATATTGGATGAGTTTTACTTTTATCCTTTCAGGCGGCTCAACAAGATCCTAAATTTGATTTGAGCGCAAGGACCACATCTTCAATCTCATATTCTTTTGCCAAAGCTCCATATCTTATCTTCGAGGGTCTCACCAAGGCTACCGACGTCAATATCTATCTCATTAGGGATTCTAACATGTGACTCTCTAAGAGTGCATATCATATAGGTTAATGAATAACTCTCTCTCTCTCTGCAATGGGACACTCTTTTTTACTGTGTACTTTCAATGACGTGAAGTAATGATAATTAGGTTATAGAACATTGTATACCATATAGTTACACCTTTTTACTCCATTTTACTGCTTTTTACTCCTTTTTTACTCCATTTTACTGCTTTTTACTCCTTTTTACTGGGATCAATATCCAACACTTCTCGATTCATTTAGAATGATCTTGCTTCTGGGTTTGTGACTTAGTATATAATCATCTTTGAAAAATCAAGCATTGATACTTACAATGAACTTCTGATCTTTTAGGTTACACACCATAAATCACTCTTGATTCCTTTAGGGCATCCGACAAAAAAGTAAACTTTTATTCTTAATTCTAACTTATTTGATTTTCCATTCAACATATGTGTTGGGCAACTCCAAAAGTGAAAATATTTAAGATTTGGTTTGTGCCCCGTACACAATTCAATTAGAGTCATAGGCATCGACTTAGATAGAACCAAGTTCAAAATTTTAATTACTTTCTAATACATATCCTTGGAAATAATCAGACATTTTCAAATACTTCATCATTGATCATATCATGTTTATTAGAAATATGTACTTTTATTCTGCCACACCATTCTGTTGTAGAACACCAAGTACACCTAATTGGAAAGTTATTCATGTTCTAATAAGAAGTGCATAAATATTCCTAAGAGGCATTCACTACCACAATCAGACTATAATGTCTTGGTATATTTATTCTGATATTTCTCTATTTTTCTAGCGTACTCGTGAATTTTTAAAAGAAATCAAACTTACGACGTGGCGGATAAATAAACCTATATGTTGAGTAATCATCAAAAAATATAATAAAATATTCAAAACCACCTCTTGTTTGGATAATCTTAAGTCGACATAAATCAGAATTAACAAACTCTAATTATTATTTGTCACTATAGCCATTAGCCACGAAGGGCAGCTTAGTAATTTTCCCTCTAAGCAAAATTTACGTGTCGGAGCTTGAGAATGTTTCCACATTCAATGAAATCAAATGTTCATCTTTAATCAGTTTCGAAATTCATTTTCGATTCATATAATCTAATCATAAATACTAAATATAGGTCTAGTTCATATCAGTAAATTTATTTTCTTTTATATGGTAAGACATTAATATTATTTGACTCATATAATTTTAGTGGAGTAGATAAAGTATTTATAATATAAAAGTTATTTTTTAATGCACCAAGACAAATAAATTTCTTATTCAAGTAAATTATTATGAAAATGAGCACATAAAAAGGAAAATTGATTTTAAGCAAATCGAAAAAAAAATAAAATTTATTTTGATTGAAAGTGCATAAAGATAATTTTTCAAAATAAAAAAAAAATTCTCCATTAAACTGAAGACAAAATGTCCGGCTACAATCATCGACACCTTTGTAGTATCAATTGTGAAAGTTCTTAAAAAGAATATTATAATCACTCGACACGTCTATTCGCATTTTATAAGAATAATATAAAATTTTATAAAATTATTTGTGTGAAAGATAATGTATTTTAAATATTACTTGGTGAACATAAAAACTATTTGGATATTAATGATAATAATATTAAAAAAAATGAAAATTTAATTATAGAATAAGATGACGATAAAAATTTGGATTGAGATGATTTATTAATAATTTCTGATGATGACTAAAAAAAATATTAAATGTCATCTTATGTTATCTTGTTTATTTTGTAATTGTTACAATTTAATTGTTAAATTAAAATTTTTTATTTAATTTTTTGAATGTCAATGTATTTATCATTATGTTTTATTTTTATGATATTTATATTACATATTTTAATTACATCTATATATTTTAATATTTATATAAGTTGATTTAGGTATGAGAGATAATCATTCAAGTTACCAAGAATCTCAATATAAGAGTAAAGTAAATGTGTCAAACAGGCCGACCGGCCTGGCCCTTTTTTTTTTTTGAGCACGAGCGTGCCTTCGTGCCGGGTCATGCACAGCACGGGTATTGTACCGTGTCGTGCCTGACCCAGCACGATTTAAAAAAGTTGAGCCCGACAAAGCACGCAAGCACGACGGGCTGTGCCGGGCCCGCTCGAGCTCGGCCTGGCCGTACGGTTCAGGCCTCGTGGGACCGCGGGATGGGTCCAATTAGACCCTACACACGGTCATTTTTGTGGGAGGGGCGATCGTGGGGTCGTGCTCGGGGGACACCCGACACGGGACGAACCCGTGCCAGTGTGTCGTACCTCGTGCCGGGCCGGGACACCTCTAGAGTAAAGGAAGTCAATTAACAAATCATGAAGAATAAAATCTACATATTTTTAGTAAAGACAACACTACAAAAGTCTCTTCTTATTCTCTTATACATACAGAGAATATGTAGGGCATCACCTTATCATGACAAACACAGATTGATAGTCACTTATATTCCACCTTTGTCTCATTTTGCAACGAAGGATATTGATAACTTTGGCTCATCTATCTTATGAGGCCCATACATTAGTAGTATAATATTGATACCAATTCGATATTAAGAATCCATAATTTGCATGCTAAGTTAGGAGAAAACCTTCATTCAACTTACAAATAACAATAAATAATAAACCTTCTTCAATTTACTACATGCATGCATTATCACTTTTTATTATTTTTATTTTAAAAAAATATAATATAAAATATGAAAGAAATTATAAGTATATTATAATATTCAAAATTTGGAAATATAAATTAATAACAAATCATGATATTATAATTAATCGAACATTATCATCTAGAATTAAAATAATATTAATTTTATAAAATTTTAGATAAAAAATATAAATAAATTAAATATTAACTTAGTAGCAAAAAAATTAATAAATTTATTTATATGTATATATACACACTGATGTTAAATTACTTACAAATTTATTTCTTCTACTTCTCGTAAAATCAAAAAAAAAATTATTTAAAAACAAACTAATTATAGAGTATATAAAGTGAAACAAGATACTCATAAAAAATGAAAGAATATTATATTGAGAAATTTGAGGTACAATTTTCATTTATTTATATATATTTTAATTTAGTCTAATATAATTTACTCTTAAATTAAATACTTTATAAGATATTATTATTTTATTTTCTTTTTATATAAAAAAATATAAATATAATACTTCTTTACTAGTCTTGATAAAAGATACATAAAAACATGTAACAAGCATGAGAAATAATAACAAGTTTGGTAAATAACAAAAAAAAAAAATGATAAAGATACAAAATGTAATAGTATCCTCCTTATGTATTTGAATAAAGTAATGAGAAATACTAGAATTGTGTATAACTCAACACTTTATCCCGAACAGCCTCACATGCATCAATCAAAGAAAGTAGGCTACCTACCAATATTTAATAGATTTGATATAATTATCTTTAATATTTAATTAATGTTTAATTTTTAAAATATAAATGATAATATATATGAAATGTATAATTTACCATTAAAATAACAAAAATTTATTTTCAAAAGACTGAGTTGGGACATCCACCAACACTATTCGAGATGTTAAAATGAATACATAAGAAGGATTGATCATTTGTGAGGAAACAATCGAGTAATATTAATATGAATTTCTCAATTTATGATTATAGTGTTATATATAAATTATAATTAATAAAAAAAATAATGTAAACAAATTAATATTTTAATATTCACTATAAATAATATGCAAATTCAAATATATTTTTTTATCATAATTGATGAGTTATTATATATCGACTCATTAAATATAATGGCTATCTTTGTTTTTATATTATTATTTAGTAAAATGTTATATTAATATTGCATTTCTATTTTTTTTACTACTCTAAACTAGCAACAAATTCCAAGATTCCATCTCCATTATGAATTTTAATGACGAAAAAAATTGATCACTCTTTTTAGAAAAACCTTAGCTTCATTTAATGACAAAAAAATCCAAGATACCATTTCTTTCTAAAACTAGAAAGAAATACTTTAAAAATAGATTATTTTCATTTCTAATTACATTCATATTTAAACATTATGATAGAATTAAAAACAAAATATGACTTATACATATATACAAAGATAGATTATTTAAACATTATGTAAACATATATACAAAAGTATATATATTAAGCTATATATATACATAGACACACACACACGCACACACACACACACACAAGTAATAAAGTATATGGGCCCAATCCAAACATATACAAAAATCTTATATATATATATATATATATAGTGTGTGTGTGTGTGTGTGCATGTGTGTGTGCATGTGTATGTATTAAAGTATAAAAGCCTATATATATACACAAGTCAATATATATAGACACTACATGTATATACATTTTTACATGAGTTAGTGTATATACATACATGTATATTGATATAAATAAATAAATACACACACACACACACACACAAACAAGCACATTCAAATATATATATATATATATATATATAGGGTAAAATATATTTCAAAAAAAAAAATAATATTTAGAGTATTTTATATTCTGATGTTCATTTAAAATACGTATATGTGTGTGCGCGTTTTTACACAATATTCTTGTGTTATTCAAAATTTTTAAAAAATCACACGTATTTTGAAAATTTTTTCTAAGTATTATTTATCATAAAATTTCCAAGACCAGTGATTTTCAAAAAGAAAAAATTGGGTTTTGCTTTTTTTAATGACAACAGAATGGAGAAAGGGCATATTGGATTTTTTAGTTATAGCTGACAGAAAAATAAATATTTTTGCGCAAAATTTTATAAATAACATCTGGGAACTATGTCAAAAAATAATTTACCCTTATTTATACATATATAAGTTTAATAAACATTTTTGACAAGTGTTCAATCATTATATTTTATATATATATATTATAAAAATTATATAGATGACAAGTATAAATTCATATATGTTGGGCCTACCTTATATTAGATGATTGGAGAGGTTAGTTTGGTAATATGGTTTGGCTCACTTCTCACCCAAAATTTAAATAGAATTATATAAATATCAAATTATTATTACATTTTTTATGTTTTATTCAAGGCGTATGGTTGAATAGAAACATATAATAATTCATCATTGCTTATTAATTATAATTTTATGTAAAAATATACATAAAAAAGTTCGTATATGTTACATCCTTATAAACATGCGTGTGAGTGTGTCTGTGTTTAATACAAATATAAAATCACCCACACGCGAGCGCGCGCGCACACACACACACACACAGTTGACAAGCTACAAATAGAGGTGTCAAACGAGCCAGCCTGTTTTTTTAAGGCACGAACGTGCTACAGTGCCGTGCCCGGCCCGGCCCGGTTTAAAAACATCAGGGCCAGGCAAGGCCCGTAGGCCCGGCAGGCCGTGGCCTGCCGGGTCGGGAGTCGGGACCGCTGGTCAGGATCCAATCAGTCCCGACCCGCGGTAATTTTTCGGGAGGGTCAAGAGTCGGCACTGCTCGTGCCTAACCCAGGCACGGCACGGCTCGTGCCTAACCCAGGCACGGCATGGGCCCGGGCATGGTTTAAAAACGTGCCGGGCCGTCCCAGGCAGGGCCGAACCGTGCCGTGCCTGGCCCGTTTGGATCCCGGGTTAGGCACCTCTAGCTACAAAATGATAAGAATATATAAACATTTAATTATAAGTATATAAACTTAAATATATGTAACAAGACATATGTAAGTGCACACACAATAAAGTTATATATAAACATAAGATATACAATTTGGATTGTTTAGAATTATAATCATCAACCACAAATATCAAGTGACTGATTATATTAACCTGCCTTTGACATAAGCCGATGATATCATGCCTATTATATCATTGAGGAGAAGCATCATACGCGAGGCTAACTTTGAAATAATCTTGTATAATACATTATGACAATAGAGTAGATGTGTCAAACGTGACGTGCCGGGACGGGCCGGCCCATTTTTTTCAGGCCCGCCGTGCTTTCGTGCCTGGTCAGGCACTTCACGGTTACTATACCATGTTGTGCCTGGCCCAACACGGTTTTGTGGAGTTCATCCTGGCACGGGCCAGCGGCACGATTCGCCGAGTTCGGCCCGTTTAGGCCGAACACTATATTTTTTTAAAAATTAGGATTATGGACGTGCCGTCACAACACCGAAACCCTAATTTTAAAAAAAAATGAGATTTCTCAGTTCGGGCAGAGGTACCGTGTCAGCGGGCCACGGTACCATGTCGGGCCAAGCACGGTACGAGGCCCGGTTGGCCTCGACACAGCACAACACGATTGGTGCCGTGGTCTGGCACAGCACGGGCCCAGGCAAGAGAAATTCCCGTGCTATGCCGGCTCAGGCCGAATCATGCCGTGCCTCATGCCGGACAAGGCCGGCCCTACCCGGTTAACACCTCTACAATAGAGGTGCTTGAAATCTCACACCGGAATTTGAAAATTATAGCAACGCACATGTTGAGGTATCAGCCAAGAAAGGTTGCCCAGGCACAACCCATAGCATTAAACAATTCAATCGTGCCTAATACTTGATCATACAACCCTTTGACAGGCTCGTGCCGTACTGGGCCGATACGAGCCGTACTGGGCTGGCACGAGCCATGCCTCTTGCTGGGCCATGTATGACCCACATGCCTGGTCCAATGACACATCCCAGCAGCCTTATGAGAGATTATTTTAAAAACAAAAAACAAAATTAACGACATATACCATATCTTGCGTACATATCCAACTCCAATTGACAGTGCCACCCGCGAGCCAACCAGCCGGTTACCATGCCATGTCCAGCACGGTGGCACTGACATGGCACAATCAAACATGCCATGCCGAAATGAAAGGATGGAAATATATTTCTGGATTTTGAGTATTGAACACATCAAGATATAAATATTTTATATTTTCATTTATTTTTTCCAATTATCAAAATAATGGATTTTTTTGCACGTGTTCTTTAGTTAGCACATGAAACCATCTAACCCTAGACGATGCCTTTTAGTTAGTCCATGAAAATATAATTTACCAATTTAATTTTCCACATCATAAAAACACTACCTAAACCCCTTTTTTTAATCAAACGAAAACATGAAAACAAATTATAAGAATAATAATAATAATTTATAATAATGATTTACCACATTAATAGATAATTAATTGTCAATAAATATAAAAACTACAATATTTGATAAAACCAGAATAAATATATTAAAACTAGAATTTTTTTTTATGATTAGATACATTTGACTATATATATATACATATTCAATTTAATTAAATTTTGATAACAATAAGAATTAAAAAATTATAAAACAAAACATGCGAAAAGAAGAATAAATTAAAAGTTAAAAAAATACATAAGCAAAGATTAAATAAATGTAAGAGAATTTAAATAAAAAATTGAATCTTAAATACTATCAAAACAAAATCAGAATTATGAAATTACACACCACAAATTACAAATTCTTGGCATAGAACAAAACAATAAAACTTTCATAAATTATCTATTAATAGAATTTTAGAATTTTGATAATAAAATAGAAAAAATATATATATATTTATTTTAATAAACAACAAATTCTTAAAGACAAAAAATAGAAAAAAAAATATTGCAAATGTACTGAATCTATCAATATCTACATTTTGATTAAATTAAATGTACTAATAAATTTATTTTACATTTTATTTTTTATTTTGCCACATTACCACATAATTTGCAACATTTGTGGACGTGACAAAACATAAAATCAAGCCTTGATTACTATTAATTAAATTTACTCGATATATAATTCACCATTAAGGGTTCCTACAACTCATTTGCCACGTCACATTTAATAGATTTATAAACACATATATATATATATAAATACACATTCGAAGCATGTAGATATAAGCACATCATATAGACAACCTGCAGTTGACGGACCACACAGACCAACAAATAGCATACTATAAATAAATAAATAAAGATTTTTTTTTTTTTTTTTTGCAATTAAAATAGCTTATGATAGCTTTTTAAATAACTGTTTGAAAATTACTAACATCATAAATTTAACAAGTATAAGAACACATGGTCGCGATTACCCCTTTCGATGAAAGCCTTATATTACCCTCAAAGGTAACAAGAACAAGATTCGCTTTCAGCAAGCAAATACTACCTATTACTACGCAAACTAACGCCGACAACCGCCGACGCCGACGAAGCCGAAGAAGACGACGACGCCGACACGCCGACGACGACGCCGACGCCTCGAGGCGGAGAACAGATCTTGGATTTCGGAACTGGCAGAGCGCACAATCAGGGCTAAACTTAAAGTTACGAACACAGGTAAAAAAAAAAAAGGAAACAAAATATCCCGATGAGAACATGAAATCAACAATCAGACAACGGTGGAAACGAAAAAGTAGAATCGGGGGTATCGAAACGGCGACGAAACGCAGACGAGATCGCGAAAACGACGACGAGGAACGAACAGCGATAACAGAGCGAACTACGGGCGCGCGAATGTAGTTCGCCCTCGCGTACATAATTTAACGTCGGCCACGAAAGGCGCCACCGGACCGAGACCCGGGAAAGCGAGCGAACTGCAACTTCAAACGGGGCGAGTCGCGGTCATCCTCGTCGAATTTATAACCTGCAAAATCGAATTTCACAGTTTCATTCCTCTCTCGACCCACTACTTCTCGGCCCACCGCCGTCGCCGTGGATGCGAACGCGCGCTACAGGCAAGAGGGCATACTCTGCCTCAAATTTCTAAACGCCGCGGGGGGGGGATCAGCAATGTGCGCCACAGGCACATTGCAGCACTGATTAATCGAAACCCTAACAGAAAAATGTCGAACCCACAACTTGCGATTTTTGACACAAGTAAACACCGAATGTTTCATCATAGAGTTTATCTCCCTACCTACCTCCACGGAGGAGAGAGCGGAGGAGGAGGAGAACAATAAAAAGTAAATGGAACAATCAAGCTCACCTTGTAAAGCATCCAAGGCAGTTGCAGAATGAGCAGGGCTAGCAAAGTCGACAAAGCACAGAACTTGTGAACTTCCCCCGCTCTGCAATTCGCAAGCAACCAAGCAGAACATTCAAATTGCTGCAGCTCGTATAAACACATTGATGATGATGATGCATAACTTACGCGTTTCTGTTCTTTGTTTACCAATCTAACCTCCTTGTAGCCAAGAAAAGGGCGGAAAATATCTGCCAGAGAGTTTTGCGAGGAAGAAGAGTGAAGATCAAGATAAAAATGGTGGAAAAGAAAACAGCAGAGCAGTTGTATTGGGCGGGAAAAGAGGAATCGAAGAAGATACGCGCGACTTCTCGACAGGTGGTATCCACAGGAACGCCTTCCACGAACAGCGTGCTGCTAGCATCAGGAGGAAGGGAGATCTCAGCCATTGGCCCACCAACAAGAGTTCTTTCTTTTGCAGCCACCATTGGGTCCATGTTGCCATATCCTGGAGCTCGTGCGCCATCAGCAGGAAGACTTGGCATTCCAGGAGCAGGTCGAGCAGATTGTTGCATAGCAAGAGACGGCATGGCCTGAAAGAATTCACTTGAGCTCATATCGTGAAGGAGGCCAAGAACAGACACTTTGAAACAAGTTGCATTCGCTTACAACAGAGCGAAGGTATCGATCATAAGAAGCAGCAATGGCGTCTGAATCCTTGCCAGCCATCATTGTTCTATCATCAGCACGAGGAAAATAACTTTGAATTTCATGGCCAGCAGGCATCTCTGCATGATACAGTTCGTACACCAGAAAATTAATCACAGATGTCACGTTTCAGTCATATAAACACAGTTCTGAGACAAAAAAAAAACTTGGAATTAGTGTTGATGATGAATTTGTGCCTCTTTAATTTTCACAAATAAAACTATCCTAATATGAATTTACATAAACCACAAGCTAAGAAAGTCTTGTGCAATGAATACAACATTATGTTATTGATGATGATAAATTTTCCTAATGTTAAATCTCGTGTGTGTGTGTGTGTGTGTGTGAAGATGATAAAAATAAAGAGGTAATAAATCCCATTTTTACGTGTTCATTGAAAATTGGTAAAAATAATTCAAGTTGTAGCATACAATTTATCCAAATTATGATATATTTTATAAAACTGAAAAAATTAAGTGCTTAAAAATAATTACTGAAAAATTAATGCTGAATTTTATAAGTATTAAATTTGTATTAAAAAACTGTTTGATAAATTAACTATTAATTAAATGCTGAATATAAATATATTATTTAATAACTATAAATGTTGAATGCTAAGAATGATATATTTTACATATTTATCCTTATTATGATTGTATTGTATATTATCCAATAATATATATAATTTCTAATGCTTTTTTTATCACAATTATTAATTATTAAAAAAATAAAATTACTAATAATATATCCATAAACAAATCATAAATTCAAAAAAAAATAAAAATATTTAAAAAATAAACAATAAAATCTAAACACTTTAAAATTATCCAAATTTTTAATATAAATATAAAAATAAATAAACAACTAGTTAATTTGTTATTTCCTCTCTTAAATAATCATGAAAAATAATTATGATTAAGATTTATGATATTAAAAAAAAGAGAAAATGAAAATAAATTCACAAACTCAACCATAACGTGAATTAGAAAACAAAAAAGAATGGAACAAAAAAAAGACAATTATAATTTTTAAAAAAAATTATTAAAAATTCAACATTAATTAAGTCTCTATCTACTTAATATGTTCTATGCTTTTTCACTTAAAATTTTAAATTTTCAGCTATCAATATTTTTTATCAAATGCACTTAAAATTTAAAATCATTAAAAATTTTAATTTTTAATGATCTGAAGATTTTAAGTGCATTATCAAACATCACTTTAGTCTCATGAAACTTTATAATTTTGGTTGTTAGTCATATATTATAATACATTATCACTATAATCATACAGATTATAATTCCTCAATTGAAATGATAATCACCCAAACAATTACATAAATTTAACTGGCAAATATCTCATTTCATTATCTTCACTCAAGTTTTTAGTTGTTTGCACAATCTTCTATATTATACATTAATTTGTTAATCTAATTTTTTAATAATTTTTGATTGTCAAACTAAGATTCATATGAATAATCAAAATAATATTAAAAATATATTTTAATGATAATAAAGATGATCATTTAAATAGATAAAAATACATTTTGTCAATATTAATATATTGACAAAATGATTTAAGAGTAATAAATCTCAAGTTCAATACTCATTAGACATAATCTATGCCGAGATATTAAACTCTCCCAAAAACAATGCTTGAGGGAGTGTTATGATTTTCAAGGATAACTCAATCGAGATATTGAACTCTCTCAAACTCCATGGTTGAGGCGGTGTCAGGTGAGAGGTAAGGTCGTATGAGAAGTGACAATTAAAAATGGAAAGCATTGAATTAACTAAATAGACTAAACAAAGATGACGACAGACATCATCCGTTGCCCCTGTTTTGCGTCAGAAGTGATTAGTACAGCACTTGTCAGAGGCCAGAGATGAAAAACAACACTCAGGGAAGATGAACAGATAAGGGTTCTCGTTAAATTTCTTGGGAGAGAGCATCTGCAATCATATAACTGATTGCTTGCAGTAAAAGGAAAATAAAGAGAGACTCTTGGCATCTATCTGGGCTTTTCACATACCAATAATAGCCAAAGTGAATCGTGTGTTTGGAAGTAGACTGCTAGATTAAGCCACAAGAGGACTGTTTACTTTTCACATACCAATAACATGAGCCTTTGTCGCTCCAAACAGACAGATGTATCAGTTAACCCTATCAATTGGTAATACCATGAACAAGAAAAAGAGGAAATCAACGAATCGTGACTGAAATCGCCCGACGAAGAAAGGAATTACCATATTCAGAGCGATGCCGCTTCACCGGGGCTGGCACCATCACCTGAGTCGGGGCCTGTACGGTTTCGGGGTACCTCCAGTAACCTTCCGCCATCGCTTCCTGGAACGATAACCGACCACAGACAGGAAGCAACTAACGATTCTCTGTAAAAATCGACGGAGCTCTAGTTGCTTAGGGTTAGGGTTAGGGCTAGCGCTACTTGTTCTCCAATTAGAGCCGTAGAGGAGGCGTTCTTCGCTTTAATAACACATCTGGTAGCCTACGTATTTGATCGAATTCCAACAGAACAATGAATTTACAACCATACAATTTTTAATTTTTTAATGTTATATACTTATTATGATTTTATGTCTATTTTATAAGTATATTAATAGATAAATTATAAATTATTTATATTTTTTTACATTTTTTCCTTGTACTTTTATTTATAAAATTTTTTTGTAACCTAATTGATTTTTGATAGTTTTGTGTATTTTGTTATTGACCTATAGTTAATATAACCAAATTCATATTGCATTTAGTTTCCTTACTAGAATAAAATGATATTTAATTAATAATTTTAAAATTGAATAACTCATATTAATTGAGTAACCTTAACAATAAAAAAATTTTAATTATTAAAACAAGTACAAAGTGCTCATTCGTAATAACAATAATAATGGAAAAAAATTATAAGCAGAATATGCAATCAGAATAGTTAAATGTAATGAATTAACAAAATTATATTGGAATAACCCACCTTTTCTTATTTTGATCCAAAATTATCTTACACTTATTTTACTACAACTTATTTATTTGATTTATGTAATTTCGTAAAAATATTACTACATCTTTATTACAAACATATCTTCATATATATTATTATCATTCTAAAAATATTAATGTTATGTGTTGCAGGAATTGAAATTATTATACGACATGATCGTCAATGCATAACTGAAACCCTAAAAGATAGGTTTTTAACTAATGAATTTATAAATGGGATTGAAGAATTTATTACATCCAATGAAAAATGCCCTGAATTTATGGCTGAAACAAAAATATGATACCCATGTAATGCTTTTAAATATCAAAATTAGAGTTTCTATGATTTGGACACGGTGCAATATCATCTTGTAAAAAATAGATTTATTAGTGACTATTATATTTGGTATAAACATGAGGAAATAGTTATCGCACAAATAACTAAGCATTATGTATATAGAAATGTTGATTCAACTGTTGTAATGGAATTTGCTAATCCCAATGATGCATGTGAATCGATTTTGAATAATGTTATTGGTCATTCATTAAATCTGGATATCACTGAGGATATCCCAATATCATCGGCAAAATATTTTTTTGAAATGCTAAAGGCTATAGAAGAAAAGGTTTTGGAAGGTAATCCATATGACTACTCAAAGTTATACGTGGTGGCCAGACTAATAAATTTAAAGGCAATACATCTTTTTTAGAAAGGCTTTAAAATGAAATGTGCTAGTTTTTATTTGAATTGTTACCAAAGAATAACGTAGCTAGTTTTTAGGGAACATAAAAGTTAATGCGAGATTTTGGGTTTGTCAGTGAAAAAAATACATTATTGTATTAATGGCTTCATGATATATTGGGGCACATACAATGACGTAATTGTATTTAATTTCTATATTGATACTCAAAACAAAAGAAATACAACATTTAAAATGTGAAAAACAAATATTCCTCGTGGTAAGATGTATTATTTCTCATTGAATTATCTGCAAAGATTATTTGTATTTAATGCTACTACTAATGATATGAGTTGGCACAAAGATCATATTATTGAAGATTGAGCAATGCAGTATTACTTATATTCTCCTTGTAAATATTTTGATGATTATCATCCATCATTTACAGATGAAAGTTAAAATGTTAGATTATGACTGTATATAGATGGATTTCAACCATTTGGATAAATAGGACAACGATACTTTTATTTGCTGGTTATTGTTATACCTTATAATTTGCTATCATAAATGTGTATGAAAGATGAATACATATTTTTGTGTGTTATCATGCCCGATCTGAGAAATCCAAAAGATTAATTGGATATTTTTCTATAGCCCCTTATAGCAGAGCTCAAAAAATTATGGAAGGATGGTGTCGAAACTTATGATATAGCAAGAAAGTAGAATTTTAAAATATGAGCAATACTAAGGTGGACTATAAATGACTTTCCTGCATATTCAATGTTGTCCGGAAGGAGCACTGTAGAAAAATTAGCTTGTGCTTATTGGATGGATGACTCATGCATTTTATTTGAGCAAAAGAGGAAAGATTTTTGGTTTGATAATCATCATAAATTCTTATGTGTATAACATCCATTCAGATGAATATTGGTGCATTTAAGAAAGGTCATAAAGATATTAAAAGTGCACAACCCTTAAGGTCAGGTGATAATATATTAGAAGTAATTTAAAGATATGAGTTCATAAGTATTACAAATGTTGATGCAGATTGTCTCAATATGCAAATTTCAAAGATTTATCAATGTGATTAAAAGAAAAAAAGTACCTTTTGGTATTTTCCATATCGGAAAACAAATCTTATTAGATACAAATTAGATGTGATGCATATTGAGAATAACTTTTTTGATAATATTTTTAATACTATAATGAATATTGAGAGAAAAATAAAAGATAATGCCAAATCAAGAGATGATTTGAAAAAGTTATGTTCATGTCCATAGTTAGATAGGTACAATTCAACAAATAAATTCTCTAATACTTGTTATAATCTTAAAAAAGATGCAAAAAAAGTTTTATGCAAATACCTAATAGAGCTAAGGTTCTTTAATGGATATGCATCTAACATGGGAAGATGTGTTAATATGAAGAAGCATGAGTTATTTGAAATAAAAAGTCATGGCGGTCGTGTATTCATACAGAGACTAATATACATGATATTCCATTAATTACTTACACAAAATATTTGGTAAATATTGACTGAAATAAATATTTTGTTAAAGAATCTTACTTGTAATGTCGTAAGAAAGGAATAAATGGAGCTATTACAAATTGACATCCCTATTTTTTTATGCAAACTTGAATGTATTTTTTCCTCCAAGCTTCTTCAATTCTATGAAACATCTCCCGGTCCACTTGTCTTATGAATCCAAGACAACAAGTCATGTGCAATACAAGTAATTGTATCCATTTGAGATGTAAAATATTTTCCATTTGTTAATATAAAAATTTTAATTTATCTGCTAATTTTTTTTTGTAATATATATCAATTTCATATATCTTAGAAATTTGAAAAATAATATTCGAAATAAATCCAAAATTGAAGGATCAATATGCAATGTCTTCTTAGTTGAAAAGGATTCAACATTATATATGCACTACTTTCGTCTATAATTGTATAATCAACATAAAATATTATCACCAAAGAATATATATGGTATGAAGGATAGATCAGATGAAATGATATGCTTTCTATTTTCATACAAGGGGGTAGATCATATGGTAAAGCAATATTGAGATAATTTTAGGATAACTTAGAGTATCATGTTGTGCACACATACATTTTGTTGAACTCTAAGGAAGTTATACCTTATACTAAACAAGATTTATAATAATTTTATATTCTCATTTTTTTGTCATTTTATGTGATATAACATTTTAATTAATAAAATATCTTCAATTTTGTTTTTGAAGAATATTTACTTAGGAATAAAGGCAAAGTGAACCTCATATTAATAATGAATCAATTAATATAAAGCTTTAAAAGGATTTTTCAAATTGGTTTGAAAACTACGCTAGTAATTAACTTATCATACATTGTTCTAAACAATTATGTGCAACATTATATATATATATATGTGTGTGTGTGTGTGTGAACTTGTCTTTTATTAGTTTGTAGGTATTATTTTCTTCATCAAATATATGTAACAAATAAATGATGGATCTTGCAAAAGAACTATTATAAAGTTTATAGATATATCATATATATTATGAAAATGGATATAAATTTCTTACTTTGAAACATGGTTCAAATAGAGCTGCAATGACTAATAGTATTTGCATCAAGGGGTCAAACTATAGTGCATGTACTTCTAATTTTCATGGTCGAATAATTGAAATTCTATATGTGGAGTATCCTACTTTACTAATTAAGAGAATTGTTCTATTTAAGTGTGAATGGTTTAATCCAATTCTAAATACGAGTACTAGAATTTATAATTAATACAACCTTATTGATCTGCACTATGATAAATTTTATCATAAGTAAGAGCCATTTATTTTTTTGGTACAAGCCGAACAAGTATGTTACACCACATATCCAACCACATAAATAAATCCATGTCACTAGTGAGTAATATGCAAAATAAAACTCAGATTAACTATTACAATTATTGAAAAGAATGTTATGATCGCTCCATCATGAGTATCAGTATTTTAAAAGAATAATGTTAAAGTTCATTACATCTTTCATGGGGCAGATGATGGCCTTCAAACTTTACTTGTTGAAGATGGAAATTATTTGGACATTGATGATGACAATGTTGAACAAGATAATGATGAGGAATTAATTATAGAATCAGATGACAATGAATATGTAGATAGAAACGATTTCTTAGAAAGTTTTGATGATAACTAGAAATTGATTGACTACCTTGTTATTTTATCATTCTTTTTTTGTAATTGTTAAAGTGTGGATGTTAAATAAAAATATTTGTATTGATTTTTTTTCTACTATTAATGTGTTTTTCATTAAGTTATGTTATTATGACATTTTATATAATATTTTTTTTGCCTTTGTATATTTTGATATTTATGTAACTTGATTTAGGTATGAGAGGTTCTCAAAATATAGGGAGTGGCAGAAGAAGTCAATAAATAGTTCGTAGAGGAAGAAATATTCATGTATTCACTGATGACAACACTTCAAATATCTTTTTATATTCGACATGTACAGAGGAAACTTTGGCATCACCTCATCATGTGACACACATATCTACCACCACAAAATATTATATCTTCATCTCTTTCTTAACCAGAAGATATTGATAGCTCCAGTTAACCTATCTTAGAAGGCCCATAAATTGCTACTATAGTAGCAGCACCTGCAATTTATTCATAATCCTTAATTTGTATGCCAAGTAATGAGAAAATCTTCACTCGACTCATAATAGACACTAAATAGTATATAGCATTCTTAAATTTACTACATTCATTAATTATAATTTTTATTTTTTTCATATAAATTAAATATAAAATGAAATGTGAATGAACATAATAGATATATCACAATTTTTAAATTTATGTATTTTACAATAATAACACATATTATATTGCTATTAATTGAATATTATCATTAATAATATTAAAAGTAAATCTCAACAAAGTAGCAAAATGCATTTTGTTTATATGCATATGTACGTGATGAATTTAAATTACGTACATGTTCATTTCTTCTATTTCTCGTACAATCAAAAAGATATTAGATGAGAAACTAATTGTAGAGAGAATAAAATGGAACAAAGTGCTCCCTAGCATGAAATAATTTTATTGGGAAGAAATTGAGGTAAATCTTTGATGCATTTACTTGTTTTTCATTTTGGTATAATATAACATACTCTTAAAATTAATGCATTACAATGTATACTTATTTTATTTGAATTTTGTAAAAACAATACAAATGAAATAATACTTTGGTGGTATCATTAAAAAGTACATAGAAATATATGGCAAGTGTGAGACACAATGACAAGCTTGATAAATAAAAAAAAAAGTATGGTACAGACGCCAATCCTAATAGTGTCCCCCTTGGTGTTTGGATAAAGTGGTAGAATTATTGGAATATTGAGAATTTTAAGACCTTATCCCAAGTAGCCTCACATAATTATCGATCAGAAAAAGCAGCTAAATTATTAGGACCTTCAAACAATATTGAAGGTTCAAAGGTGAACTACCAACATTCGGTAGATCTAGTTATAACTATCATTTATTTTTTGTTTTTTTTTTCATATTTTTATAATCAAAAGGATAATATCCGTGTCATAATGAATGATGTAGCTTAATAGTAACAAATTTTTATTTGCAGGAGGAAGAATTGGGAAGTCTATCAAAACATTTTGAGGTATTCAAGCAAAAGCACAAGAAAAGGATAGATCGTTTATGGACTAAGTGTTCAAATAATAAATATGAGGTTCTCATTTTGTATTTGTAGTTAAATTTTATAATTATAAATACTAAAAGAACAAAAAATTAAAATTAATTATTTTGCATGAAATGTAAATAAAATGCAAACTCAAATATATTTTTTTACAATAACTAATGTTCTATTTTTTATAAACTCATTAGATATAATTAATAATTATTTTTAAATATTATTTAGTAGGGAGAGGACAATTTGTTTTGCTAGTATGAAATTTCTTTTTATATAGCAATTGAAACATTATATTGTATTTTAAATCTTGTAGGAAGCTATAAAAAATATAGTTACAATTACTTCACAGTTGACAGATCCTTCTATAGAGGTGCAAAAGATTTGATAATGTACATATTTATTTTTAAGCTCTAGGAGTCGTGCCAAAAATGGTGAGTGTACAGCCTTGATACTCATGCATATATATTTTATCCAGGTTCTATTTGGAGTTCTTCATCAACTTCTTCATGAAAAATGAGAAGATGCAACAATAGAATAAAGAGATGCAAAAGGAAATTAATGAATTGAAAAAAAGAGGTTAGAATGTTTATAAAAGATGAGAAAATGCAATAAAAGATTTTGAAAATAGAGAAAGTAATGTGCAAAGTTGGCAGAGGCATCATTTATTTTTTATCATTCTGAAGATAATCTATCTAAATCTCTAGAGGACAATACTCTTCAGAAGAATGACTCGTAGTTGAGTAACAACTATTTTTACTATGGACACATTAATAGTCTTGGTAGGGTTTGATTTCTATGACTATATGTATGATTAAGTTAGGTATGTACAATGATTCATGTGATAGATATATTCTATTTATTATATCACACATGTCAAATAAATTATTGAGTTGCCTCACAAGTAGTGATACATTAAACATTCATAGCATGACCATAAATACGTTCTCACCTCCAATGGTCATCCTTACCATCCATGTTAGCTTTCTAGTGTATTATTTTACCCCCCTCTTTTGTTGTTTCTTCTTATTGCTTTACAATAGTGGCACTTCCTTCTTTGGGCCTTCCCTATTTGAATGTCATATCTTTGAGAAATGTAATGGCTTCTTCTTTGATTCTAGATTTTTACTTCTCTTATTATATCTCTAAAGTTATGGTGTTGAGCACAGCCACGATATTGTCTTTAAAGTTCTACTACTCCATTTCATTCTATAACACTAAAGTCATGGTATTTTACATGGCCATGGCTTTATCATTGAATTTATAATGAGTAATTTCTTTCTATAACACCAAAGTTATGGTACGATGCATTGTCATGGCTTTGTCATTGAGCTTGTGATGAAAATTTTCTTTATGTAATACCAAAGTCATGATGCTAAAAAATAGTCGTAGCTATGGGCTTAAAGAATCATAATCATTGCTAGTTTGAATCTATGATATTTTTTGTGAGGGGTTTTAAGTGTAATTATATAAATATGATGTTTATTTTATGACAAAACAACTTCATCATGCATTAAAAAAAATCTTCGGTTGCTCCCAAGTAGTGTTATATTTAATATCACTAGCTAGACCATTAATAACTTTTCTCCTCCTTTGAAAATCTCTACTATCAAGCTTACTTCTCTATATAATTTTTGATCATTTTCCTTTTTTTAATTTTAGTATTAGTCATTAATGTTGAATTAGTAATCTTCTCGATGATATCATTTATAAAGATAGTTGGGATAAACTACCTCTTCTTTATTTTTGAGCTTTCTATGATATTGAAAAATACCATGAATATTACTAGTTATTTTGATAATTATTCTTAATGAGTTTGTAGGAAAATAACTTTAAATAGAACAATTTTATGATTATAGTTTTGATGGATAATGACAAATAATAGCGAAATCAGATAGTTTTTGTGTGAAATATAATATTTGGTTGAATTATTGATTGGAGGTAAGCAAAATTTTATGTAAAGTCATAATATTTCTCATATTATGTCTTAATTACACATTCAAGAGCATCTAAAATAGGCTTCAGTATCTATTCTTGGTTGAAAATCTATACAATGAGTTATGATAATCTTCATACTCCATGACTCTCAACCTTATTGACACAATCATTTTACTATGGAGCATAATTTTTAAGCTGTGAACCTTTCTTAAAGTTATAGTCATACTAGCTTGATAATACTTAAATGGCTGCAATATTAATTTTATGTCATTATAGCTAAGAATTCCACTGGTACTAAAAGCCATGATATTCTCGAGCACCATGACTTTCTCTCACTAAAGCTACAAATATTAAGGTAAAATCTATGATGATAATCTAGTGCCATGACTTTTTTGTTATAAAGACTTACTGAGAGTATTTACTTAAATCTTGGTCATTTCATGAGCCATGACTTTTTGCTCTAGAGAAAATATGAAAGTAACAATCATTCATAGTACTGTGACCTTGGGTTAAAGAAGATAAATGCATTAGCTATAGTCATTTCTCTCATATTCAACTTCATATAATAGAGAGGAAATACATGAGTAAGACATATTTTTAGTGCCGCAACAATCTGATAATGAAATAGACCAAAGCTATGGTAGTTCACAATTCTGCAACTTTGTGTGACAACTTTATGTTACAAAGATGCAATATTGAAGTCATGGATAACTATCTATTTAGTCTCTTTGAGTTGGGTAGGGATCACTGGGTCAGTCAAACTTGTCGGTAATCAAGACTAATTATTTCAAAGTTAGTTCTACATTATTCTAGCTCCTGTATATGTAATTTGTTTAAACTTAATAATCTGTTTTAATATTTTTATGTAAGTACAGGAAATGAAATATTAAAAGCTCGGGGATGCAGCAGTAGCACAATAACGGAGGACCCTCTTCGGTTAAATGAACCGGCTGTTTATTTTCTGTATAAAAACATTTGTATTTATTTTTTTTGGGTGGCTGTGTTTTTTACCCGGTTGAACTATTCATCGTCTCTTCTCCTCTCTCTCTGTGCGATTTTTCGCGACCGCCGTGCTGCATACTGTAAGACATACATTTCTTGGTTTTAATCTGTAACGCATAAGCATTTTCTGGTGGAGGTAGCTAGTCGTACTGAGCGACTAGCGAACCACATTATTTGCTGTATTGTTTTTTCTCATTTTGATTCTGTCGTGGATGTTTGTGGATTGGGATATATATATTGCTCGTTTCTGTGTTGTTTCTATATTTTCTGTTTTTAATCTCACTACCCGTGGAAGCGTGTTTACCCAACACTAGCCTTATTTTATCTCTACTACTATTTGTACAAATTTTGCTCATATTTATTTTTTTATTTTAAAATAAACTCTATATTTGTGACATAGTATCGAATCAATTTTTTCTTATTTGTACTATATCATCACACCTTGATTTCTCTTATATTCCCCGCACCATGATTAATGACAAACTTGAATCATCCCCTGTACTAGTTTAACATATTCAATTAGAACACCCTAGTTTCACAACATATGTTATCTCTATCGATGATAACTAGTCTTAAGTCATGGAAAAGTAGATTACAAGGCATGAAAAGTTTAAATATCCAATGAGTAAAATATCTCCAAATGTTACAGATACTTCTATGTGAAGTGGTATGATGAGAATCAAAAAGTCAAAGGATGGTTATTGACCTTTATGTCATCGAATATTATGAAATGTTATGTTACATTAATGCACATGAAATAAGGGTTGCTTTTTCCAAAGCATTACATGATGGAGTAGATGAATTGCAACTCTTTGCTTTGAATCAATGAACATTCTCTACCAAACAAGTTGGTCATCCTTTTTTCACCTATTTATGGTGATATAATAAAAATTTTCAAGAGGTTGATCATCCCGATAAAATTCTTTTGAAAGATCTTAATGGTGAACAAGATCTTGAAGAAACTTATGCATATGCTCGGTAAAATTTTGTTAATCAAGCTACATTGAATATTCAGAGCAATCTGCTATTATAGCTCACTGACTCAAGTATCAACATCTACAAACATGCCTAAAATTAGATTGCATATTTGGTCCACTAAACCATGACCAAAATTAGTCATTTTGATCATAAAATCGCAACTATGAAATAGAAGATACATGACCAGAACATATGTATCATCATTGTGATGGAATCGGATACACTAAGTCAAGGTGCTATGAATTGATTGGATTTTTCCAAAGGACCCCGCAAAAGAAATTCAAAGGACCATCATGCTTTTGTTGTTATTGTTGAGCCTAGTAATGCTTCTACTAGTAATTAATCCTGAGAAAGCTTCCTCTTTCATTATTACTTATGCGAATGTAGGTAAGACTCTTCATACCCTTGTTCGTAAAAGTGATTGGATAATTGATTCAGGTCATAAATCATATAACCTTTGACAATAATTATATTCAATCCATAAAATATTTAGACCAACATATAGTGTCTATAGCTGATGGTACCCCCTCTCATGTGTTTAGAGAATTTTCAATTTTTCTTACAAAAAATGCGAATTTAGATTTAGTTTTGATTGTCACTTTCCTTAATCATAACTTATTGTGTATTGCTCAAATAACCATTGCTCTAAATTGTGTTGCAATTTTTTGGCCGAACCTTTGTGTCCTTAAGTACATTTGGACTCAAAAGATAATTAATTATGGAGCTAGGAGAGGAAAGATCTAAAACATGGATCTAATGCATGAAAGCTCAAATCAATTGACTTGAGTTTTTTTAAGATAATACACCTAATAAACTTTAAAGTTTAAAAAATTTGTTGTGGCACAGTCATTTAAGCCATGCATCTTTTGGATATTTACAAAAATTATATCCACAATTTTTTTGTAATTGACTATTTCATATTTTAAGTGTCACATTTGTGAATTGGCTAAAGGCTAAAAGTCATCGTGTTTCATTTTAAATTAGTTTGAATAAATTTTTTTATCCTTTTAAGGTTATTCACTATGATGTATTGGGGCCGACAAATACTTTTTCCTTGAATGAAGCATGTTGGTTTTTTTTGGTGATCACACTCTTATGGCTTTGATTTGCTTGATGAAATCAAAGAGCGAAGTGAGTTCCTTGATTTATCAATTTCAGAAATTGATAGAAACTCAATACTACCCTAACATTCCAATTATTCGTACTGATAATAGATGAAAGTTTATCTATCAAGAATTAAAATAGTACCTAAAATTATAAGGCATTGTTCGTCAGACTACTTGGCCTTGCACCCCTTAACAAAATGAGGTAGCTAAGTGAAATAAATCATCACCTTATTGAGGTGGTTCATACATCCTTGTTTGAGCTCACATTCTCACCAATTATTGGGGTAAAGTTGTTACCATTATAGCCTACCTCATCAACCATGAATGAAAAAAATCACATCCATCAGTTAGTATCAAAAGCAAATCAACAATCATATTGTCATCCATCTCATTCCACTTATCTTTAGGGATCTTGATGGACCCTTTTCCAATTGCATATAAGTAATTATCTTTCCTAAAAGTTATTTTAATTTTTAATTTTCATAATGAAAATTTATTCTTGTTGAATTTTCATATTTCAAATTTTGCTGTCATTTAATTTACTTTTATAGTGAATAGTAGTTAAGAATAATAATAACTATTTATATTAATATACCATAAAATTTTCTCCCTAAGTGCAGGGGTGCAATACCCTCTTTAAAACCATAGACATTGGGTTCTTATCGTCTCTTTTAAAAATTTTTTTAGATATGTATTAACAACAAAAGTTACTAACCATGCCTTTGATACCACTATTATAAATAAAATCTGTATCAATAATTTGAAAATTGAAAATTCAACCATGAGACAATTTAATAAACAAAGAATAAATGAAATACAAGTAAAAGGGGATTGGGATTTGGGATGAATTTCAAAGGAGGAGAAACCTCCTTTTATAAAAAAACAACTAGGGAATGCCAAAGGGATTTCTAATGTGGGCTAGGTGAGTTTCACCTAACCATGCAGTTATAAATAAATAAAAATATATATTTATATTTATTTATTTATTTATATTTATTTATTTATAATATACAAATATATAGGTTTATATACATACATACATATATATATATGTGTGTATGTATATGCATACATACTATATAGGTTAATATATATACATATACATGTTTATATACATATAAATATTATATAATAATTGGATTAAAAAAACATCTTTCAAATTCAAAAACTAGTTTTTGATTCAAAACTTGCTTATCTTGATTTAATTTTTGTTTTTTTAAGTGAAGACATGTTTGCGTGTTCATGAGCAAAATCATGTTTACAATTTTAAGTATACCAAAATATATTTTTACTTAAATATTAAACTTTTATTTTTATTTTTTGTAACTATATTTTTGGTGGGTACAAGAAAACATGATTTGCTTGAGATAATAGTCAAAAAGAAAGATAATCAAGTTGACAAAATAAAAAAAGGAAAAAGATGTGGGAATGCATTTAGAAACAAAACAAAAGTCTTTGAGTTTTATTTTTTATTTTCAAAAAATTGAGAGAACATATTTTGTTGTTTAAAAACTCTCTTATCATTGCACACATATTATGTTCTTCAAAAATAAATTACTGAGCATTATATTCTTTAAAAAATGCATGGAAATGAAGTGACACTACTTTTTCTTTTATTCCTCCTCTAACATTGCACATAGTGAGGTTGTAGATGTGTGGTGTGGTGTGCTCTCCAATCAGGAGTAAAGCAAAAGAAAATACTTGAGCACTCAAGGATTGATTTGCTGGAATACATGGAGTTATTTTATTAGTCATTCTAAATGTTTTATTTTATAATTTTTTTATTTTTATGAATATCAAAACCTTAAGTATGTAACTGAATTACTTATTTTATGCTAAAATATAATTGGGATTGGATACATTTCAAGGAGGAGGAATCTTCTTTTATAGAAGAAAAAGTTGTAAATCCCAAATGGATTTCCAATGTGAGCAAGGTGATGTTTCACTTACCTTCATTAATGTTACATTCTCCCATTTGAAAATTACATTTCTCAATTGTCTATGCTTGCTTATGTTCTTGATAAACCACATGAAGTTCTATATCATTCAAACTTATCAATGTTGATAGGTTTGGTGAAAACATCCGTTATGTTCTTATCAATGTGAATCTTTTGCATATTCATACTTTCTTCTTCAACTTTCTCTCATACAAAATGATATTATACTCAGATATTTTTTCTTCAAATGAAATACTAGATTTATTACAAAATGTAGAGAACTCTGACTATCACAAGATAAAGTAATTTTATTTTATTTGTATCCAAGCTCTTCCAATAGTATCTGCAACAAGATTATCTCTTTACTAGTTTGTGTAGCTACAACATATTCTACTTCTATCATAGAAGTAACGATAACTTTGAAAACCAACTTATAGCTCCTCTAGCAAGAGTAAAAACATAATGCGTGGTAGACTTATTACTATCAACATCTCTAGCATAGTCTACACTAACATATCATCTAATAATAAGGTTCGAACATACATAACATAATGTAGCATTTGAGTTTTCTCTAATATATCTAAGAATCCTTTTCATAGTACTCCAATGTTCTATGCCATGATTTGTCATGAATCAACTTACTACTCTCACTGCTTATACAATGTCTGGCCTCATATAAATCATTACAAATATTAAAATTTTCACTACTAATGTAATACATACAATGGTTTGAACTGAGCCTATTATACTTAAGGCTAATGATAAATGAATCAAATATCTTATACCAACATGTCAGTGCCTATTTTAGATCCTATAAATATTTTTTTTACTAACAAACCAAGTTCTCCTTACCTATTTTAGCAAATCCTTCTGGCTGGAACATATACATTTTTTATTCAATTTCTTCATGAAGAAATATAGTTTTGACATCGAACTACTCCAAATATAAATCAAATGTAGCACACATAATTATTACTACTCTAATTATTATAAGTCAAACCGCTAGAGAAAAAATCTCATTGAAGTCAATATCTTTTTTCTGAGCATATCTCTTTAACCACCAATCATTGCATGATACCTTTCTACTTGATCATTGCTATCTCATTTTATCTTTTAAACTCATTTGTTACCAATAACTTTTCTTCTTAATAGAAATAGTTTAGCTTCTAAGTCTCGTTCTTATGTAGAGCTTTAATTTTTTCTTTTATTACTATGATCCATAGAGATGTATCTAGATTAATTGAAGCTTCGTGAAATATTGAAGGTTCTCCATCATCTATTAGAAGACAATATGCAATATTATTCTCCGTAACATACTCCGAGTGTCTAGCTGATGGCCTTATATCATGTGTTGGGCGACTACCTTCTTGAGCCTCAAACTTAACTTGCTCTTGTGTTTTGTGCTCTGATTCATCCTCTATAGATAATAGAACATCTTGTTTATGATTATTTTCTACTTTTACGGCATTAGTTTTTAAAGTTTCTATTAACGTGCTATCATTATCATTATTTCTTGGTAGATGATTTTCTACAAATATTACATCTCTAGTGATAATTATCTTGTTGGTAGAGTGATCCCATGAGAAATACTCCTTCACTTCATTAGCATACCCTAAAAATATATACTTTTTGAATTTTGAATCTAACTTTGTTTTTTCTTACGTATTATACATCACATATGTAAGACATCCAAAAAAATAAAGTAGATTAATCTACTAGCTTACCAATCCACATCTCGATCAGCATCTTCAAATCAATCATAATTGATGATAACTGATTTATCACATAAGATGTAGTGCTGGATGCTTCTACCCAAAAAGAATTGGGTAGACTCACATTCCTCAATATTTCTCTCATCTATTCTACAAAGGTTCTATTCAACCATTATGCTATTTCATTTTAATATGGTATGTATATGATTGTGAACTATTATTTGATACTTTTATTGCATACAAAGAGCAAGAAACTCATCATTTATATACTCTCTTCTATTATCTATCAACAAATACTTAATCTTTTTCTTAGATTCAAGTTCCACTCATACTTTGAAGTCTTTAAAATTTAAAAAAATATCTAACTTCTTTTTGATTGGATATATCCAATATCTCATTGTGTAATTTTCAATGAAATATAAAAATATTTTACTTTTTCTTAGGCTATTTCTAGTATATATCATACATCAAAATGTATCATATCTAGAAAGCATTCACTTTTTATAATTAATCTACTAAAATCTAATCTTTATTTTGCATACTTATAAAATAATACTCACAAAAAAGTAAATTTTTTGATTTGAGCCATAAAAGTAACTTTTTGTTAGAGAGAATCTTTAACCTTATTCTGACATGTGGCCTTGTTTGAGATACCACATCATCATTGATGCTTTTCTTTTACTACTTGATGAAACATATGTATCAGCTTCTTGTATTATATCTACTCAAAGTATGAATAAATTTGGTGTAATTTTTTCTCCCTTTAGAACAAGTGTGCCTCTCACAATTTTTATCATTTCATTCTTAATATGAGTTTTATACCCAAGACTATCTATTTCTCCTAGAGACAATATATTTTACTTCAAGTCTATAACATGTTGTACCTCTTGAATAATATGAATCATGACATCAAATATTTTTATTTTTGATAGTACTGATACCAACAATCTTCAAAGCATGATCATTACCCCTGTATACAAAACCTCTATGATTAGTTTATAATTGTGAAACCAATCTCTTCGAGATATCAAGTTCCATGAGGTATGACATCCCCTTTAGCATTTGATAACTCATCATCCCCAATCTTTTTCTAAAACTAACAATATGTTTTGAAATGTATTTTCTTGCCAAAGTTGTAGTATTTAATATTTTTCTTATTTCTTGATTTTGATCTAACATAATTATGACTCTCAGTGGGGTCATGCTCCATTTATCTCCATCGTATCACTGTCAAGGATTCTACTTGTTGTGCATTTGCATATCTATCTTTTTTTTTTGCATCTATTTTCTTCTTCTAAGATAGCAGAGGCAAATACAATTGAAGATTAGACTGTCTATCGAAAAATCATTTATCAGATTGATGATGATTTGATCATATGAATTAGGTAGACTTTAAAGTAAAATCTTAGCATGTTCAACTTCTTCAATTTTATGACCCAATATAGTAAGTTGAGAAAATTAAATATTCAAAGTATTGATATGATCAGTTAGCATAATTGATTCTATCATCCGAAGAGTGTAATATCTTTTCTTTTAGTATATCTTATTATGAAGTAACTTCACTTTGTACAATCTTGTGAGTGTATCCTAAATTTTTTTTTGTTATATTCTTTTCTACCACACTCAATAAATTCTATCAACTAAAGTCAAATGCATATTGGCAATCGTATAACCACTCATCTCATTTTACTTATCTTCAGAAATCCTAGTGAAATTTTTCTAATTGTATTTAAGCAATTATATTTCCTCAAACTTATCTTAATTTTTATTTTCCATAATGAAAAATTACTCCCGTTGAATTTTTTTTTATTGCAAATTTTATTGCCATTTATTTTACTTTTACTTTGAATAGTAATCAAGAATAATAAATACTATTTATATCAATACACAAAAATATTCATAGGTAAGTGGAGGGGTGCAATACCCTCTTAAAAACTATAGACCTTAAGGCCCTTATCTCCCTTTTAACAGAATTTTCCTAGCCATACATTAACCACAAAAATTATTATATAAACCCCACCTTCGGTACCACTATTATAAAAATAGGATCCATAATAATAATTTAAAAAAAGTCAAACCTTATGACAATAAAATAAACAATACAATAAAAGAAATATAAGTTGATAAATTATATTAGAGCAAGATTGATATCTAATAAGTAATATTGGTGGAATATTGATGTTAACATATAAAATATAAAAGTGAGATTGATACCAATAAAAAGTTAATGAGCAAGGTTCATACCAATAAGTTGTATCAGAACCAAAGTGATACTTGATGTTAGTATTATAGGTATTAATTAATTTATAATAAATGTGTCAAATGGGTCATGTTGTACCAACATGACCTTGTTTTTTTGTAGTCCAAGCAAGCCATAATGTCACATTAGCATGATGTTGCACACCTCTAGTAAGAAAGTGCATATAGACATGGTATGATGGCTCCTTGGTAACTTGGGTCTCAAAGGATTTAGGTAGACCACACACAAACTCCAAACAACTTGATCACTAGGCATGGGTTGGGCCTCCCCTAATATGACTTGATCACTAGGAATGTGATATTTGGCTAACCCTAGTTCAGCCTCACCTGACCTGATACTTTTTAAAAAAAAATAGATCATGAGTTACGTACCAAGTACCAACTCAGGTTTGGATTTTCTACCCAACTTGTGGCATGACTTGGACATATTTCATCACCTTACTTCGATTTAGCCAATGTGGGCTAATTTCATGAGTTGTGTCATGGCACATGCATTTGTGGCAAGAAAGCCAAATATCACAACCTAGCCCAAGCCATTCCACCATATTAGCTCGTGCTTGTTCTAAGCCTTGGTCTAGTCATGTTGGTTTGTGCCAGAGTCTCTCACCATATTAGCTCGTGTTTGTGATTGAAATTTTTATTTGTGTGGATATTAATTGTTATTTGCTACATCTTTGGGAAGGAAGAAATAACTAAGTCAAAATAATTTATTTAAAAAATAAAATATTAGATCTTTAAATGGTTAAAGATTATTTTGACTTAGTTGTTTTAAAACCAAAACCTAGTCTAGAATGTATTTGGATTGACTAAATATATTATATGAAAAAAATAAATATCAATTCCATATATGTCTGCATAATCAACTTTCTAAAGTAAAACAATCCCCACATATTATCTCAATCTCATCTAACCATTGGTGGATATCTCATATGAACAGGAAGAAGAATAGAGGTGTATCACTTTCATTCCCTTTTTCAAGAAAATCGAGAATGATCGATCTAGGTACCCCATATGTTTGTTCTGAAACACATAGGATTCTCATAAGTGTCCTTCATTTTAAGGCCACTTTTACGTTAATCATTTCTAAGGATCTTACAAATCAAAGATGGCCTTATGTGTGGTACAAAAAAAAATTGAAGTTTCTTCTATAACCACTCCTATGATCTATCAGATCATTGAGGAACTTACAACTTCAAAGGAAAAGAAAATGTGCCAGTGAAAATATGAATATCCTCATATGATTGTTGAAGAAGATATAATTTCTGGAAACTTTTTTATTGAGCGAGGAGTAATAATTAATTTTTGGGTCTGCAAGAGAAGCTAAATTTCATGTGACAAATATTTATAAAATTGGAACTATATTTTATTTTGGTTTTCCTAACTAGCACAAAGGAGAAGAATCTAGAAATTATAATTTAGTTTGGTTTTTCCAACTAGGACAAGTGAAGAGATTCTTGGGTTTGCAGGTTGGACTAACCGTGTCGGTCAAAATGATTTAGTTATATAGTATAGACAAAATTAAATTTGGTGTAATTTAAAATTAAATTTTGTTTAATTATAATATATTTTTCTTTATTTTCATTTTGTCATGTTTTTTTTTGTGCACGTGTTTGCAGAAGAATACTTTATAATCTTCGAATTTAGAGTGGAACAGAAAAAGAGAAGACTGACATGAAAAAAATAAAAGAAAACTAAAAAGGATAAATACTTAAGGTGGTGGCATGTGATTCAAAGTTTGGAGAGAGATGCATGAATAAACAAAAGAAAGTGAAGATAAGTGAGACAAACTAAAAATATTACAAATTTTTTATCCAGATCAATGAAAGAATAACTTTTCTTCTTCAACGACTCCATATAAAAGAGTTTGTGGTAATCAAACAATAAATAAGAATAATAGAATATTATGTTATTCGAAATATATGCATAAATGCTCTAACTTTCTCACTTTCTTCTATTCGAGTGTCTCCTCTCACACTCCACATAGTCATGTTATTGAGGACAGAAAATGTGGTGTGGTGAGCTTGGGCTTGGAGCACAAAGAAATATACAGGAGCTTGGGCTTGGAGCACAAAGAAATATACAGGAGCTTGGGCTTGGAGCACAAAGAAATATACAGGAGCTTGGGCTTGGAGCACAAAGAAATATACAAGAGCTTGGGCTTGGAGCACAGTAAAATATACAAGAGCATGGGCTTGGAGCACAGAGAAATATACAAGAGCTTGAGCTTGGAGCACAAAGAAATACACACGTGCATAGGATTTGTTCTTTGAACATGTGTGTGAACACTAGAAATGATTTAGTAGTTTTAGAGATGGATTTTCCACTAAAATATAATTAGGATTTTTAAGTATTTTCTTTTACAATTTATTGATTTTATAAAAATTAAAATCTTAAGTGTGTCATTAAATATTTGACTTTAGTTATTCTATGTAAGCATAATATGTATTTGTAAATGTGTATGTTCAATCAATTTTTTGTGATCTACGAGGGAGATGGAGCAGAATATATTTTTTTGCCAAAATTAAAAATCAAAATACTTGACAGAATTGAAAATTTTATTTTTCAACATAATTGATATTTAAACTTTATGACAATTAAAAAAATGAGAATTTTTGTTTTGGTGCATCAAACCCAAAATAATGTTAAAAATACTTTTTTTTCCACATTAATAATAATGTATTAAAATAATAAATCATTAAGTTTTGATATATTGAAATACAATAACCCAATTTTATCTCTAGAAGTTTGAAAAAAAAAATTTATGAACTAAACCTTTTAGAATTCAAAAACCAATTTTTGAATTTAAAAACCATTTTTAAATTTTTTAAGAAACTGTCAAGCTTTAGTGGGGTTCAAACCCACATCTTATATTCATTTGGTTGTGCCTACAATAATCCAATTATCCGGTCCAACTATTAGCATCAAATCATTTGGTAGTCAAAATGATATATACATACACTCACTCACTCACTCACTCGTTTACTCACCCACACACACACACCAACATATTTAAATATATAAATAAATATATATATATATATATATATATATATATATATATATATATATATATACATATATATAAATACATATATATATATATGTGTGTGTATATATATACACACACATGTATACATATATTTTTATATGTTTTAAAATCAGAAAGTGGGCGTAAATTTTGAAAAGTGGTTTTTGAGTTCTAAAAATAGTTTTTTTAATTTGAAAAGTGATTTTCTAATTAAAAAAGTTTTAGGATTTAATTTTTTTAAACTTTCATGGACAAGTTTAATATATTTCACTTTAATGCACTTTTATTTTAATTTTAAAAAATAATGTTTTTTAATATATTTTATATTTGATGATCCGAAATATAAATTCCCCATTAAAAAATTCAATTTACAGTAGAAATAGAGATTAAATTTTTTTATGGAATGTAAATATCAAACTTTCTAGAGAAAAGAAAGTTATATTTGTAAAAAAAATGTTTTCGATAGAATTTAAATTTGTATGTCGTATATATTTTTACTTTATGATTGTGAAAATTATCGCAAAATTTTATCAATTGAACTCTGTGATTTTATGGTATATATAAAATTTATGTGTATACATGTATATTTACACTTGAAGATTAAATTTATTATGTATTTATCAAGTTTTCAAAAAATAAATAATTTACAAATTTTAATATGTATCATCATCATGATTAATGAACTAGAATTTTTGTGAAATTATAAAATGAAAAAATCTCAATGCTAAATTCTTAGCATTGAGACTCGATTTTTTTTCTTTAGCACTTTCTTTTTGTGTTTTGTCTCGTAGAATATCTACGAGAAAAAATATATCTCACTATATTTGAAGTGTAGTAAGGTATCATATGATGAAGGTTTTGAAAAATCTCTTCATTTAGAATGATTTTTATCAAACCAAACTTGGAATAGAAGATTCCAAATTCAATCATATGGTTACATTATTTACTAACTATAATTATAATTATACATAATATTAAACATAATTGAATAACTTTTGGATACCAGGAACTCTGCCCTAGGCATACCAAAATAACAACTTTCTAAAAAATTGTTACGAGTCATATGATCAACAATAGAAAAAATAATAATATTCTTATCATCAAAATGAATAAATGATGCGACTATTTACTAAATAATTATTTATCTTTTCTCATAATGGTAATTATCTTAATATGATTATTTTTCTCATAAAATATTTATGTGTTACATGATATTAGAGATAAACTAATTATTTTTAGAAGAATCTTATTGGGTCACTAGTGTGCCATGACATTCTGTCAACTAAAAGCCATCATTTCTTCTTCTATTTACCAATCTGCAAAAATATTCTGATAAAATTTGTTGAATAATTATATCATACTATGGTCAAAATATGATATTATTTGATAATGATCATCCTATTAAGAACTAGACATATATCTAACATTAAGTAATTAAGTACCAAACTTTGTCCACTCATGTTCCTCTGGTTTTTTTTTTTTCATTACATAGAATAGAGGCCTTGAATTATTTATGATAAAGATGAGTTATGGGGAAAAAAATAGCTATCTTTCATTTAATTAACATGTAAACACTCATAAAATACCCCATTAGTATGAAAACTATGGAATACCTATGAATCATTCTAATAAAAATGACTCGTATGGGTGAGGTTGATCTTTTTTAATGCTGAAGTGGTGACCAAATTATATGCTCTAGTATGAAAATATAATAATGATGATTATCTTTCATAGAAAGAATGACTTCAGACTTCAGCACATATTATTATCTCACTTTGCTCACTTAATGTGCAAAATATTTATTTTGTTGGTAACTTCAAAGAGATGATGCATACACATAGCATTCATCAAGATTCCTTACTAATATTAGTCAATGACACTGAGATCAAAGCATGTAAGGCCCTTATCCAAACATCATGATAAAGCAAGTGATATCCTGTGATGCATATCCAACTTCTCTGGGGATCAAACTCATCAAGATTCCTTACCAAATTGTCATAATATTAGTAGATGAAACTTTAGGTATGATACTGGTTTCCCTAAATCACTATTTATGAAATCCCTAGCTACAATGAAAGATTTTTTTTCTATATGTTGACAATTTCTACATGTATGATGATAATATACTAGTCGACCATCAAAAAAAAATAAAAAAAAAATAAAAAAAAATAAAAAAAAATAAAAAAAATAAAAAAATAAAAAAAAATAAATAAAAATAAATAAAAATAAAAAAAAATAAAAAAAAAATAAAAAAAAAATAAAACAAATAAGAAAAATATACTAGTCAACCATCAAAAAGTCATGATATCAACTAAGAATAACAAGTCACAACAATATAACAATGGGTAGTTTTTATTTGCTCCACACACCATTATTTTATCTATTGTTCAGTATACAATGATGGAATAGAGATGGATTTGACCACATGAATTGAATGGAGTATTTTGATTGTAATGATGCTATAGATGATGTCTCTCATAACTTACATATTTCAGTCACTTAGGTTGTTCATCTTCTAGATTTTTATGCTTAAAAACTGTTATCTTTTACTTATGCTGCCCATCTTGATAAAAGGTTTATATTTTTCTCTTGCATGTTAGTTCTTCTGCTTTAAAGATGAAAGGATGATGCTCATCCAGCTTGAACTCCTAGCTCATATATTGCAGCGTGTTAAACTTTGCTATAATACCAAAAAATTGTTTTCTTAAGATATGAAATAAAAGGTTTATTTCATATTCTCATCTTAAATATCATAAAGTGTGAATGACTAACTCATACAAATCATGTTTTTTTTATGTATCTCATTCATCTGGTGATGTGCAGGAGATCATAGGGCTCTAAATGACTAAATTCAAAAAATTAATATCCAACATTCCAAGATTTAATAATTGATGACCATGTGTATCTTCTTTAGCTGCATATTGGTTAAGGGGAAATTAACCATTTGTTTGACATATGTTTTCAACTAGTTAGAAATTTTGAATTTTGTATTTGATTGCACTGATAATTATGCTGTAAACTACTTAAAAATGAAATAAAACAAATATTACCTAGGAATCTCTTAATTTCATTACGCTTAAATATGAAAAGGTAAAATTGATAGAATGATAAGATGCTTATGATTGGAACTTATAATAAATGGGAAGCATCATTTGTCACATCAAATAACTAAAAATTTTCTTAAAAAATCAAATTTTTATTAAATATACAAATTTGAATGGAATCGACCAAGTGTGATTTGGTACCCCTCACTAAAAACTTTGAGATCAAACTCATAACACTGGGATTTGATCAATGCAGATATTAAGAAAATAGAGTATTATCATCAAATTTGAGCATCGACTAACATAAACTTAATAAAGTTTTAGTAATTGTATGAACTTAGTAAAAACCTAACTATTTGATTGATAACTTATTATGCATTAATTAGTATGAGGGGACAGATAAATGTGATTGTACATATCATTAAAGTGAAACATCTTAGTAATTGATGATCATCAACCAAAGATAACATAAAAGATGGTTCGAATTTAATGATAAAGTTGAATTTGTGTGATCGCCCTTGTACTTCACATACCCTTTATTATATTTTACCAAAATATTACAAGAGATGAAAAGAAAATATTAAAACATATAAATAAACTGTTTATTTTTCATTTTTTAAGCTCCTAGTTGCATGATGTTGATAATATTAAGATAATATTATATTTTACCTCTCAATTATTAATTTAATAGAAGACCCAATCTCAACAAATACTAAATAATAAAATATCATTACTAGATGCACCAATACATGTCATAAACGACATATCCTTGCATTTGCTCTATATGTATAATATATATTCAACATGCACTATAGCACTATATATATCTCAAATATATATATATATCAACCAATAGCTCACTAAATAGTCCAATTGGATAGATTGTTGATCGCCTTCTTAGAGACTATGAGTTTGATCCAACGAGCTACTGAAATTCTATTAGGAGAGGGAAACATGCATCCTAGAGTATATGTGGTTGGCTTCAGGGTCTAATTGGGTCCAGCTATTTCATCTATTAAAAAAAAAACATATATATATGATACATACGTGTGTGTGTGTGTATCATGCAGATGAATATATTTGTGTGTATGTACCATATATGCTATATACAACTTGAACATATGTTGTGACTATAACTCACTCAAATATACATACCTATTTGAGTGAGTCATATATTCAACATGCACTAGATATATTTAGAACATATATATCAACCAATAGCTCAGTATTCCGATTGGATAGATTGGTGCTCGCCTTCTTAGAGGCTATGGGTTTGATCTCCACGAGCTACTGAAAATCTATTGGGAGAGGGAAACATGCATCCTATAGTATATGTGGTTGGCTTCATGGTCTAATTGGGTCCAACTATCTCACTTGGTTTAAAAAAACCTATATATGATACATACATGTATATATATACATTATATATATATATATATATATATATATATCATGCAAATGAATGTGTGTGTGTGTGTGTCATATATGCTATATACAACATGAATATATGTTGTGACTATAACTTACTCAAATACATATACCTATTTGAGTGAGTCATATATTCAACATGCACTAGATATATCTCAAACATATATATCAACCAATAGCTAAGTAGTTCGATTGGATAGATTGGTGCGCTCTTTCTTAGAGGCTATGAGTTTGATCCCCACGAGCTACTGAAAATCTATTGGGAGAGGGAAACGTGCATCATATAGTATATGTGGTTGGCTTCAGGGCCTAATTGGGTCCAACAATCTCACTTGGTTAAAAAAAACATCCCTGGCATGATACCTGCATAACCTATATATGTATGATACATACATGTATATACACATCACATATACCATGCAAATGAATATGTGTGTATGTGTGTGTGTGTCATATGTTGCTACATACAACACGAACACATAGGTTGTGATTATTACTTACACAAATATGTATACCTATTTGAGTGAGTTCATATATGTATGCAATGTACGTATATATATATATATATATATATATGTGCCTATTTGAAGACGTGTATGTAAAACATGAACATATAATTTTATATGCGTACAACAATGTGTGTGTGTGTGTGTGTGTGTACGTGTGTGTGCAACATATATGTTTGTCCTATGTATACGTATACAAAAATAGCAGGTGGGTGGTGTATAGGCCTATATGTGTAATGTATATGTCATGTAGATGCTTACACACAATGTGTATCCCATTTTCATGTATATGATCCATGGGGATGTGGTTCGTTTCAAATGATTTGATCGAGAGAATATTAACGAAATTGATTGTCTACCAATGCAACCCTCACGCAACCTCTATTCTGTATATCCTGTGTGTGTGTGTGTGCGTGCGTGCGTGTGGGTGTGAGAATGCTATTTTATTCAGCTTTATGATTAAGTGTGCTCTCCCTGCTACTTGTAGTCAAATATGCCTTTTAAGTTAACGGTTGATTTGAATTTTTCCTTCAATTCGTCTGGATTAGATTTCTGGAGAAGAAAACACACCCATGTGAGTAGAGTAAATTTTTTTTTTTTTTTCCATTGTTCATGTGCTGCAGGGAAGATTTAATGCGTCCTATTACTCGATCCATCCATTGAATCCTCACTTCCCATCTAATAAATTTGGTCGCTGGATGCAATTTCCATCTTTATGCTGGTGTTTTCCAGAAATCTTTGATTTGCTGCGGCCCTCGACGCCATGATTGATTTATAACTCTTGTTGTCCCGAGTCTGTGTTTCAGTTCGGTTCTGCTGCTTCGATTTGGGAACCAGTACTTTCATCCATGGAGTTGCAGTAATAGCGCGATGGGTGGGTGTGCTGGAGAAGAAGACAACCAGTTTTTTGACGCGCGGGAGGAAATTACTTCCGTCTCCGATGTGGAATCGGATGTTCCCGAGAGATTTGACTCGGTTTCTCATTCGAGCGGCGATGTCGCGATCGCATACGGTGCTTCTTATGAAGTTTGGTCCAGAAATCCGATGAGTGTTGACGAACGACGAAATAAGTTCCTGCGATGGATGGAGGCGGGATCGGATCGGAACAAGAGGAAATCATTAGAGTCGGATGGTTATCCATGTCGGACGGATAGGATTACTGGAAGAAGCGATGCTGTGTTGAGGAAATCATTACACTTGAACGGCGTTATTCTGTGCCGGAATTGCAGCGGCAAGATCAGTCTGGCAGAGGAATTAGGATCGAGCGAGAGTTTCTTGAGCAGGGATGGGCCTGCCCATGGAGGAATTGGAACGGATATCGAAGAAATCGAACAGGATGAGAAGAAGAGTGACGGCTGCGGATCCGATCAGTCGATGACAGAGGCTTCTCGAAAAAATTCTAGGTCATCTCTGTCGCTGAAGCAACTGATACAGAAAGACGGGGAGGAGACGCACAGTTCTGGATCAGGAGGTACGCCGAGGACGGTGAAGAAGGGTTGGCTGAGTAGATTGCGCACAATTGCCTGTGTCGCGGACCTGCAAGGTGACGTCGAAGCACCCAAGTGCAGCAACGGCAATGGATTTCAATGGCGGCGTGGGCTGCGAAGGGTGAAGGTTCGGCAATGCGGGAAGCGAACGAAGGAACTCTCTGCCCTGTACATGGCTCAAGACATTCAAGCTCATCGAGGTCCTATCTTGACGATGAAGTTCAGCCCCGACGGGCAGTTTCTTGCAAGTGCTGGTGAAGATGGGATTGTTCTCGTGTGGCAGATTGTAGAAGACGATAGATCATCAGATGAACATGCTATCCCTGAAATTGACCCGACCTGCTTGTACTTCACTGTGAATCATTTCTCTAAACTGCAACCCGTCTTCGTCGAGAAGGAGAAGAACAATTACAGAGAGAGGAGCTTGAAGAAAACATCGGATTCTGCCTGCGTCGTTCTCCCTCCTAAAGTTTTCCGGATTGCAGAGACGCCACTGCATGAATTCAAAGGTCACAGCGAGGAGATTCTTGACCTCTCTTGGTCGAATAACCACGTAAGTTCATCTTTGTATTCTGCCCCGCGTCCACAGAACCCCCATTTCGCCTGTCACCATCATCTTCTTTCTTTCTGTCACAGCATCTCCTGTCTGCTGCTGATGATAAAACTGTTCGGCTATGGAGAGTTGGGTTCCGCCATTGCCTGAAAGTCTTCCCCCATAGCAATTACGGTGCGATTTCTTCTCGAACAGAACCCTGAGTAGGATTCCGCCATTCCATACCTGCTTCATTCCTCCTCTGTTCGTGCTAATTTTACATTTTCCTGATGTGGGTAGTAACCAGTGTGCAATTCAACCCTGTTGATGGTAACCACTTCTCGAGTGGATCCATCGACGGAAAGGTTCGTATTTGGGCAATTTCCAGCGGCCAAGTTGTGGACTGGACGGACTCGAAAGACATTGTCACTGCTGTGAGTTATCGTCCAGATGGGCAGGTTTGAATCCTCTCCTTCTTCCATAATCCTGCCATGGCCGAAAAACTTTGCCTCCCTCTAAACTATTCCTTCTTTTTTTTTGCCTCCAGGGAGTCATTGTAGGTTCCATGGAAGGAAACTGTCGCTTTTATAACATATCTGGTTTCTCCTCATCTTATTCTTATTCATCTTGTTCGAACAGGCATAAATTTTTATTTTATCAGCAGAATGAATAGTCGGTGTGTTCTTGTTTTGACAGATAGTCATCTGCAACTGGAAGCTCAGATAAGCTTGAGCAGCAAAAAGAAATCATCGAGCAAGAGGATTACAGGATTCAATGTCAGTATTGTTCATTTCGCCATTGATAATGAACACGATGCGCTTCCATTTGACCAAGACTCTTTTTTCTTGTTAATTTCTAGTTCTCCCCCGAAGACTCCAGCACGGTAATGGTGACCTTCGCTGATTCACGCATTAGAATTCTCAAAGATCGTCATCTGATTTGCAAATACAAAGGCACGAGTCGCGTGATCTTCTTCTTCATTTTGCTCTTTCTGCTGCGCTGCGGCGGCCAACTTATGTTTTTTTTTTTTTGCAGTTCCCAGGAGTGGTGCGCCGAACGACATGGTGGGCTGTTTTACCTCGGATGGGAAGCACATTGTGTCGACTTATGATAATTCTATCTATCTGTGGAATTCCATGGGTGGCGCTCCCGAGCATGGTGTGATACAAATGAAGAAGATAAGCTCTCACGAGCGGTTCTCTGCAAATGCCTCTCTCGCGGTGCCATGGTCGGGGATGAAGGCGCCTGCCTGGGAGCGCGAGTTATTTCCATTCTCTTCTCCTGGGTACTTCTCCTTGAGCAAGGAGTACTTCTTGGATTCGTTTCCCAAGGGCTCTGCAACATGGCCCGAGGAAAAGCTTCCTCCTACTTCAACCTCCGTATCGTCATCACCGCTCCATAGAAGCCACCACCACCACCACCACCACCACCATGGGTTTTTCAAGGCTTCGTGCCACACCACCACTGGTTCTCATACGTGGAATTTGGTGATCGTGACTGCGGGTTGGGACGGACGGATTCGATCGTTTCACAATTATGGTTTACCAGCAGGTGACTGATTTGTGTCTCACCGTCCGTCGTCCTCTCTTCATCATCTTCTTCCTCCTTCCCCCGAGCCTCCTCCATTGCTGCCTTTTTTGGGAACCTGCGGTTTGTTCGATTTCAGCCTGAAAGTTTTCCTTTTTGCCTCGATTTTCATTTTTTATTTGCGTTGTGGGATTTTGTATATGCGAATTCACATGGTGCAAGTGTTCCTGGCGCTCAAAATTTTGTATATTTATTCCGGAAATTCTCTCTTCGCTCCCATTTATTTTTTTTTAGCAGAGAAAGATCCTAAGCAATCCATTGCGTCTGCTGCTAACAGTTTCTATTTTTTATGTAATTTTTTTTTGCCTTTTATTCATGGGAGGAATACAAATGAAAATCATTATGGGAATTCCATTTTATGTGTTCGAGATAAAAAAATGATTTAGCACTCTTTTCTTTTAAAAAAAAAATTTTAATCGAAAATAATGATTTTTGAATTCGAAAAGTATTGTTTTTTAATTGGAAAATTGCAATATACCAATGTAAATCAGTAATTATTAATTGTTTTTTTTTTGTATCAAGAAATGGTTTTACATTATGTGTTGGAATTCCATATGAAAATAATATTATTGAAAAAAATAAAAATTGATTCTTGCGTTGAAAAATAGTTTACGGAAAAAAATCATTTTTTAGAATCAAAACTTATATATATGTATATATATATTCTATATAGGCTTATATATGTAGGTACATGTGTATATGTAGATATATTTGTTTATATATCTACATATATAAGTATAGATGCTATATTAGTTTGTGTGTGTGTGTGTGTTACATAAATGTATATAAATAATCATGTATGTTATGTTTATTTAAGTACATAAAAATAACACACACATATAAACTAATATAATGTATATACGTGTGTGTGTGTGTGTGTGTGTGCGCGTGTGTTTAAACATGTGTGTGTGTGTAATATAAGTTGTGATTTAAAAAACTAATTTTTTTTCCATGAAACTCATTTATAGATATGAGATGAGGTTAACATTTTTTTAATACATATTTTTTGTATTTAAAAGCGGCATTCTTTTTTTTTTTTTTTGGAAATTACTTTTTGAATCGAAAATTAATTTTTGAAATTAAAAAATAATGTTTATGATTTATTTTTTTTTAAAGATGCAAGGACTAAATAATTTATATGTATCTGAGTGTACCAAAAATCAATAATTATTAATTCTGGTAATTTTTTTAAAAATAAAAAAAAGCCTTTTTTTTTTACTTATTTTATTTTTAGTACACCAAAACACAAAATCCCCCTAAAAACTAAAGCAGAACCCACATTTTCGCTATTCTAGAGACTATCAACGGAGCACATTAGAGATTCTCTTAATATTTATTGATGTCAAGATATCATATTCTTTGACTATTTATATGAGGAGAAGAAATAATCTTACCTCTCAATTTTACCTTTAGTTAAGTCTAGATGAGATGCATGCCTCTAGTATTTGTGCATACATACTTATCCATGTGTATATGCGCCTCTATGGTGGATGAGTGTATGTGTGTGTCCATACATAGAGACACACATATACAAATTGCTATTGATTTTCGTCAATACAATTGCTTGTAAGGTTAAATGAAATAAGAAATTCCCCATAAGAAATTAATCTTTTTTTAAAAAAATAAATAAATTAAGGAATATTATAAAACTATTATATTATCAGTGTTAATTACATAAATATTAACATATCAAATCTAATAATAAGTATAAAATTAGAAATATTTGGACAAGAATAATACTAAGATAGCTGATTACTTACAAAGTCTTTGTGTTGCATGCTTACATTCATAGTCCTTGTATTACATGCTTATATTCAAAGTTCTTATGCTGCATGCTTATATTGAAAGTTCTTGTGCTGCGGCTGCTTATATTCAAATTCCTTGTATTGCATGCTTATATTCAAAGTTCTTGTGCTGCATGCTTAAATTGAAAGTTATTGTGATGCGGCTGCTTATATTCAAAGTCCTTGTATTGCATGCTTATATTCAAAGTTCTTGTGCTGCATGCTTAAATTGAAAGTTCTTATGCTTCAACTGCTTATATTCAAAGTCCTTGTATCGCGTGCTTACATTCACAGTCTTTGTATTGCATGCTTATATTCAAAGTTCTTGTTTTACATGCTTATATTGAAAGCTCTTGTGCTGCAGCTGCTTTTATTGAAAGTCATGCCTTGGCATAATAGAAAGTATCTTCGTTCATGAATGGCAAGTCACAGTTTCAAGAATTATCAGACACATACTAACGCACTTATTACATGTCTTATACTAAGGGAGAGCCTTAAGCACTGGCCCAACATCCTCTCAATCTATTACCATAAAATGTATGGTTCAAATTTAACTTGACTTATACTACCAGTAGTCCAAAAATGAGTACAAGGGGACAATCACTCAAAAAAAGAAAAAAAGAGAGATAAATGTGGATAAATAGCAAAGTGAACCATGATTGAGAATGATGAACAATCTCTTAGGTGGGCTATAGAAATTGCATTTTGTGGGGCAAGATGGGGAACTACCAAATGTAACCTGGGACAACTTTTTTTGAATGGGTTACGCTTGCATTACACATAGGAAGTTTGCTTCTAGTAGTGTGTAGCGAGCCAATAACCTAAAATGCTTAATCACAACTTGAGTTTACTTGCTGCAAGCATTTCTATCTTCATCTATAAGGTGAATAAAGGTGTGCATGACCAATGGAGAGAGGGACCAATGTGGTCCAAACTATACTTCACATTACAACACACATCTTGGCCCACTTGTTCTTTTGAGTCCATTCATGTTCATTGGAATGTCCTTTTTACCCTTTTTCTTTTATTTTGATTTTGTTAAATTTGTTTCTAACAAATGCATCATATTAAGAGACAACCCCACGGTCAAGATTATTAAAAAGATTAAAAAAAAATAAATTTTTTTTCCTCATCAAATTAAAAAATAGATAATTGAGAGTGTCACTGTCATGAACTTAAACATAGTAAGAGAAAACCACATGTTCATGCTAGAGGATCAAATTCATGTCCCCAAGATAAGAGCATCCATCTTCTTTACCAACCAGACTACTACCGTGATGCTAATTTCACATAGGACGAAAGGAGTCATTTTCATCATCCAAATTTGATTTAAAAAAAAACTAATTTTTTTTTATATTTTAAATAGTTATTAATTGATTTAACAATAGATCATGCCTTTGTACAATAACAAGTGACTCAATTATATATTGACAGTATCGGGGATAAAACAGTCACTATATTAATCTCTCCCAGATCACATACTACTTGAAATTCTTGTGCAAATTGCAATGGCAAGCATCTTTTTATTATAATTGATTTGAAAAATATATCTTCCGAATAAATTTTCTCATTTAGAGTTAAACAATGCCATTAATTTCTTAAATTGAACAAATGGAGCATTTCGTGTTGATGTATGAAAGAGAAAAATAACTAACCTATGCATCTCATTGATTTATTAACCAATTGTCCAAGTCCCAAAATATAAGGTGAAGGAGAAAATTGGTATTTAGCAAACAAATCACAAAAGGAAACCCTATTCCTCTATATATATATATATATATATAAGAATTTTGTTAGTTAACAAAGGGTATATAAAGTATTATTTTTTAAATAATGATGTGAGATTTTTTTTCAAGAAAAATATGGACTTTAAACAATACAATCCTTGAAAAAAAAACAACAAAAAAAACCAAAAAAAAAAAAAAAACCAAAAAGTAAAAGAAAAATATAAAAAAAATATAAAAAAAAATAAAGAAAAATATTAGAAAAATAAAGAAAATAAAGAAAAATAAAAAAATAAAGAAAAATAAAAAAATAAAAAAGAAAAAAAAAAGAAAATAAGAAAAATAAGAAAATAAGAAAAAAAAAAGAAAATAAGAAAAAAAAAAAGAAAATAAGAAAAAAAAAAGAAAATAATAAAAAAAAAGAAAATAAGAAAAAAAAAAGAAAATAATAAAAAAATAAAAAAATAAAAAAAAATAAAAAAATAAAAAAATAAAAAAATAAAAAAATAAAAAATAAAAAATAAAAAAATAAAAAAAATAAAAAAATAAAAAAATAAAAAAATAAAAAAATAAAAAAATAAAAAATAAAAAAATAAAAAAATAAAAAAATAAAAAATAAAAAATAAAAAATAAAAAAAATAAAAAAAAAAAATAAAAAAATAAAAAAATAAAATAAAAAAATAAAAAAATAAAAAAATAAAAAAATAAAAAATAAAAAATAAAAAAATAAAAAAATAAAAAAATAAAAAAATAGAAAAATAAAAAAATAAAAAATAAAAAAATAAAAAATAAAAATAAAAAAATAAAAAAAAATAAAAAATAAAAAAATAAAGAAAATAAAGAAAATAAAGAAAATAAAAAATAAAAAAAAATAAAGAAAATAAGATAAATAAAAAATAAAAAAATAAAAAAATAAAAGAAATAAAAAAATAAAGAAAATAAGAAGAAAATAAGAAAAAAAAAAGAAAAAAATCAGAAAACATCAGAAAAAATAAGAAAAAAATAAAAAAAAAAAGAAAAAAAAGAATTGAAAACTTATTAAAAAAATAAAATGATGCCTTTTGACACCTTTTCGGAATAAAAATATTTCATTCTCGTAAAAAAAATTAATATTTTTTTACATCACGGAGAGATAAATGCGGCAGTTTTAAAAAAGCGGTGAAAGAGACAAAAGAGGCATATCCGGGAGACAATAACGGGAACCCCAGCCTGACCTGACAGCTCCTAGGAAAGAGGAAATACTTGTTTTGCGTACGGCTATCGAATCTCAACAGTTCACCCACGTACGACTCCACTACACTACACTGGCGCACTTGTCGATACACTACCCGATATGTAATAAATTAACTTCATGTCATTAATACATTCCACCATCACATATTTATATATTTTAAATATTGTCCCTTTAGAGACTATATTTTGTTCTTATGCTCACACATACATACATACATACATACATACATACATACATGTGTGCATATGTGTGCTATTGTGTGCATGTGTGTGTGTGTATGTGTATGGGTGTACATGTGTGTGTGTGTGGGTGTATGTGTGGGTGTACATGTATGTGTGTATGTGTGCGTGTGTGTGTGTGTATTTGTGTGTACGAGTGTGTGTATTTGCGTACGTGTGTGTGTGTGTGTATACGTGTGTGTGTCTATGTATACGTGTGTGTGTGTGTGTACAAGCGTGTGTGTATGTGTGTGTACGTGCGTGTGTGTATGTGTGTGTACGTGCATGTGTATGTGTGTGTACACACGAGTGTCTATGTGTGTGTACGTGTGTGTGTGCATGTGCGCGTGTGCACGAGCATTATATATACGCATATATACACACACAAGCCATAGCACAAGGCATTGGTTACAATGGAGAATCAATGTCAAAACAAGCAATGACCAAGGCATGACACAAGGTAGGCTAATCGTGACCAATGGATTGGCTCTGAAATTGCCCGGTGCCCATTAGATTAGTCAAGATGCTCAGTCTAGCTTGAGAGTGCTATTGATCATCAAGAAAGAAGAAAAAAACTAGCCAATGACCCAGAGATAATTAATCAAACAACAAAAGCATGTGCCCACGATATGTGTAGTCTAACTGGAGGGAGTGTTGAAGTAGTGCTTCCTTGGTGGTGCATGTTTGATCCACGGCGGGCTAAACCATATATGAGCCCCTTGGACCCATATATATGGGCCTTATGGCCCATGGATCGAAGCATGTAAGGTCCACATCCCAACTGCTTGATGTAACAAGCCTCTTGGAATAATATATTCGGGATCCCTATGGATCAAACAAGTGTTACTATTGATCAAAAAATTTAAAAAAAAAAAAAAATACTTTTATGTGCTTCATTAGATTATAGAATATAAGAATAGAGTTTATACGTCTCATTATCTGACTATCATAATAAAGATTAACATAACAAAAATAAATATCAAAATCTCCACGAGCTTCAACCACGCATCTACTATTTAAAAATATGATACCTTTACTAGAGTTGACCACCTATATCTCCAAATAATACATATATATTTGAAAAAATCTTTTGTCTAGAATTATGATTGAAAGTATTTATTAAGTTTGAGTAATTTCTAGCTTATTATATATCATAATATATATAACAACTGAGCCCAACGCAGATGCGCTTAAATCATCACCAATACATAGAATCTCATAAGAATTCTAAAATTAAACTTGCTTGATCATGATCACTACTGTGATGATTGACCAGTGTGAAAGTTTATCATATGAATCTACCATATGATTGTTAAGAGGGAATTGACCAGTGTGAAAGTTTATATATGAATTTACCATATGATTAGTAAGGAAGAATTGACCAATGGGAAAGTTTATCATATGAATCTACCATATTGTGAATAAAGAAGGATTGACCAGTATGAAAGTTTATCATATGAATTTACCATATGATTGATAAAGAAGAATTGACCAGTATAAAAATTTATCATAAAATCTACCATGTGATTGATAAAGGAGGATTGACTAGTGTGAAAATTTTGCATATGAATCTACCATGTTGTGGGTAAGGAGTGATTGACCAGTGTGGAATTTATGTTTGTCATATGCATCACTTATGTACATTTGAAGGTAACATAATATAATTATTAATACATATAATGATTCTATGAGACACAGTCTTATAATAATGTAGACTAGCAAGTTCATAGGTAACAAAAATGTGACTCTACTAGTTATAATTATGAACTCTTAGATACATTTTAAGTACCATCTTATCATTACATATAAAAATATATTGAACAAAAACAAGACATTTATCATCACACCAAAACATAATCTCTAATACATGTATTCAATAATAAGTGTCGTGCCCAGTGCATAATTTTTTGAATGTACTCATAATTACACTTAGATACAACTCGCAACTATAAGAACAATAAGTGCCAAACTATTTCTTATGAAATAAAAAAAACAAAAAATAATTAAAAAACAATAAAAATCAAAAAAAATCAAAAAAAATCAAAAAAAAATTAAAAAAATCAAAAAAATCAAACAAAATCAAAAAAAAATCAAAATAAAAATCAAAATAAAAATAAAAAATAGAACAAAGAAAAAACTAAAAAAACTAAAAAGACAAAAAAAAAAAAAATAATAATAAAAATAAAAATAAAAATAAAATCATTTCTTATGAAACATCAAATTCATAAACCAAAAAAAAAAAAAAAACAAAGCATAAAGCTTAATAAACATTATACTTTTTGTTTCATTTGATACCCAATGAAGAATAAGGGAACGTCCTACCCAATGCATAAGGTTGGTATTTTTTACAGTTAAAAAAGAGCTTAATATCCCGATAGTCTTGCTTCTAAAAATCAAAAAAAAAAAAAACACCATATCTAATGAATCTCAAAACCAAAACCTACCACCATTGAATAAAAAATAATTATCATCGCAGCAAAACATAACATCTAATACACACATTCAACAAGTATTGTACCCAGTGCATAATTTTTATGAATGTACAATTGCCAAACCATTTCTCATGAAACACCAATTTCATAAACCGAAAAGAAACAAAGCACAATGCTTTTGTTTTGCATCAGAGGCTATGTCGTGCCAAGTACACAAGGCTTGATATGCCGTGCCGTTCCGTGCCTGACCCGGCACGGTTCGGCACGCGGCACGGCACCCCAGCACGGGTCAGTCCCGCGGTCTTCCCGTATCCCGAACTGCTCGGACAGGCAAGCCCGAGCGGGCCAGGCAAGGCACGGCACGGCCCGCCGTGCCTACGGGCCGTGCCGGGCTCGGCTATTTTTAAACCGTGCCGGGCCGGGCACGACACTGTACAGGAACCGTGCCGTGCCCGGCCCAGTAGCACGAACGTGCCCTAAGAAAACGGGCCGGCCCAGTAGCACGAACTAATGACACCTCTAGGTGCATTAGTTCCTAAACATCCTATTTGGGTGGGTACGAGGAGCTGCAAAACTACAAGTTCGTTGCAGGAACATATAGGAACAAAGATTATGCAATGTATGTGTTGCTACATCAATATAGAGGTGTCAACCGGGCCCGGCCAGCATGAGGCACGATTCGGGCCGGGCTCGTGGCGTGCCCGACCACGGAACCAATCTTGCTGAGGCCAACTGGGCCTCGTGCCGTGACTGGCCCGGCATGGTACCTCGGCACGAGCCGAGAAACTGAATTTTATTTAAATTTAGGGTTTCGGGAAGGCCGAACCCCTAATTTTTTTTTATATATTAGGGGTTCGGCCGACCAGGGCGAACCCGGCTGATTCGTGCCGCGGGCCCGTGCCGGGCTGACCTCCACAGAACCGTGCCGTGCCTGGCCCAGCACGAAAGCACAGTCGGGCCAGCCCGGCACGTCCCCTTCGACACCTCTATATCAATATAGCCAAGCCATCGGCGTAACAACCTGTTGATCCAATGTCGATCCAACCCTTGAATTGATAGATAAAGCCCTGCGAGAGCAGTAAAAATAATGTCCAAAAAAAGTAATTTTTGATTCCGATATTTACCAGGAGCATGAGCTTGCTGGATTAAATGGCAGAGCATCTGCAGACCATGGATGCACAAATATACAACTAGCTATGTGATATTTAGAACGGGCGGAAGAAGAGCGTGGCCCGTGCCGGCTACTCCATGGGTGCTGCAGGAGGAGTCATCGCCCGTTTTTTGTTTTACTGGGCTCGGCAACCACGGCCAGCCCACCTCAAAAAAATCAGAAGCTAGCTTCCCTTCATTGTCCTGCACATTCGTGTCAGCTTTTTGCTCCACTAGAAATCTAGCAATGGCTTCTCTTCCACATATCGCCGCATAATGCAATGGTGTTTGACCCTCATTGTCCTTCAACAAGGTAACCACAAGGAAGAACACAAAGTATCACTATATATATATGTGTGTGTGTGTGTGTCACACTTTGCTCAATAGTTGAGAGTGTTCTGGTTATTAATTATAGATAAAAGATTTAATAAAAGCATTATAATTAAGAGTTCTAATTTTGAGTTATAAAAATTTTGGTTTTCATCAAAAAAAATAAAAGCAATTAAAAAAATATTTTTTAAATTTTAATTTTGCATATTAGGTAAATCAATTTCAGACTGCAATTTGAAATGGTTGATTATTTAATTTTTATTAATTTCTTTTTTTTTTTTATAATTTTTATGTTATATATGATAGAATTCAACTCAACCCGACTCAGCCTGATCTCAACCCAAGTTTAATGGTATCAAATTGGGTTGGATTCGACCCTCCCCATGCCCCGCCCTGTCGGGGATTCTCCGACCCGTTCTCCGCCGCACACTCTATTTATGATGGGGCGGAGTGTGGCTGAGATTTTTTGTTATGGGGAGGGGCGGGGCAATCCCCGCCCATTGCTCTATTTAGGTTTTATACACACACACACACACACACACACACATGTATATATATATGTTTTTTTTTTGGAAACTATAAAAAATAAATTCCCATAAATAATAAATATTTGTAACATATAAATTATAATAACTAAAAATATCATATTATATAATTATACAAGTGAGGGACAAGGAGAAAAAAGTAGACAAGATGGAGGATGTGAGGAACAGAACGTGTAGGTCATTGGGTTGTTCAATTTTTTAAAAATCCAAATGTATTATTTTATTAAAATTATATATATATATGGGATAGGGATAGTATTCCCTGACCCGGCCCTGACCCTGGTTCGGGGCAAAATCTTTTACCCCGCCCCAACAACCCGATAATAAGGGGAATCCCCGAGTCAAATTTTTTTATCCCGACCCCACCCCTTCAACCTGATAATTAGAAAAATTCCCGCTCCGTTAGAAGCGCGACCCATTGAGAGCGGGGCAAATCGTCAACTCTAAGCTGAAGCCCAACTGATATATAAATGTCCAATTAGCTATAAATACCCAAAATCATCATATGGAATATCAACTCTAAGAAATTTCTTAACATGCCCAAGCAAGGGAAGAGTTGCGCCAATTTTTAACAAGTGATTAAAAATCTATGAAACAATTAATTATAGTAAATAAATAAATCATATTTAACTTATTAATAATTAAATAATTATCGTTTCTTATTAATCATTTGAATATGGACGAGCCAACTGAAGATTCGTATCAAATAAAATACTAGCATCCATCTCAACATGAATATCTACTATAGCAGTATCATGTCAAGCAATTATTCTCTTTGTCTCGCACCATCAGTCGCATCCATCTCTATTACGATCATCTCCAAAAAATATAGGTGTCAAATGAGCCGAACGACCCAGGCACGACCCAGTTCAGTCATGCCGAGCCCAGCCCAACAAGATCCAGAAGCGTGCCTCGTGCCAGGCGGTGCCGCGATGGGCCGGCATGAGCCATGCCTCATGCCGGGCTAGGAACGATCCGTGTGCCTGACCCGATGGCACGGTCCACCAGCCTGGGTGACCAACCGACGGAACGATCTAATATTAAAAAAAAATCCAACCATATAAGTCGGATGTTGCTTACATGGCTGATTGTAATTGGCCACGGCCAACCACCCATTGCATTTTCATGCGACAAGTTCTGCAGGCATGTAGGGCTGTAACTAAGTCGAGCTGCTCGCGAGCCGCTCGGCGTTTGGCTTGTTAGAAGCTCGCTCGAACTCGTTTATTAAGTCAAACGAGCCGAGCCCGAACATCATTTTGAGGCTCGTAAGTTAAATGAGCCGAGCCCGAGCACCATCAAACTCAGCTCGTCAGCTCATAAACAAGCTCGTGAGCAAACTCGTTAACCAGACTCGTGAACAGGCTCGTGAACCAAGCTCGTGAACATGCTCGTGAACATGAAGAAAGCTTGATGCACAATAAATTTTTACTACAAATTAACATGATAAATATTTTAACTCTTGAACTTCAATCAAGTTAATAAAACTTTTCTTAACTTATCTTTTTAATTTAATTGTATGTTAGCTATTTTAGATGAACATTTTCTTTAATTCCCGAACATAATTTTGAGGCTCGTAAGTTAAACGAGCCGAGCCCGAGCACCATTAAACTCATCTCGTCAGCTCATAAATAGGCTCGTGAACAAGCTTGTGAATAGGCTTGTAAGCAAGCTCGTAAACCAAGCTCGTTAACAAGCTCGTGAACCAGGCTCGTGAACAGGCTCGTAAGTTAAACGAGCCGAGCCCGAGCACCCTCAAACTTGACTCATCATCTCGTGAACAGGCTCGTGAACAAGCTCGAGCTTACTCCTTTAAAACTGAGCCGAACCGAGCCTACCTATTACTCGGCTCAGTTACACCCCTACATGCATGGTTCAGCACGGGCGTGCACACGGCCGTGCACTCGGCCGTGCTGGGCCGGCCTGATGAATCCCGGGCCATGCATTTTGCGATGAGTCACTCAAAGTGCTTATCAAATAAGCACGATGAGTGAGTCGTGAAACAAAGAATTAGACTAAATTTGCAGCCAAAAGTACCACTTTTGCAAATATAAGTTTTAGCCGAGAAAAGAGAGGAAGATGATGACTATGAATTCCATAATATCATAAGTAGCACTAATTGTAAAGTACCATTGAGCACACAATCTCAAACATATTATACACAGATGATAATGACAGATCTATGGCAATGTACCTGCGCATTTATGTCAGACTTTATGTTTACGAGCATTTTAACGATATCAAAGTGTCCACGATCAACGGCCCAGTGCAATGGGGTGCGGCACTCACTATCTGAAATCACCATAATATTCATAACAAATAACACACACACACACACACACATGTATGTGTGTATATATATATATGTGTGTGTGTGTGTGTGTGTGTGTGTATTCACATGTTGATGTGTGGAAGAACAAACCTTTTGTATTCACAGAGACGCCATTACTAACACATTTCAGTAAATTATCCTCGTCCCCATCTCTGGAAAAGGCATGAACAGCATCCATCTCCCTATTTTAGATAAAAAACACATTTCAGTAGATGAATGGCTCCTTGGAATCAAATCGTAAAAGTTAACACACACACACACACACACACACACACACACACACAGAGAGAGAGAGAGAGAGAGACAGAGAGAGAAGGGGTGAGCAAGTTGAAGAAGTGCTAAAAATAAATTCACAAAAACCAAGCACTTAAGCAGAAAAATTGAAAATCATCTGCTAAGAACGGCCAATTGACGAGATTTTATGTGCGAACGTGAATTTGGCAGGTCACTAAATTGAGTGAGAAAATTAGATTGTTCGAGTCGATCATTTTATGGAACAAATTGAATGAAAAACTACAATTTTTTATGAGATATCTTGGATCATTCACTTGATTATGGAGATCTAGAGGTGTCAAACAGGACGTACCGGGCCGGCCCGGTTTTTTAGGGCACGTTCGTGCTACCGTGCCGTGCCTGGCCCGGCATGGTTTAAAAACAGCCGAGCCCGGCACGGCCCGTAGGCACGGAGGGCCGTGCCGTGCCTTGCCTGGCCCGCTCGGGCTTGCCTGTCCGAGCGGTTCGGGATACGGGAAGACCGCGGGTCGGGTCGAATCAGACCCGACACGCGGTCTTTTTTTGCGGGAGGGGCATCCTGGGGTCGGGCTCACGGGACACCAGGCACGGGACAGACCCGTGCCGGTGTGCCGTGCCGCGTGCCGAACCTTGTCGGGTCAGGCACGGCACGGGCCCGGGCATGGAAATTTTCCGAGCCGGGCCGGCCCAGGCACGGCTGAACCGTGCCTCGTGCCAGGCCGGCCCGGTTGACACCTCTAGGGAAATCATATATCCTTTTTCTTCTCCTACTAATTGTTATTGTGACAGTCAGGCAAAGATGCATATAATCTCTAATCTACTGCTTAGCTTTAGTATAGCTACAAGTTAGGTAGATGAAACACATAGAGGTAACTTTTTCTTTCTCGTGGAGAAAAGTTACAAGATGAGATCATTGTTATAGCCTATATTGAAATAGCAAAGCAGCAAGCAATTTGTAGGAGAAAATGATTTTTATTGTCATTTCTTTTTATTGACCAACTATTTTGTATTTTACAGTTTATTCTTTTTATTTGATTGCCATTTCTAAATAGTGAATGATAACATTCAGCATGTGGGATGCCCCAATTCAACTAATGCTTTGCATAATGAGTTGACTCGTAGCTTTTTTTTTTTGATTGAGCGAATTTCATATGTTATTTTATTTTTGGTTTGTTTTTCAAAATTTATTACATAATATTACAAAATAAAGTTGAAAATAAATTTAATAACATTCGTAATAAAATTCATATATCAAATATTATTATATAATAAATAAAAAAAAGTTGAAACAACTCAAATGAAAAATTACTAAAACAAAAATAATTAAAAAACTATCCCACCCTCCGTCAAATTGGTGCGTACGTGTCTACAAAATTAAATTTGGATGAAAAAAAGGATAAGTCGATGTCTCTACAAAATCTTCGTGAAGATGTCAACTAATTATTCTACTATCTGAATATATGTTATTATAAAAGTTACACCCTAAATCTTCTACTTTAGAAAGAAGCAAAATACCTTAATGTTCTACATTTGATCATAAAATAGAAAATTGAAAAATATGTATCATAATGTTTGACAATTATCATAAACGATAGTAACAGAAAAGAGTGCATGTCCAATCTTCTCTAAAAGATAATTGATCTAAAATATCTCATAAATAATTAATATATTACTATAAATTTTATCTATGCTCAATATATCCAAATAGATATTTATTTCTTACTTTTCCAAGATGCAAGAAATGCCTTCTGAAAAAGTGCAAAACCTTGTAGTAGGCCTACTCCAGACGCGTGTTGGAGCCCAACTTAAAATTTAAATCTCCAACCAACTAAAAATATCAATAATCTTTGAAAGAGATCTCAAGTCCTAGAGATTTCTTCTCACATTTCAGTATGTGAAGAACTACGTTAAGATTAACATGCTAAGTCGATTGTGAGAAATGACGAATATACCAACTACATATGCTATATTTTATCTGATTATAATCAAATAATTAATCTACCCTGAGATTCACATATAAATAATAGATTCAAGAAAAGATTATATCAACAAAAGATGTCATTATAGAGTTACTAAAAATACTAGTAAATCTTTTGCTCTATCCTAAATGTCCAATATTTAATCTCTCAGTAGCTCAAACATGTAAATACTTTTAAGATATATGATCACAATCTATATCTCATATCTGAAATAATAATGATAACTATAAAAAAAATAAACTCCAATGTTATGTTAAATATTGGAGGAATCAATAGATTACGTGTTATCTTTAATAACATGAGATAAGTGAATTCGTATGATTACCAACAATTCAAAATATCTAAATTCTTATAATTATCATTTGATAAGAAAAAATAATAATAAGTATCTAAGTACCAATATATGTCATTTCTATCCAATGTATCATCCTGTTGTTTGCCTCTTCTAACTAAATAGTAAATATATCATCTTCAAATATAATATTTATGCTCATACTGAGAGCCTCTCTATAACAATCATGCCTAGCATTGTAGAATATAAACATGTTGGTTAATTTTTTGATAATAAAATTTTCAGATTCAACTTCTTAGTCCATGCAAATAAATATGTATCTTAATATATTTTCTATCCATTTCAATTTTATCCTAGGACTCATACAGATAGCCAAACAATATGTATCTTAATATATTTTTTATCAATATTTATAAAAATTTTTTATATAAAATTATATATATATATTTTAAATTTTTTTATAATTAAAATGGACAAAAATCCTATAGCCATCGGATTTCTACCGTGTAGTCGTTAGAATGAAATCCAATAACTATAAAAAATAGTAAAAAAACAAATTTATTTTTTTAATCAATATCAAAAGAGAAAAGCACAACTTATAACTTTCTTTGTCGAGACCCATTACATAAATGTAACGAAAAGCTACCATATAGGGACTAGAGTTTTTTTTTATGATTAGTCACGATTTGAAACTTGACTCGTGCCCGATCATCAATTCACTATGCTTTTTGATTATTCCAATGGGCCAGTCACATGGATTGTGCCTGGCCAGCACGATGCAAGGTTAGTCTAGGCCCAGAACAACATGAACCATCCCAAGGGGCCAACATTACATTAGTCTAGGCATGATTTTGGACCATATTGAATTGGGCTGAGCATAACTATTTTGAGTCATGCCTCGTACTGTGCCAAAAAAAAAACCTAACCCATTTGACACATCTAATCATAAGAACTCCTTCAAAAAACAAAGAAAAATTAGTACTATACTTGATAACTAAAATGAGATAATTGCCCATAAAAATTTCGTAAACTAAGTTTGGTAATAGCTTCAGGCTATACAAAATCTTTCATATCTCTAAACTACAACTAATTATATAAATCAAACCAAGATAATTGCTCCAAATATATTGTGTCCTCAAGATTACCATAAAAAAATTTTTCTTTATATCTGATTAGTATATTCGTATTAATGACATCTTAGCTAGATGAAAGTAAATAAACTGGTAATCTACACTAAATATCAAAATCAATCCTCTTACTACAACTCTCCACATAAGACTATTTATTTTTATATTTGAACATATTTTTAAAATGAACACCCACTAGCAACTAACTACAAATCTTCCTGAAGATAATGATATTAATTCTCAAATCTTATTAGAATAAAGATCATACTTCTCTTCCATCATGACCTAACATATCAACAAGAAAAATAATAAAAGAAATAAAAAAAACAAGAATATAAAAAAATTAAAAAAATTGGATAATGAGTACAACTATTTGATCCATTCTAATCCAAGTAGGATTATAGGTAAGGGAGAAAGAGTAATGATCAAAGTATAATATCTAAATTTATACATATATACTTACTAAAATCTAAGAAGCACGGACACAGACACAGACATGGACACGAAAATACGACACGGCAGGATATGGAGACACGACAAATTCTAAAAAACTAGGATACGACATAATAAAAAAATAAAATTAAAAATAAAAATTATTTTCTTTATAAATATTAGGTATTTTATAAAATAAATTAAATTAAATTAAAATATTTTATTTTATAAAATAAATATATATTTTTTTATTTTATAAAATAAAAATATTTTATTATATTTTATTTTATAAGATAATATTTATAATTATTTTATTTTATAAAATAATATTTTAAAATTATCTTATATTATATAAAAATATTGTATTTTATTTTATAAAAGTATTTTATTTTATTTTAGCGCCTGCCCCCTGCCTCCCCCCTCAATTCACGCCCGCCGCCTGCCTCCCCCTCAATTCGCGCCCGCCACCTACCTCACCCTCAATTCTCGCACGCCCCCTGCCTCCCCCCCTCAATCCGCGCACGCCCACTGCCTCCCCCCCTCAATTCGCGCACGCCCCCTGCCTCCCCCCCTCAATTCGCGCACGCCCACTGCATGCCACCACCATGCACAAACACTTGTGTTTGCTTCCCCTAAATCATGCATGCTTCTGTTGCCACCACCATGCATTCCTGCTACGACTCACCATGCAAAAACCACCACTATATACAATTTATGAACAAGATCTATTATAGACAAATCTAAAATTAAATTTTTCTTAGGTTGGTTCTGATATCATGTCACAAAATAAGACTGAAAATAAAAATGATAACACACACAATAAAATATAGTAACCAAATATCCTTATATAATATTCAAAAATAATTGGTGTAGCCTGCAGGTCATGTACTCCCATAAAAAGTACAAAAAATTAAAAAAAAAATTATTAAGAAAACTACAACATACTATTTTTTTGCTAGATGAGTTGGGCTACCAAAACAATATGTAAATGCTGAATGATATTTATCACCTTTCATTGAGTAATTTTTGTAGCAACTTGAACATTTAGGACTAATGATTTAGCAATGTTGTATTACATTATTCTTATTCCATTTAATTCTTCCAATCTCTTACCTTGTATTGTATCATAGACTATACATAGCCATTTGAACAATTAGATAACGAGAAAATACAACACTTCAGAGCTAAAGCCCATCAAAGTCATAAGAATTACTCCAAAATTATCATATCCAAAATTCAAATTTTCAATTTTGATAATAGGCATCTAAAAAGTGCTAAGAACCTTACGACTCATTTTCGGGTAGTTCTTCAAAATTGTAAGTGCTGAAAACTGGTCCCATGGGCCCATTCGATTTTGTATTCAATGCATCCGGATTGCCGCAATTTCCCTTGTTATCAAACCAACAATCATGAAACAAAATAAGCAACAAATAAACAATAATGCAAAGAAACCAAGTTCACAATAGGATTTGGGTTGAGTTTTGAAATGTTTTTTTGCTAAACTAAGTTGAGCCCGCACAAAATTTTTTGGCAAAAAGAGCAAGTTATTGACAAATAATTTCCAAAGTGATAAATAAAAGTTATTGCTAGTTCATACAAAAGGATACCACCATGGAAGATCTGAGAGAATAAATCAGAGAGACCACATCTGAAAGATCTCAAACATGAGACCTATCTCCCTTGAGCAAGCATTCTTATCATTACACCAAGACATGACCTCTAGAAATTTAAATATGAATATAAATTTTAATCTTGAAATGGCATTGAAATTATTTTTTATTTTTAAGAAATTTTTCATTATGCCAAAAAGACCCTCGATCCTTTGAAATTGAAAATTTATTAAATACAAAATTAATTTCATATAATACACTTTTTTTATAGCACAGACAATAGTAACCTTTTCAAAAGAAACATGGCCAAACTCAACCTTCAAATAACAATGAAATATAAAGTTGAAAACCTCACCATAGGCAAATCAAAGCCCAAGCATTGATTTTTAACAATATCAATATACTTCTTTTTTGCATCGTCTGAAGACATGTCGCCCAACTTCTTCCATGCATTCCTATACAATAATTCCACAAGTATTAGGCATGAACTAGAACATGTTTTATAATAAGAATGATAAACCTCTTTTCCACAATAAAGACATTTATTATCATACTGCAACAATAAGTATTATTGATAGAAATAGTTATTGTAACATCTTTGCATTTGTGTTTGACAAAACAACACAAATCAAACATTAAATCCAAAAAATTTCTAGTAAATTCAACTTCAACTTGTATACAATAGTTACAGAGGTAACAATACATATCATATAGTTGAGATTATTATATTATTTTCCTTTTATGATTATAATTATGAAGATTATTATAAAAAATAAATTTTGATTATTTATTTTTTGTATATTTATTATAACATGTTATCAGATCGATAAAAAATAAACTTTTTCCCCTCATCAATTTGCTCAACTAGAGAATATTGTATGCACATAATTCTATAAGGTCCGACCCTATCTGCAGGTATTGGGGAAGGTGTCTCCACACTCGACCTAGCCACGAGTCCAACAATCCGTAAACATATGAATTTTTTTAAAAGAAATTTCTTTTTTGAAGCTTTTCAAAAAAAAAAAAAAAACAATAACTAATTTAGTTAAAAAAATATGAATATTATTTTTATAATATTTTTTGTAAGTATAAACATTAGTATTACACCATTAAATTTTTATTTTCTTTTTTAAAAAAATGGATCATAATAATAAAATCATGTTGAAGATGAGAAATGTTAAACAAATCATTGTGAAAAAATACTATAAAATATTTAAAGTTTCATATAAATATTAGGTAACATACTATTTGGTTTATGATTTCAATATATTTAGAATCTATAAGGTCCAATAAATGTAAATTATTATATGAAAATGAAAATTTTATTAAATAAATAAATAAATAAACAAATACTAAATAAATACTAATAAAATACTAATCAAAACCAACAAGTCATGATTAATTATTTTTTGATTCATAATTTAGAAATAATAATTCTAATTAAATTAAAAAAAATCATTATACATAATAATTATATAAAAACAAAGATTAAACATATATGTAAATTAATTGAGATAATTAAACAACATAAAATTGAATACTTAATAATTATATAAAAAATATCCAAGTCATTACAAAATGAGAGTGAAAATTATCAAAAAAAAAAAATAAGATAAAAAAAAATTTGTTGAGTGAAAAATAAATATTTCACGATGTCAAATGGATGATGTTGTAATAAGATAAAGAAATAACATGCATTGACTTCATTGATGAGTCTTCCATAAAAAGAAAATATTTTGAATAAGTTAGAGAGAAAAAAAATGTTGAATACTTGGCCAAAAAAAAATAAATGCAATAGAAATAAATAATAAAAAGTTTACAAGAGATACTTACATATTGGACTATTCAAATTGTAGCAGCACACGCCCCACAAGGGGCGGTCTCATTAATAATGCAATAAAATAAAATAACAAAGTAAAAACTAAAAATGATTTTAATTGTGTCATTCCCCTCAAACAATTGTGTAAAGATTCAAAATACTAAGTTTGAAAAAAAAATATAAGTTAACATCTCTTCAAGACTTTCATGAAGATATCCACTAGATGTGTTGCTATCTAAATATATATTATAGTAATAATTTTATCATATATCTTCTTCTTGACAAAGGAATAATTCATATGTATTTCGTCAATTCATGAAACACCATATTAAAAATTATGTACTTTGATATCTAATTATCATAATAAAAAGGTATTAGATAACTATAATCATCACTATGAACACTATTTATATTAGAACTTGAAATAACTATATGTTTCTTATTTTTTCATAAAATATGAAACATATATAAAATTATGTTGTAAACATCCTCTTGATGCAAGCTAATATCTTACTAGAATCTAAATACCCATCTAAATATAAGTGCTTATGGTTACTAGAAGAGATCAAAGTCCTTGAGATTTTTTCGCATACATAAACAAGCAAAAACTTGAGTATAAGCAATGTTTTGAAAGGCAAAAGCATTACGTGAAAAATTTACATGTTTTTGAAGGGAGACATAAGCCTTGAAGCATTGAGGCATAAGCTTTTTATGGCTATAAATATTATTAATAAATATTTTATAATATATTAAAAATAAAATAAAATAGTATGAAATAGTTTAATAAAAATTTTATAATATATTAAATTTTAATAAATTTTAAATAAATTTATCATTATCAAATTAAAAATTTAAATTTATTTTTTCATTACAAATTTATAATAAATTTATCATTATAAATTTAAATTTTCACCATCGCTTGCCTCTCCCATCACCACTCTCACCTTTCCCTCGCCCTTGCCTTTACCCTTGCCCCTCGCCCTAGCCCCTCTCCCCTGCTCCACGGAAAGCTCGATGGAGCTTCATGGAGGTCCTTATTGGAGCTCGTGGAGCTCCACATTTTTTTATGCCATGAGGCTCTTTTAGAATGCCTTGCGTTAAAGCACGCTTTAAGGCGAGCCTGAAAAACACTTTTTAAAACTTTGAGTATAAATGAACCCGTCGAAGAAAATATATGAAATAATTAATTATAGCAACTCACATGATATGTTTAATATAATAATAATAAAATAATTAATATTTTTTATAATTCTCTTATAAACAGTAAAACCAATTAAAAAAAATACATCAAACGACAAATCATTATCTAGATCAATATGAATACTTTTGATACACAACCTACAAATAAAACCTTGGTATGAATATCAATTCCTTATAGTTATAATAAAATAATTGTAAATAACACGATATTTAAAAAAATAAAAAATCAAATTAAATATTATCATAATTAATGAATTTCAAAGGATTATCATTTGATATTGCAATATTCAATGAACAACAAAATATAGATAAAAAAAATACCAATAATATGAGTATTGTTCCATGTATCAATAATTCATAAGCCTAAAATAAAAATATCAATATCAAAACTAATAATACCTAAAAAATATGAAATGCTTGTTGTTGCATTAAGAAATAGTTTTGTATATTCTTATCTAGTAAATATTATGATGGATAAACTATGCGAGAACTCATTGATAACTCTGATAGTCAAAATACTATTCACAACACTTTCTAGTACTCTCAACACTTTCTCTAAAAATAACAACACGACTCTCTCAGATATAATTTTTTCCTACAAAAATACATTGTAAGAACTATCTGAGTCTACATATTGATGTCATATCATAGCTCCCTAATTGACATCAACATTCCAAAACAAAAATCAACCAATGAAAAAATGCTCCAAAAAACAAAACTCTAATTTACGATAAAACCTTTACCCCAATTAGGAACCCTAATTTTAAGGTTACACCAAATAATCCACTCATGGGTGCTCCTCAAAACCCAATTTTGCTCGAAGCAACCAAATGGCCAATTGATCACACACTACCCTCTAAATCAAGGCACCCATGCTGCACAATGATAATTTCGATGGCACACTAACTCCACACTACACAACAATGAGTCTGCACACAGTAACTATGTGCTTCCTTCCTCTTTAAAATGCACATGTGTGTACTAAAGCATGCATTGGCGCATGCACTATGGTTGTACCATGTTGAAATATAAGTCAAAAACAAATAAATATTCAATAAAATTGAACAAAAAATTATGTACAAAAGAAACCCCCTTGTACAATAAGCTATTGAAATTGGAGTAGCTTGCATATTAAGTATTCTCATTCATAATACAATAAAATAAAATAACAAAGCAAAAAAGAAAAAAATTATAAACAAAAAATATGATTTAAATTATCATTATTATAATGGTTTGTTTTTATTTTTCTTAGCTTTTACGATACATATGAGCACACCCAAGATATGAGCTGCCCAAGTCCATACTCTTTAGATTTAAAACAACTTCTTGTATATTTATTATTATTGAGTATTATTTCTATTATTGTTTTGGTTAAATCTTATCATGATATTAGAATAACATTATCATAAACCCTAGGGGGCATATTAGTGCAAGGTGTGCAATGTGCGCACCTATTGTGCATAATGCACAAAAGGTGCCCACTATTCATAATAGGCATATAGTAAATAAAGCAAATTGTGGAATGCAAATTTTTGGGCAGCAAAGCCCAAGAAGTTCTTTGTAAACTATAGGCACGCCGAGGAAGAAAATAAAAAAAAAAGCAAATTATTAGTTCACTATGAGAGACTAACTCACGGTATCAATATTTGTGTGTGACACCAACTCATTAATGTTAATATTTGTGAGATTCCAATTTACTATTATCAACTGAGAAAGCAGCGACATGATGATAATATTCATACACAAAAAATTCTTCATACATTGTATATATTATAAAAAATAATATATCATAAACAAATATTAACAATTATTCTCATAGAGAATACCACTAAGTGTAGTACTAGAATCATCCAAGGATCACAAAGTTTTTTGATTTTAATACTTACTGGAAATAACTACACAAAACTCATCTCTAAGATAATAACAAATATTTCATATCATCTAAGTACTATAACTCTCGTAACTTATATTTTCATTTCAAACTCATGCATTATAAACTCAAAATATTATAGTTACATTATAGATAATTATTCATTGTTTATTAATTTTAATTCATTTCAGACTCAAAATTCCTTAATTATGATAATATTCAACTTGATACTTTGTTTCTTTCCTAAATACTTTTGATTAGATATTGCCCTTGTAGAATTTCAACACAATAAAATTATAATATCACAATAAAATAAAACTCACATATAACAAAATACAACTCAGCATGACTTGATAATGCATTCAACATACATGAAAATATCTTTATATAGTGAGCAAATTTTATTAAGAGAGCTCACAGGTTGGGTATTCTCATCAAAACTTAAAAGAAAAAAAACAAATCAGCATTATACATGTCATTTCAAATTAGTGCATAAAAATTCAGAACACTAAAATCAGAAGAGAAACAAACCACGAGTGAATCAAATGATTAAGAGTATTTCTCAAACTATGTAGCAAAGAGTGCAACCTGTGATATTATCTTGGAAACTATGTGGATGATCAAGAGAATACAATATGCATAGGGCTGTAACCGAGCCGAGCTGCTCGCGAGCTGCTCGGCATTCGGCTCGTTAGAAGCTAGCTCGAACTCGTTTATTAAGTTAAACGAGCCTAGCCCGAACATCATTTTGAAGCTCGTAAGTTAAATGAGCCGAGTCCGAACACCCTCAGACTCGGCTTGTCAGCTCATAAACAGGCTCGTGAATAGGCTCGTGAGCAAGCTCGTTAAACAGGCTCGTGAACAAGCTCGTAAACCAAGCTCATGAACAAACTCGTGAACATGGAGAAGGCTTGATGCACAACAAATTTTTCCTACAAATGAACATGATGAATATTTTAACTCTTGAACTTCAATCAAGTTAATTGAACTTTTATTATCTTATCTTTTTAAGTTAGTTGTATGTTGGCTATTTTAGATGAACATTTTCTTTAATTCCCGAACATTATTTTGAGACTTGTAAGTTAAACGAACCGAACCCGAGCACCCTTAAACTCAGCTCGTCAGCTCGTAAATAGGCTTGTGAGCAAGCTCGTTAACCAAGCTCGTGAACAAGCTCATGAACCCAGCTCATGAACAGGCTCGAAAGTTAAACGAGCCAAGCCCGAGCACCCTCAAACTCGGCTCGTCAGCTCGTAAACAGGCTCGTGAACAAGCTCGAGCCTACTACTTTAAGACTGAGCCGAGGCGAGCCTGCCTAATACTCGGCTCGACTCGGTTACACCCCTATATGCACCCCTCTTATAGGAAACTTAGCTGGTTAAAACGTTTGACAATGTCCAGGAAGTCACGAGTTCAAGTCTTATCAATGGGGGTACTGGGGATATTTCTAACCTGCTCGATTCTCCAAGGGCCCTGGGGAATGTAGAGGTCCACATAAGTAGGCCCTGAAGCCCTTGGTTTCCAAAAAAAAAAAAGAATACCATATGCAATCTCAATGAAAAATACTCTAATAAAGTCTTAGTTGACCTGAAAAAAGCAAGCTCGTCCACGTCCATGTCACTTGCAACAGCAGCACTAAGTGTTGGACCAAAACTAAAAATCACATTCATTATGATACAACCCATCAGGAAATTCAGCATCTTGAAACAGCTTTGATATGGGGGAGACAATGGGGTTTGCTTAGATGTACTAAGAATTATAGTGTTTCTGCAAGCCAACATCGGGCCAACCTTCCACGTATTCATGAGAAGAGTAAAATTCCATGGGATAATCTGACCCACATGGGAACCAGTTCTACATACAAAGAGTGCTAGCTTTTACTATTGTGTTTCAACCCGCGAAAGAAACCCAGTGGAATATCAGAAATCAGTGAGAGAATTCCAGTTAAAGCATCATATAGCTTCACTTCCAGCATACTGAAACAGAGAGAACAAGGCAAAGCAGATACAATTATATACAACCTTGTCAAGACCTCTCAGAAACCAACTAAAGATATCTTCTGGCCTACAAAGGTTGATCATGCAGACATGCACAAGAATACCCTTGACCTCGATGTCTCATAAGTAAATGTGTCAAACGGGCCGGCCCGGCACGGCACGGCCCATTTTTCACGAGCACGATCGTGCTACCGTGCCGTGCCCGGCACGGCCCGCAGGCACGGCGGGCCGTGCCGTGCCTCGCCTGGCCCGCTCGGGCAAACCTGTCCGAGCAGTTTGGGAAACGGGGGACCGCGGGTCGGGTCGAATTAGACCCGACCCGCAATCTTTTTTTGCTGGAGGGGAAGCATGCGGTTGGACTCATGGGGCTCCCGGCACGGGATAAACCCGTGCCGATTTGCCGTGCCGCAGGCCGAACCGTGCCGGGCCAGGCACGGCACGGTTCGTGCCAAAGCCGGGCACGGCACAAGCCCGGGCACGGATTTTTTCCGTGCCGTGCCTCGTGCCGGGCCGGGCCGGCCCGGCACGGTTGACACCTCTACTCATAAGTCATCATCAATAAGCAAATCTTTCACATAATCTTAAATACTTAAACTTGAATCTTCCAAGCCCTTGAAGCATGTAAATATCTATATGATATCTGATCACAATATAGATCTCTTATATAAAACAAATATTGACAACCATAAAAAAAATTGGGTGTGGTATTATGCTAGACATCAAAGTGATCAAAAGATCACATGTTATCTTAGATAGCACGAGATAAGTGCATTCAAATAATTTCACCAACTCAAAATATTTTTATTATTATTATTATCATTGAATATAATGAAAGAGTTATTAATATCTAAATACCAACATAACTCACTAATAATCAACAAATCACTCAGTTATTTACCTCTAGCTAACTAAATATAAAAAACATCTCTAAATATAATATTTATGTCCGTACTCAAAGCATCACTATATCTACCATGTCTAGTATCATTATATATAAACATGTTAATTAATTTGTCATAAATAAAACATAAATGTGTCAAACAAACTGGACGACCAAAGCATGACATGCGGCATTGCCCGGCATTGTACGGTCTAGAATTATGCTTCATGCCGAGCCATGCCGCCCCATGTAACTATTCATGGAGTGCTAAGCTAGCAAAAGCCATACCCTGGGCTAGGTACTACACATGTGCATGGCTCGGCAGAAAATCACCCGAGAGGCTAAATTAAAAAAAATCGACCTCCCCATCACTAATGAGGTCCAAAGATGTCAAATAGACCGTGCAGTGCCATCACGACCCATTTTTTAAGGCACGATGGCACCACAATCAGCCTAGCACGGCACTGTGGCACGTCCAAGTCCACGGTCGTCCCAGATCATGCCCCATTAGCAATTATATGATGGGTGGCTGGCTTATGGGACGGCCAATTACAAACGGACATGTGGCCGATTGTTTTAACAAAATTCGATTACCCGGGTGACCACACAATGGGGACCCCATCGAACAGTCACCCTTGTCAGTTTACTGTGTCATTGAGCCAAGCATACTCGTGCATAGCCCAGCATGAAGTACGACTCATGTCGTCCCAGCACCACATGAATCATGGCATGGAGCGGCAAGGACCGGCACGAGGCACAGTTCTGGACTGTGTCATGCCAAGCCAAGTACAACTGAACCAAGTCATACCACGGGCCATGACAAGGGTCCTGCCAAAGCCACTCAGCCCATTTGACACCTCTATGATAGTTTAATTTTGTTAAAACAATCAGTAATGTGGCCGATTATAATCGGCCGGCCTGTAAGCCGACCAACTATCACATAACAAGTAATGGGGCATGGTACAACATGACCGTGCACTCTGCCATGTCACCATGTTGTGCTAGACCAGTGTACCACTCCACCATGCTATGCCTAGTATGGTGGCTCGTCCATACCTTAAAAAAATAGATCATGCTAACACAACTTAGCTCGTTTGATACCTCTAATAAAACATTTAAGTTCATCTGCTTTAATTAATGCAAATGAATATGTATCTTAATATATTTTTTATCCTTTCTACAATAATCTTAAAATCCATAAAAGTGATCACGTAATACAGATTTGAAATAGAAGACAAGTATTTTAATTACTTGATTTTTATCTCAACAGTCATGATACAAAATATATGATATCATATATATTTACTAAATATGCTACTAATAATATATATATACCCAAGAGTAATACAAGTGATAAGAGTGTATAAGAACTAATACATGTTCTTTATATCATAAAAAATATTTAATTTTTCATTAAAAAAATTCTTATATCTCAGTCAAAATCATATATAATATGTTCATTACTTTTACTATTCAAGTAGTCAAATATATGTGTTGAGAATCAACACATTACTCTAAAATCAGGTAGGTATAATTTTTATACTAAATCATATCAATTTAAAATTTTTTCTTTTTTAGGCCCGCTCACAAACAGACTACTAAACTCTTGTTATTTGCTAGACAACCTAAGATATTTTGATGAATTTCTTATATTTTCTAATGCAGATAAAATAATTTTTATTCCCTCTTGTACTATTATGTTAGTTATGTTTATATAATACATATACTTAACATGAAATATTTTATCAAATTGTACATCTCTAATAATTCTGACAAATAAACTAATGACAACTCAATTATTTAAAATAGAATCGAATGTAATACAAAAAATTATATTCTAAATATCATAGTCCTTAAAATTCTTCATCATACACTCGTATATGATATGATCATCATAAAAATAAAAAATCTTATAAAATCCTACAATTTTTTTATTAAATTTCTAATTTGAATCAATATAATTGTCAGTAAGACATATGAATCATGCATCATCGCGACTAGCTAAGAAGCACGGATACAGATACGGATATGAAAATACGACAAGATTAGATATGAAGACATGATAAAATTTTAAAAAATTAAGATATGGACACAGCTAGGACATGACATAATAAAATAAAAAAAATAATTATCCTTATTTATTTAAATAATTTAGATTATTTATTTAAAAAAATTTCCCCCCCTCCCCCCCACTGTTCCAAATTCCAAATCCCCCCCTCCCCCCATTATTGGAAATTTTAATCCCCCCTCCCTCTCCCCACTATTCCAAATTTTAAATCCCCCCTCCCTCCCCCCACTATTCTCGCTTCGAAATCCCCCACACTCCCCCACTTGATCCATATTCAAAATTTCCTGCAATTTTGGACAATGACACGCCACGTGACGTATTAGACACGTATCCAACGCGTGTCTAGCTGGTATCCGCATATTCAAGTGTCTGATACGCAGACACTCCTATCCATTACTGTATCCATGCTTCATAGGCGACTAGTCTCATTATTAGATATCAAGAATAATACTAAATTATATTTTCTAAATTCATTGATTATTAATTATTTTTCTAACTTATATAATTTTATTATGTTATTTTTACATGATATAGGAATCCTACAATAAGCAAGAAAATAGTTCTATATAATACTAATTATCGTATGATCTTTCAAAAATCTAATTAAAATAATCATGATCATAATCAATTTATTCATGTATTCCCTCACAAAATTATTATAATAAATGAAGTGAGTCAATAAAGCTGAACATAAACCAACATTAGATATTCTGCCACTCAATTAGATTTGTCTGAGATATAATACACCATATTTTTTGATACATTGATCGACATGTGTCTTAAGTTGGCTAATCCTACATATATACAATTTTTATAATTTATATATTATATTGATTCTTCTTCGACACTCTTAGAATTTTTATTTTATATTATATTTAAATAAATCAATACTACTAGAGTTCACATAATTTTAAATTTTTTAGGTAAATCAATCGATGTCATTTAATAGAATATAATTTTGATTTCAAACCTTTCAATCAAATTATCATTATTATTTATATCTATATCTAATTCCTTATCATTAAAGTCACTATTTATTATATTTTTAATTTTCTAAATTATAAAAAATCTAATAGATATAATAAACTAATAAAAAAATTATATCATAAACACGTAAATATATTTGAGTAGCAACCACCAATCATAATCTACTTTCAATCTCTTCTATTTTTCTAAACTTACTAAACTTACACCAATAAAAAATTATAAAATTAAGCACTACAGAAAATATCATAATAGATAACATAAATGAAAAGATAAGATAAGAGGAAAATACTAAGATAGGAACAAAATAAAAAATAAGAATGAAGTCAAAATTTCCAAACTCTATTTATAAATATTTTTAATATTAAAAATATATTTATTTATTTTTTTATAATTTTAATTTTTTTATTTTTTTTAATTTAAAATAAGCAGGAACCCGATTGCCATAGAATTTTTAAATGTAGCCGTTTGAAAGAAATCCGACGACCAATAGATTTAAAAAAATAATATTTTTTTGCCAACATGAAAATCACAGGCATGACTTGTGGCTTTCCATGTAGACACCCATTATGTGAAAATATAACAGGCATTGATTATGGCCCATGAGGGTGAGGAAGTCGACTTAGTTGAATGCTGATGAGGTAGGAGCCAATTTTTAAAAAAACTCAATCACGTGACCCATAATTCAGACCCATGCTCAATTGTTGGCTATCATGCCTATAGACCATTCCAATAGACCAAACAAGCAAGCATTGCCTCAGGCTTACATGACCCCAATCCAGACATAATTCTAGACAGTGTCATGTCATGTCAGGCCAGACACTACTATTTTAGGTTGTGCCTTATATCGTACCCAGGTGGCCGACCAACCAACCCACTTGCCACCTTTGTAATACATTCAATATATATATTAAATTACTCTTTTATAGTGGGTAAAATAACACCCAAAGGTTAGGTGCTACTATCAAAACATTAAAAAAAAATAAAATAATATTATTCAAAACTCTAGTTAATCATTTTTTTATAAGTTATGTTTCAAGATAACTCAATTTTAATTTTATTTTTTATTTTATTAATTTTATTTTGCATAATCAAAAAATAATAAAAAAATTTTACGTGAATGAGCATGATCAATTGTATACTCTATCTCATTACGATATGTTATTCCATTGGGTGATTGGGTGTTAAGAACTAGTTATTTGTTCATTCTTCACTTCATAAACTATCTTTTTTCATGTTGAGAATATTAAATCTTCATATTATATGAGTCTTTATACTAAAATATGAAATATATCAGTCTTTATAGTAAATTAATATTCATATTTGGCCTACCAAATTTATATGAGCAAACACTCGTTCAAATTAATACTCTTAAATAAGTTAGAACCTCGTATAAATAATATTCAAGATGAATTTAAATATTTTATTATTTTTATCAATAATTATTTATCATGGATCTTGTCCTATGAAAAAAAAGTAACATACTTGTGTATTTTGTCTGCTCATAAAATATTATATTATACATTATATATTTCATTATATGATTATTATGGTATAAAATAATGAGAAAAATAAAAGAATATTATATCTCCTCAAAAAGATGTCAAATCTAAAATATCTTACTAATAACCATTGATATCACATTTCCCTATAGATGCTACAAATTACTCCTACAAAAAAAATGCCTAAATTATTTTAACTAGATTTTTATTATTCTTTTTTATTATCATATTCTGTGTAGGTATGATAGCACATAAAATCTGATATATGATCATTTGATTACCACAGTAAGCACTAAAGCTATCCAAATACATACTTAAATACATTGTCACTCCTAACATTTTTTGATACTTTTATTTAACTAATTTTATATTTTTTATGAAATAACAAAAATAAAAAAAAAATATCATCTTAAATAAAAAATAACAAATTAATTATAACACATACAATCATCAATATAATGATTAAATATCTAAATTCAATTTAAGTTTTATATCTACTAATTTCCAAGATATTAGAGTGTATCATATCGAATAAATTCTTACTCATACAAATCTTATGAGCATGGTATGAAACTCTACTATTTTTTTTGCTATCACATCTTATATTCTAATATAAAAATATTTTTAATACTATAATCTAGCATTCATAACTTGTCTAGTGACGGGTATATGTGTCAAACGGGCCGGGTAGGCCAGACCTAGCCCAAAGCCCAACACAGCATAATTACAAAGCCATGCCCGAGCCCATGTCGAACGAACCCTAGGCACAATTCGTGTCATACCATGCCAAAGGTCTTCGGCCCACGTGCCATGCCAGACACAACCCAGTAGCCTGGCATGTGAGCACGGCACAAGTGACGACACAACTATCAATGCACAATGGGCGACGACGTGATGACTGATGCATGAAGGCCAACACAACAATGCCCGATGGAAAATGACGCAGCGATGCTCGATGAGCGACTACTTGTCACGATCGACGAGCAACAGCAGCACGGAGACGCAACCGCGCCATCCCTAATTTATGTTCTAGGTTAAGAATTATATTAAGGCTCGAACTAACCCAAACCGGCCCGACCCCAAGCTGATTTTAGGCCGTGAGCCATGCTGAGTATGCCCTCCAGTGACTAGGGGCTGGTTTTGGTTCTCTATAGCATGTTGTGCCTTACACCTATAGAGATGGGTGACCAAATTAATGATTAACATCACTCAAATATCTAATGAAATATTTTACCATAGAAATAAGAGTATATAGGATATTATGTTTCACCTGAAAAAAAAAATTCATAAAATTTTTCAATCATACAAATAAATATCAATAAAAAAATCAAAATTTAATTTAATAGAAAAATAATTCAAAAAAAAAATTATTAATTAACCAAGTATAAATAAACACAAAAAAAATAAAGTATCATACTGAACATTAGTATAACCAATAAGTTTTGATAATTTATCATTGGTTATTATAACTTTAAATGAACATAAAAAATTATAAAAAAATAATTATTTACAATGTACCTAATAAATCAAATGTCAGAAACTAATAAGCCTAAAGTAAGAATATGAGTCATAAAATGTGTCATATCTAAAGATTATAAAATATTTGTTGTTTTCTTACTAGCAAAAAAAATTATGTATTTATCTTCAGTAAGGGTCACAAAGAAATACCTCGCAAGGACCCATGGATGGCTCTATTAGTCATCATGTCTCCTCGATTATTTATTTCTTTCAAGCTTCTCCCTAAAAATAACTCAGAACAACTCTCTATAACATGAGATATCCCTCTACATTGTGTGCAAAAAATTGAGACACACATCTTTCTACATCTACTATGACTAACAATATATGTTAAATGAGGTATCTATATCTCTCCAATAGACCACAATATTCCTCTTCTATATTGAATAAATTAGTGATGTAACCCTAATTTGATATTAAACTCTTTATCGCTTAAAATCTGATTATTAAATAATAATAATAAACTATCGAATAATAAGTACAAAAATATCATACCAAGACTTTACTTCACATGTCTCACATTCTCAAACACATTAATTTATACTAATGAAATCCCCAAGAATTGATAACAAATTGAAAAAAAAAATAATTCAAGAGAGTAATGACATTCTCTTGTTCTCTAGGCTCCTCTAGTCTCGAACCCATAAACTTGAAACAATTTCATATATATGTGTTGTCTGTGTGAGTATAATAATATTGTTAACTCTTATAGAATCTGATAATTCATGCAAAATAAAAAACAAAATATTCAACTGTGTCAACCCTCCTTCGGCTTCATACCACCACAAAAATGTTCATTCGTTATCATCCCTTAACCAATAAACCATATGTGAACTCTTGTAGTTCATTGTGAATAATCTATTTGTTTGAGCCTCCACAAAATAATCATCAGAATAATAACATCCTCTATATGCGAATAAAAGTGTGGCACACTACAAGACAAACCAAATAATCACAGTAAGTCATTATGCAAATTGCACTGATTCAATCCACAACACATTGCACTAATTTGCACAATTACTACACATAAAGTGCACCTTCACTACACCCACAATGCAGCGTTATTGCATCAACCACACATGGTGCACACTACGCCAACCACACCACACACTACACTATCATGCACCTCTTGCCACACAATGCATCTTCATTGCACCCACAGTGCACCGTGCACATTGACATAATGGGCATCAATGGCTATCACACATGGTGGACATGATACAAAAATGCACATCCTTGAGCCTAATATTTGCGTATACACAGTGCACCATGCTATTACAACTCATGCCCCACTCTCTAACTTATATAAGATTTGGGTATGATACCATGTAGAAAACTCAATAAAAAAACTCAATAATATTACAAAAAAAAAAAATACAAAAAAAGAATCCCCTGTGAATATAGGCTATTCAGATTGGGATAGCCAACATATTGAATACTCTCATTCATAATTTAAACATATAATCAATAAAAAAAATACATAGTCCATAACAAATATTTGTATTAATTCTGAGATTACAATGATTCAGCAACCATGGGTTGAGTGATGTGTTGCAAACCCAATGATTAGCCTACTGTCATCTTCTTCTTGCATCTGACCATTCTGTTAATTCAGTTGTAATTATGGTTTGTGCTTCTTGATGCCATATTGTTGAATCCATGATCAATTTTTTGGACTTGAAGAAGATGTTGATTGTGGAGGAGATGCTTGTGTTGATTTAGCATGTCTTCCATGTTTTTTAATTGACTCATACATATTTTTCTAGCCACCCAAGAACTAGTGTTCCCTGTACCAGTTACTCAGAGTAATTTCTAGATCGATAACTTTCTTTCAATAAGAAGATTATATTCTTTAAGCCCTCTTGGTTCAAGTTGCCTAACCTCACTAAACGTACACAACAAACAAACCATGGTCCAGTACCTTGTCGCCAATACGCATACCTAGATTCTTCACAAACCAAATAAATACCTAAGGAAACAATTAGTATTATAACATCACAAAATACCACTTGGCACATGCAGTGACTTCGATGAAGAGAGGAGGAAAAGTTCTGCAGGATCCCTCGGTAGCAGTCTTGTAAAGCCCATATAGCTCCATCCTCGTCGCTGCTTGAGATAGTTTTCCCGCAACGACAGCATCCTTCACATGCGCAGTAGCAATACAGAATTGTTTCTCCAAATCATCATCTTCATCGCCATCACCATCTTCATCTCCATCACCATCGACACCATTTGTACTCTCATTGCTCGCGTTTCCAAGCCCTGGTGTCACTGGAGAATTAGAATCGTTGTCCCCGCCGACGCCATTTGCACGATAACCCAAAATGATAGATTGATTCTCATGAAAAAAATCTCGTTTCGAGTCAATTAGAACGTCTTCCTGTTTGCCCGTTGTGCTATAGTATCCATTTTTGAACGAGACAGCCACATAGATCAGTTTAGCAAGAAGGTAAGAGCAGATGGCATAGATGAACGCAGACTGGAGCAACTGTCCCCATTCGGCCATGAAGGGATCCGACAGAATAAACACTATGTAACAAGTGACATAAATGAGAAGGTTGAATTTTTTTCAATTTTATTTCAAGTTATTATTTAAATAAAATTATTTCATAATATTAACTACAAAAATAGGTTTACAAGATCAAATAACTTTTGTGATTAATGGGTTGCGAGATTTAAAACACTACCATGCAAATGTGATAGCAATGGTCGAGTAAAATGCTATTATACAAGATTGGGAGTAGATGGATATGCTCATGAATAATTTATTAAATTTAATGAGATTTTTTTTTTTGTGATTAATCTTGTAACAATAAGTTGTAATGAATTTGTATGATTCATTTGATTTATATTTGGAGTAGTTAAAAATCAAAACAATATTTCTTCATGGATAAATTGAAAAAAAAAAGTATATATTTCATCCAATAGGATTTGGTGAAACAAGTAAGGAGAATTTGATTTTTAAGTTAAATAAATCTCTATACAGTCTAGAATAGATACCTAAGTGTTGATATAAGAGATTTGATTTCTTCATCATTAGTTTTTGGTATAATAGATTCAGTTCATACCATTGTACGTACTATAAAAGGTTTGAGAATAAAATTGATTTCATCATTTTATTATTGTATATAGATGACATGTTGGTAGTAGACTCCAAAAAATATCGAATCTAAGAATTAATGGCATAGCTAGCTAGGAAGTTTGATATGAAAGATTTATAATTAACAAACAAGATTCTATGAATGTAGATTTACCTAAAAAATTAACAATAAGATTTAGCTTTCTCAAAAAAAAAAATTATTTTAATAAGATTCTACGATGCTTCAACTTAAAAGGTAGTAAATCAATTTTGACCATATTTCTTATTAATTTCAAGTTATCCTCAAATATGTATACTAGCTCAGAAGAAGAGAAAAAGAAGATATCTCGAGTACCATATGCATAAGAAGTTATCCTCAAACACACTTGCAAGTAGTGAGAGTGGATTATATTATAGATGTTCAAAGACTATGTTTATGCAGACTATGCTAAGGATATTTGTAAAATCAAATCTACCACAAACTATATTTTTACTCTTGCTGTAGAAGTTGGATTTCAAAGTTACAGTCTATTGTGTCTACTTCTATGACAGAAGTATATTATGTTTTAGCTACAAAAGCCAGTAAAAAATTAACATGATTGCATATACTATTGGAAGAGCATGGACACAAATAAAATAAAGTTCTTTATCCTGTGATAGTCAGAGTGCTCTACACTTAGCAATAAAACTAATATTTCACCCGAATATAAAAAATATCAGAGTATAATATCATTTTGTACGAGAGAAAGTTGAAGAAGTAGACGTGAACATGCAAAAGATTTACACTGATGAAAACATAGATGATGTTTTGACCAAACTGATCAACACTGATAAGTTTGAATGGTGTAGAATTTCATGTGGCTTAGCAAGAACGCAAGAAATCGTAGACAGGTGAGAAATAAAATTTTAAAATGTGAGAATGTATTATTAATGAGGGTAGGTGAAACATCATCTAGCCCACGTTAAAAATTCATCTGGGATTTCCAAGTTTGTCTTCCATAAAAAAAGATTTCCCCTCTTTGAAATGTATCATAGTCCCAATTCCCTTTTAGCTTATAATTTTTTTATTGTATTATTTATTTAATTATCTCAATAGTTGAATTTATTATTTTTAAATTATTATTACGGATTCTATTTTTATAACACACTACATGTCTATAATAAATTATACAAGCTAAGAAATGCACAATGCATCACAAGAGAAACACAAGAAAAAAAATATGTTGACAAAGAGAAAGTCTCAATGAAAATAAATAATCATGAACATTTCATCACCCCTCTAATTCAACCATACTTGTTTCCAACGTTATAAAATGATAAATAATTATGTTTAAGGTAAAAATAAAGTAAATAGTTGATGACATGATAAAATACACAAAATTAATAAAAAATAAAATGAAAATTTTGTTAGGCCATATACTCTCTTATTAAAGTGTTAAACAAGTTGTGCCATATCAGTATGATTTTTAGCTTATATCATGTCATGCCATTATAACTCTAAAAATAGGCAACCCGACACGGCTCATTGGCATGCCTTTTGCTTGGGTCATGCCAAGTCATGCTAGATCGTGTCAATCCATGCTAACCAAATTCATTACATACTAGCATGGGTTCAGTCCAGGTTAGCTAAGGTTCAATCCATGCTAGCTTGGATCTAATTAGGCTAGATTTGTTCATTCCAAGCTAGCCTGTATCAAGAGTATGCTAGCTTGTTTGGCCAACCAGGACGAAATCGGCCTACACGGGTCGTCATGTCGTGTCGCACCAATTGTGAATTTTCATTTTTATCCGTGACAAAATTATGATTAAGTGTTCCAAAACAAAAATAACTATTTTTTGAGCCAATTTTTTAAATGGTTAGAGAAATCAAACAAAAGATTTATCATATAGGTCTCTTTTTTAGAATTTAAAAAAAATCTAAAACTATCTTTCTCATAATTAAAATTTTACGAAAATGATATACATTACGAAATGTAATGCATAACACATTTATACATGACAAAATATGCATAATACCATGCATAACCAAATGTTTACAAATCATCAAGTGTTATGCCCAATCGTGTTTATGCATGACTTATCATGCATACACATGCATAAACTTGTTTATCCATAACATATATTGCATATGTCATTATGCATCAACATTTCATTATTCATAATGTGTTATACATAATGTTATGCATATTTTGTTAGACAAACAATTTACTTTAAGTTTAATAATGAGAGGGAGTAATTTGGGGATTTGCTTTTTGAGTTCTCAAAAAGAGACCCATATCATAAATATTTGCATTTGGGTTTCATCTATTTTGTATATGAATGATGTCTAACAATAAAAAAAAAGGTAAATCATTATTCAAACAATGAAGAGTTTGACGTGGGTGAGCTAAGAATTATATATCATTTATATTATAAACCTAGAGTGTTATTTGATCATGATTTGTTGATTGAGAAATAATTTTTTTAATTTCAATAATATATGTTTTGGGAGTGTATTTTTTGCCATGTTTGTGTATGTTTTTGGTAGAATTTAGTTATCATGTGTAGTGAACATTTAGCATTGTATCAGCAACAATAATGTATACATTTTATCTGTTGACCTTTCTACAGTTTTTATCATTTATATATACAATATTTGGATACATGTGTGTATTTGTATATTATTTGTAATTTCATTGCATATTTGGAAAAGTTTAAAATAAAAAATTATTTTAAGATTTAATTCATAATTTTTGTTTGGCTAGAGGCTGGTTGTTTGGATCTTTATAATGGAAGATAACAACTTAACATTATTATGCTATGATAATCTAACAATTTCACATGCAAAATAAAAATGCTAGATATTTTAATATTTAAAGATGTATTTGACATTGTTGTTGGTGTGTCAAAATTAGATAGAATGAGAAATATTGAATAAAAATGCATTATGATGCATCTACCAATATTTTGGTAGCGAGTCATATTAAATATTTTCATCGTATTTTCAAGATCACAATGATGAATGCAATGTGACAAAAGATAAGTTGGCGTATGAGAAAAATACAATGATGACAAAATTATGTTGATTTAATATCTAGTTGACTTGTGGTATCAAGATGGAACTGATATGACAATACATTTGAACAAACTTTGAGTACTGATACACAAATCATCATCTATGAACATGTTCTTAGAAGACAAGCTTTTGGCATCATTATTCCTCAACTCATTTCCTAATAATTCAAACATATTGTATATATCATCAAATACCTCTATCACGAATAATGTATTGGCCATCACTATAATTACAAATAGTCTTTAAAATAAGTTAGCAAGATGAAGGAAAAATATACTTCTCATGATATTCTCATTTCAAAAAAAAATTAAAGCAGAAGTATAACCATCATCATGAACTCACTGATTGAGAAAAGAAGTATCCTTCTTGGGAGAAGTCCATAAGTAAATCTACTGTGAGATGTTAATATTGTGATAAAGTATAATTTTTCAATAAAAAGTATCCTTCTAGGAATAGCTCAGAAGAAGAGATGACATATAAAGGGTGGTAAACTTTTTTGCCATTATGAGCGACATTATCATTGTCAATGTTATTTATTTGGCAAACATGACAAGTCAAAAGAGCAACAAGGGGGTGAAAATCATGGGCCAATTAGTTTTTGAGAGATTTGTGACATATCGTGAATATTTGAATAGACTTATTATCCATGAGAGATGTGGAATTGAGAGCAATAAAGAAAAACAAAAGATTGAGGACCATAGTGAGAACTTCTTTCTCTCACATATCTTCACATCAGTAACTATTAATTAAAAGGTGATAGACCTAAAATATACTTATATTTTGGCATATTATTAGTATGATTTGAATAGATATTATTGAGTATAAATGCTAATAATAAAGATTTCACTTTAAATAATAGTGTTGGGCATGTTGAGCATGAATAAAAAAATAAGTAGCAATGAAAGGCAAAAAAATAAAAGAATTGGAGTTGCTGCATTCCAAATTCAGAACTCCACATTTCTAAGTCACAACCTATATAAGTGAAGAAACTCAATTATGGAAGAGCAAGAAAAGTAGCAAAATAAGATTGCATAATTGTGACATTCTCTTGAGATATCAAGTTGGACTAATAAGTAATTGTCAAGCTACGATAGCATATGCCAAGTCGTAACTCTTTTTCAATCACCATGATTAAATACGAAGCTGTGACATGGATATTATGACTTTATTATGATATCTAATTTTATTGATTATATAATATTTTAAAAAGCTTGTTTGCAAGAAATATCATTTCAATGAAGATCGACAAGTATATTAGTCATATAAATAGTAAAAAAGATTTTCGTCCAAATATCAATCATGCATTGGTTGTATCAGCGATTTAATCAATCAATAATGTGAAAATATTAGATAGTATAGAGTCTTGCATAGTTTCGAAATATATTTTTAGTCGAAATACTACATAATTAGACATGGAAGTTTTGTACACCATGACTCTACTAGCTAATTACCACGAACTTTCTACTATGTGACATATAATTTATGATTATAATATTATCATAGATTTATAATAATACTTATCTCATAAAATTTAAATAATTACGAAATTAATTTTATGCTATAGCAATCAAGTACTTCATTTGTACTAAATATTATGGTCATATCCTAACACTGTAACTTTATATTTAATATGACTTGTTAGTATCAAGTTAATATCATGATCTTTTTACACAGTTACATATTCAGAGCTATTGAATATTATAGAGCCAAAAACTTCTTAGACCAAAACCAGCATAATTACTTAGTATCATAACTTTTGAGATATTAAATATTATAAAGGATATTATTTGAGTATTGACATTCCTCTAGGCCACTACTTTTATTCTCAATAGAATTCAAATTCAAATATTTTTTGTTTGAGTTAATTGTTAGTACTATGATATCTTTATAGAGTCATAGTGATATGATATATAAGAGAAGTTAAGGCTAATTCTGCAATCACGCATAGTGTCATAGATACTTAAGATATCTAAAAGGCTATTCTTTGTATTGTGGCCATTTTCCTAGCACCACTACCATATGATACACATGAGAGACATTCTCATAATCACAATCATTTTTCAATACTATAGCCATATGATGATCAAGAAAGACCGATGTTAATGTCATAATCATTTCTTAATAACACGATATTATTATGATATGACAAGCCATTCATAGAGTCATGGCCAGTAATAGTACTAAATATCTATATGATGATTGAGAAAAACAAATGCAAGAAGCTATAACTACTTTCCAATGCCATGACTTTGTATTAAAAAAATATTATCTCTAAGTTATAGTCATTATCCATAATCATAATTTTGTTTTATAGAAAGATTGTAATATATTTTAAAGTTACTGTCACATTCTTGGGTTATGACCTCAAGCTTGTGATATAAATATCAAAGTGGAAACTTTTTTCTAAAAATTATAATATCATATTCAAAGTAATATAGAAGTATTAAATTAAAAAAAATATATAAGAGATAAATTCATAGGAATTCCTAGTTTTTTTCTTCTTCCTATATATAACAATCAAATATTATGGCGTAGCTACCAAATATTAGGGGTAAATTTTGTACTTCATATGAACTTGAAAAATAAACAAGAGACAATTATTAATACTAATCCCTAGTATCATGGGTCACATTTTTCAAGCCTCCTCGATGGTAGATTTAAAATTTTTCATCAAGATTATGTGTGATATATGATTTATGTAACTTGGTTTATGTGCTGTGGAAATGGTTTTATATTAATAAATATGTTTTGATTTACCTTATACTATGCATATTAATAGATGAGTGATTAAATAAAACATAAACTAAGATTTTGATTACTAGTTGATTTGTCTAAGATTTTTATTGTATACGGTGACATGTGAGATAAGAGGCTTATTCATGCATTTGGTCAGAAAGAAGTGATAAACTATTTTAACTATGATTTAAGAGATAACCCTGTGTTAAAACTCAAAAGTTGGCTATATTAATCATTACAAGCATGATATTTATGAAGCCAAAAATGCAAACTCTTTTACAAACCAATTCATTATATATATTTTAGAAGAACTAGTTCTCAATTAGGATGAATATTATATATAATATTTTCTTAAGAGTTTCACATTTAGTATGAATGTTACATCATCATTGAGTGGATAGTAACGAGCAATCTTGGGGTATGCATGAGAGTATGAGGTAAAAATAGCCTTCGTGAGTTGCATTCACTGATATGATTCTTACTAATAAAACTTAAGAAAAAATTATTTTAATTATACAAGTTTAGTACTTATGAAGCTAAAAAAACAAATGCTCACAATCATGTCAATTCTTATTATGCATGACATCCAAGGTTAGAGAATAAGAATATACATATGAAGTAATCATTAAAGATAATTGATGAGTTTTCCAAAAGAAATGATATTGTGAATGATTATTGAGCATAAATGATTTATTGCCTTAATGGTGATATATCAAAAGGATAATTATGAGGCGACCACTATTAGGATGAGCTCAATTATGATAACCACCTTACATGCTATTGGAGTAAATAATCATTACACGAAAACCTAACATTTATTCTATTTTCAAACATAATAAAATTTAAACTAATTTGAACATACATCACATCACATAAATGAATACACCCATGTATCTATTATTGATTCCAGAATCTAAAATATTTGTTTTACTATAATTGAGTTATTTCATTGTCGAGTTACTGAATTATTGATATAATTTTTGTGGGATCGATATCTAGACAAAATTCTTATTTACTACTTGTATGACTCATGTACTTGTAGATCATAATCGATAAGATACTCTCACTAATGAGATTATGAGATACTACTTAACCAATAAAATTAAGCAGCATAACAAAATTACAATAATACACTATATCATAATTATATAATGATTATACATTTCTTCATCATGTTCTTTGTTACCCTTTATCTCTGTTTCTACTACATGGAGACAATATTGAGTTTTTGTTGGGGGATGGAAAGATAGGGTGACAAGATGATTACAACTTAAAAGATTTTATTTGTAAAGTATTATTTTATTGACCTAGTCAATTTTTAGTTGTATTAATGCATGCTTAATCTACTTTACAAGTTTAGGAATCTTGATAATAATATGTTAATATATATGAGTCTTAGTATTTTAGTATATTCACCCTTTAAATAAGTTTAAGAAATAGTTGAGAACCCAATGGCGAATAAAAGCAAGATAAAATACTAGAAATCAAATTGGAAAATGGAGTTCACGAACTTTTGTAGACACGATGAAACTCATGCCATGATTTCAATGTCACGTATCTTAATTGATATTTAGTATTTTGTTTCTTTTTTTAGGTTGTATTGCAAGTATAAAGAGAACAAAAAAAGAAAACAAACAAAAAGAAAAAGAAGAACACATTTATGTTAATGATTTATTTATCTTCTTCATTACCAAGGACAACAAATGTGTGATCCGAGAGGAGTGATTAATACTCAAAAGTAAATACCCAAAAGGTCACTTTATTGTGAGCTAGTCATTTTTTAGTTTTGATTATTCATAATTAATCCAATTTTCTTTTTTGGAATATGGATTAAAATAATTTTATGTTTATCTGAGTTTTTAGCATTGTCAGAGTATTTTATTCTTTAAATATGTTCAATAAATAGTTGAAAGTATAATAAAAACAAAAGGAAGTATGAATCTTATAATTCAAAATGGAAATTGTATACCTTACAGAATCTTATAGAAGTTTACAATTTGTTGCTAATCCAGACAACGAAAAATCTATATCCATCAATGAAAAAAGAATTATTACATCACAATGTAAAAAATCACAGATCATGACTATGCTTGAGACTAGACAAAATGGATTCAAATATTAATCTTAGTTAGTATTGTATTGGCAAATGTGTTAAGGTCAAGATGATGACATATGTAATCCGCATCACCTTGCGAACTACTCTAACCACAACTTATTTGTATTGTTAAAGTTCTTCACTGTGTCTCTTATTACTGTAGCTGATCATCCAAAAAAGATAGAGAGTTTAGAAATGTCAGGATTGATCTTGTGTATTCCTTGAAGCACGAAGACATTAGATGTGAGATCTATCATAATTAAGATTTTAAGTTTTAGTTTACATGGTATTCTATTCTGTTCTATCAACTCTCTTAACCATCATTTTTTCTCTATTATGTTCATCTCAATTAGTTTTCTTTTATTTAGGATGCCATCAGAGAACAAAAAATGTTTATCGCTATAACTATTTTGTGTCAAATACAAACATCACGACAATCCAATTAGCAAAGGGGGTGAATGCTCTTACCTTGGAGTTCTATATCATACGGAATGTTGGATATGCTTCCCAGGGTGTCAATTTACTCCATCTTACAATTGTGACGAGAGTTTTACATGCTCCAGCCCCAGGGCCCTGGGCTCATATATAGGCTGAGCGATGGTATGAGTTGTGTACGAGAGAGAGAGAGAGAGAGAGAGAGAGAGAGGGAGGAGGGATAACAAAATAACTACTGTTTCACAAATGATATCATATATTCTTCATTATTAAGTGATCTGATAAAGGAAATCATTGAATATAAGGTAACCCTTGAAACTTTTTTAAATATTAAAAATTTTTCATCTTCGATGTGAAGTCAATTGCCTCATATCCTGACTGGGACCTATGCACTATAATTTGTTTATTATTTCATTTCATATGTAATTTGTTTCCCATGTAATTCAATTTAATGACCTGAGATCTCTGTACTATACCACAAGTGGGTTCATGTTAGATAATATTTGATCATGCATGAAGACCTATATATGAAGAATTACAAATTATAGATTATATTGACCATTCTATTCAAACGATTAACTATCAAAAAATTCAAGGGTGACTACTTATCATAAATAGTTGTTATGTGACTCAATATAAGTAATAAAAAAAGTTATTATAATGTCATTGAGTATCGCCAAATAACAAATAATCATGAAATAATCTCAAATTATATCATCTTGTGGTATACAGGTCAAACAATTACTAAATATCAATCAATAATATGTGAAAACTAATGAATATTATCCAAATTCATCTAATTTCATATAAAATTTACCAATTTTTAATAAAGTTGAGCTGACCTAAATCAAAATATCATTTATATATCATTATATATATATATATTCTCATTTTTTTTTTGTAATAAAAAAAACACATTTATGAAGATCACACCCACATAGAGCTCACAAGACTCCTGCTGAGTATTGGCTCAAAAAGAGGTATATATCTCATAATTATTTTTGAAAAATAAAAAATTTATATATAATAAGTCTCAAACCCAAGATCTATTATTTTTGAACGAATATATTTGTCATTATATGATACAATAATCACATAAATATTATTGATTTTGAAATTTTATGTATTAGATGAGGTATTTTTTCTAAAAAAAAAAAAAACAATTTGTATTTTTATTACTTATTGTAATCATATTTTGTATTTTTTGCTTCACAAAAAGGTCGCGTCTGGTTAATATCTCATATTTACGAGTCCTCGTCGCCGTTTTAAAATCTAAACTTCTCCTCTCGTTTTCTTGTTGATCGGAGGTTTCCAACTTCTCGTTCAAGGTGTCGCCCGGAAGAACATCTAGGTAAATTTTGCTCTCTGTACAATTAATGTTCGTGATAATGCATGATAAATTCAGGTACTAGATCTGGCCTCCTATATGTTTGCTAAATAGTACAGCTGAGTTTAATGTCTGAATTAATCTGACAAACAAAGAGGCTAGGTTTTCTGCGATCAGAGATTTGCATAATTCATTGTGATCTGCGCAAGAAAACTTTAATCTCGATGTCTAACGCGATTATATCATGAATATGATTTGCGAGCCAGCATAGTCTTCAGAGACAGAGATTTTGCAAACAGCTCTTGAATGCTTGGTCATTATATCTTCAACTTAGTATTAGAAGTTACATCCTTACCTTCAAGATGTCCTTGATATCACAGCAAAGGCTGTAAGGGAAGATGAAGAGTTGGTTTCTATTCAGGCAATTGAGTTTTGGAGCTCAGTCTGATATGGAGATTGATATTCTAGATGATTACTACAGTGATTTCTCTGCTGAATCAAAATTTCATGTTTCTACTTCATCAAATAGGCACCTCCTGTGCTGGTCCCAACTCTGCTGGAGGCATTACTCAAGCAAGAAGAAGGTCAGGAACAAGATGAAGGGGCTTCGAACATAGCAATGGCAAGTGGCATGTGCCTTGGATTGGTCGCTCAAGCTGTGGGAGATAAGACTGCGTGGCTGGTCATGCCATTCTCCTAAGAGAATATTGTGAAACTAGATTGGAGACAGAGAGGGGCTGCAACATATGCGTTCGGGTCCATTCTGGTAGGCCCTTCTTCTGATAAGTTAACCTGTGGGTGTGTCTTTGAATGTGGCTCACAAATTCTGTGTCAGGCCAGGCTAGTTTGGTTCTTTTCCGGCTAGTGTAGTTCATTCTAGGCTAGTCTGTTTGGGCAGCTGGGATAAAATCAGCTTGCAAGGGCTATTGTGTTGGGCTGTGGTGTGCCACTGGAATTAGGTAATGTAATGCAAGATATGACTGAATTGTTCCGTGTCTTGTGTTGTGCCCATGCCGTCTAGTCTAGTAGACACCTCTACGAAGTTGGAGGTCTTTAGATGATGGTTTACCATATTGGAAGATCACAACGTGTTAGATACCATGTAGAAGAATCTTAATGGATGTTTGGCATAGCCATATTGTGATTCCAAACTAGAAATCATGACAATAATTAGGATTTTGATAGGGGAAAAAATTTTCATAAATGAATCATACATTGCAAGAGAGAGAGAGTGAGAAAGAGAGAGGGAGCACAGCCACATGAGTGAACCATAAATTGTAAACCATAAGAACCCAAGAGAAGAAGAGAAAAATTTAATATCTTAGTATAATTTGTGCACAACAATTGTTTTATGCTTGTCGTGTTTTTACGACAATTTACAAACTCATCATTTTACATTTATAAACTATTTAAGTAGTAAAAAAAATTTTTAAAAACTTAAAATTTAAGTTGTACTATCACACCATCACTTAGTGACTTTATTCATGTTGTGATATCCCAACACATGATTGCGACTTTGAATTCCCAAGTTTGGTCAATCGCAATACAATAGAATATCTTCGCGACTTGAATTTACAAGTTGGCTAGTCATAATTTCAAAAAATATGATTGCTACTTTATGTTGTGTCTCCATAAAATATGATTATGACTTATATTTATGCCGCGACATCACAAAAGAGGTTAATGAAAATACACATGTTTTAGTTGTAAAACCCAGATAAAATTGAATTCAACGAATTTTTTCTAGATTTTGGACGATGAAATGAACTTCATCATTGAACTTTGTTGTTGGGAGTGAGTTAAGCATTAATAGAAGAACAATACATGATTTTCTAATGCTTGAGGTCATTACATTATTTTTTTGTGTTTGCAACATGTTATTTGTTTTTATGATTGAAACATGGAGTTGTGATTTCTAGTGTGATATCATAAACGTGTCTTGGTATCGTGATAGAATTTTAATGTTATGACATGTTATTTAATGTTATGATTGGACAATATGTTTACATAATAGCAAGAAGAGTTTGATTCTTCCTCGAGTAAAAGACCTGGTCTAGATTAAACACATTTGATATTGGAAGTCCAAAAAATATTAGAAGGCATGCAAAGTCAGGCAGTGGGAACTCAAAAACTTACTGCTTATGAAACATATGAATTTTTATTTAAAAAAGGATAATTTGTAATTTTGACAACTATAAAAGATTTGATTTATTAACAAATAATCTTTATTTTGAAGTATTTATTGGATGTGTTCATTAATAATTTTGTATCACACATTGACATATACATTGTGTGGTGAGAGCCGACAAGGGCTCAAGATATTATATGCAATTGAGGCTCATCTCATTTGATGACTTGTAGGATTTCACGGTAAAAAAATTATTTTTACCTAGAACGTGAGTATAAATCATGAACATGATCGTTTCATGAAGGAGTCTTCTCTACTAGGCATGGCTAACCAATAAGGAAAATATTTTAAGTGCAAGATAAATACTAATGGATAATGCTCATTTGAAGTAGCATTTCAGAAATAATTTGGATTGTGGCTATGATAGTTATTTTTATAAAATATATTAATATTAATCTTTTTTGATATAAAGATTTTATATAAGAGTGTTCTGATAAAATTTTTAGGAACAATTGATATAGTTTTGTGTTTTTTGGGTATTGATGAATGAGTTTAGCAGCTCTATTATTACTCATAAATGGACCCACATGGGCATTGTTCTATGTTGGGTCATAGATGAGTCATGTAAAGCTTTGTTTGATTTTTGTTAAATTAAGGATCTCAATAAATGAGACACAACAAAGTGGCATTGGTTTATCTAATATCTACAAAATTTTATGGGTCTACCTTTGATTAATGAACCCTTTGATTCTGGACCATCATAGTAGCTTTAGTCCCATTAGGATTTTATAATTTAGGTCGTGACTCTGAAACAGATGTTGCAGCTTTAGTAATTGCATGATTTCATTATCCAGTTTGTGATGCCAAAATGTATGTTGCAACTTTAGTTACGTCACGACTTCATTATATAGGTTGCGATGCCAAAATGCTTGTTACAACTTCATAATTATGAACTAATCATAATATTCTCTTAGTGAATATTTCTTTTTCATCCTAGTATCAGATATGTGCTATTGTAACTTTTATATGTTCTTCATATTTCAATTTTCTTCATATCTGAGGGTAACTTCACAAGTCACTCTAATCTTCTAGGATGGTAATGCTTCTTTTATAGTATGTTTTCACTGATATGATTTATTAGAGGCTCTTGTCTCCAGCACAATGTTTGACTCATCTAATGTCATTTGAAAATCATGGTACACTAATAATATAATTTATAAGTGAGTTTTTAGCCTGTGTAGATCTCATCAATATATGTGCTATATCAATTGATTAATTATCAAAAGAATCTTCAGATGCTATCTATATTACCTCTTCATCAAGGGTATTTATGCCACTAGTTTAATGAAGTGGCAACATCCAGCATGTCTTATGATATTGTGACTGGTATAGAGGTGTCAAACGTGCCGGGTCGGGCCGGCCCGGCACGTTCTTAAACCGTGCCCGGGTGAAGAAAATCGCGTGCCGTGCTCGGGTGAAGAAAATCGCGTGCCGTGCCCGGGTGAAGAAAATCGTGTGCCGTGCCTTGCCTGGCCCGGCACGGGTCCATCCCGTGCCGGTTCACGCATGCACGCGTGGCACTGGCGGCGTGCCACGCGTGGCGTGAGTCGTGACTCACGGCTCACGCCTTGTGAGTCGTGACCCATCCGCGCCCCCCCCCGGTAAAAAGACCGCGTGTCGGGTCCAAACAGACCCGACCCGTGGTCTTTTCTGCCGAAACCAGACTCCCGAGTCCGATCCAAGCATTTCCAACGGCAAAAAAAAATTCAAACTTGAGCGATTTTCAGCCCTTGGATTCACCTCCAATGGCTAGGGGGCAGAATCCAACGGTCCTCATGATTCTGCCCCTTAAATATATTAAAAAAATTCAAAAAAATAATAAAAAAATATTTTTTTTATAAAAAAAACTTTATTTAGCCTATAAAATCTATCCCCCTCCCTATAACATTTATGTTTTTCAAAAACATAAAACCTCTCAATATTTTCTCTCTCTCACATAAACCGTGCATATCTCTCTCGGTCCTCGTGATTTTGATTTCGGCTTGGATTTTTGTGAAACTCAACTTGAGTTTTGAACATCAGAGCTTCCTGCGGTGCACCTTGCACGTGAGTGACCTCATTGCTTTTACCGGGTAATATATTTTACGTTTTTTTGTACTCTCTCTAAATCTTCTCTCTCTAGAAAACTTAAGAAAAATAAAAAAATGACAAATACACCTAACATGTTTTTAAATTTGGAAAATGAAAATGTTAGTGTTACACAGACGTCCGTGGCTCCTGAAACTTTGGTTTCTCCTGTTGTCTCAGCCCAAAGTTTTAAAAAACAAAAAACTAGGAGGACTTCTATTGTTTTGGACACATTTTAAAATCGTAACACAAGTAGATGTTAGGGGTGAGGAACTTGAAATGGCACAGTGCAAATATTGTATGAGACTTTTAACATGCAAGAGTACATGTGGGACTGGGCACCTCAAGAGGCATGCTGAAATATGCTCCAAAAAATATGGACCCTTAGATCCTAGGCAAACCCAACTTGGCACTACATTTTTTGAGACTGGATCGAGTCCAGTCTCAAAGTTTACTCCTTTCGTATACTCCAGCGAGTTGGGTAGGGACGGCATGGCCAGGCTCATCACATTGATGGGTCTTCCGATCAGATTTTCGGAAGATCCGAGGGTAGTGCGCATCATGCAGACTTATTTTCAGCCATCCTATCGTAGGATTCCTAGGTCCACATCTAGGAGTGACATACTAAAGATATATAAGTTAGAAAAACAAAAAATAATTAAGGAATTTTTGGCATTTAGTGGAGTGGTGTCCGTGACGTCCGATATATGGACATGTCACGATGATTCTTCTTATGCATGTCTCACGAGTCATTATGTAGATTCTAACTGGACAATAAATAAAAAAATATTAGGATTCACTGAGATTCTTCATCCTCATGATGGCCCGGTCATTTTTGAGTGTATGATGAAAATATTTAGGGAATATAAAATTCAATATAAAATTTTTAGTGTCATTTTCGATAATGCTGCGAATAATGGAGTAACGATCAATATGTTTGTTAGGAATATTAGAGACGCACCTTTAGGAGAGATATTTCATGTCAGATGCATGTGTCATGTTATTAACCTGATAGTTCAAGCGGGTATGAAGGTGTGTTCCCCCGTGTTGGAAAATATACGCAATGCACTCAAGTATATTCGCACTCCTCGCAGACTACAAGAGTTTGGTAATCTCTGTTTGTCTGCGAATCTTAAGAAGAAGAAATTCCAATCAGATGTGAGACATCGTTGGAATTACACGTACATGATGTTCGAATCATGTGTTGGATACGAACACGTGATATCCGACTACGTCAATAGTAAGAGTGGCGAACTTATTATTGACGACACTGACTGGGCTTCAGGAATTTCATAAATGAAATTCCTGAAGATATTTTATGACACGACGAACATGTGTTCGTCGGTTTATACGCCCACCACATGCATTGCACTTCGTTGCATATGCAACATTAGTAGCATGTTTAGTAAGTATCGAGCGGACCCGACGCTTAGCCATATGGTTGTAGAGATGGAGACCAAGGACTTGAAGTACTGGTCCACCATTCCATCTCTTTATTGCCTCGCAGCATGGATGGACCCTAGGGCTAAGGTGGAAGGGGTTGAAAACACACTGACTTTCATTTCCTCGTGCATGAACCTGGATGAGCCACCTGAAGGGTTCATTTACGAGAAGTTGACAGACCTGTTCACATACTACGATACTAGGTATGGTGGTGGTGGTGAGACTGTGAGTACGGACACTGATACCTTGTTCGGAGATGACGATTATTCCATTAACCTAGCGAGGGGGAAACGTAGGGGTGGACCTTTACATAGGAGCGAGCTGTCTTGGTACTTAGATACCGATTACTGCTCAATCCTATCATCTTTTGACAATAAGAATCTTGATTTATTACAGTGGTGGAAATCATATGAGTTCGCCTATCCCGTGCCATCTAGGATGGCACGGGATCTACTAACTCCTCCGGTGTCGAGCGTAGCATCGGAGTCTGTTTTTTCTGTTGCAGTGAACGTGATTTCGGATAGGAGATCGAGATTACGTCCAGATATGGTTGAGGCCTTGGCATGTTTAAAGGATTGGGAGGAATCGAGATTTAGCATCAGTGATCGTGCTGAAGCTGGGACTGTGACAGACACTGCAGTCGCATCCACATCCACTACGATGGTGGAGGAGCTGATTGTCGATGATGATGACCCATATGATACTGATCTTGATGTTGCGGCTGATGATTCTCATGATATGCCGCTTGACGATTGATGCTCATCTGCTCTTTTTTTCGATGTTTTTTTATTTATTTTATTTATACGCTTTGTTTGTATTTTGTACCATACGTTCAGTTGAAACTTATACTTGTTTTGTTCGGACTATTGGTTTCAAAAGCATTAATGGTAATTTTTCATTTGTGTAGTTTAATTTTTTTTTAATTAAAATTTTTACTAACTTAATGTATTTATTTATTATTTTATCATTTAAAATTTATTTTAAAATTTAATAACTTTAAATTTTAATATATAATTAATAAATTATAATAATAAAAAAAGCTAAACTAATTTGAAAAAAAAAATTTTTTTTTCTAATATTTTTTGTTTTATTTAATTTTAAATGTTATATTTTTTACAAAAAATTATAATTTTTAATTATTACTAATACTCTAAAGTATATACAGTAACATAATAAAAAAATTAAAAAAAAAAATTTTGTAATCTGCCATTTAGGGCTGGCCTCGCGGGACCCCGACCCCGGTTGACCCGGTCTCGAGTTGCGGCACCCGCCCCGCATGCCCTGCCTCCTGCCGTGCGCCCATGCCGCCTCACCAGGCCTGTGAGTGGCAAGGCGTGCCCGAGCGTGCTGGGCACGGCACGGCACGGCCTTGCCGTGCCCACGGGCCGTGCCGTGCTTGCCTTTAACTGACCGTGCCGTGCCGGGCACGGTGGCACGACCGTTCTTGGGAAAAACGGGCCGTGCCGTGCTGGGCCGGCCCTTTTGACACCTCTAGACTGGTAGATGTTTCGACTCACTTCTCTAGGAACACACATGTTATTACTCACTTCTTTTGTCTTCCACTCCTCGAATACAATTTTGTTGTATGTGATTATTATTTTCTTTGGATATAAAACTTGTCATTAATAAACTTGTATTTTTTTGACTATAAGTTTAATATGTTCATGTTTTTCTTTGGCACATGGATGCATGCTTCATGCTGAAATACTTGAAAGTGAGTCACACTTGTTTTTTTTTTCATATAACACCTTAATAAGTGTATGATCTTTCAATGTCGAAATAGGAGTGTGATTTTTTAAGTAGCATGCTGTGATATTTGTTGAAGCTTAGAATTTTAGCTCCAAGTGTGCCTAACTTTGCATATACATATCTCTTTTTTTTCATCAAAGTTCTATTCAATCTTTTATCTAATTTGTTTTGTGGTTGTGTCATCTTGATTGAGTTCTGCTTGATAATACTTTACTCATCAATAAATAATATGTAGAATAATGTGTAGTTTTCTATGTAGAGTATTTATATTTGTGTTAACTTAATTTTCTATCATAATTTTGAACTTCTTAGTTCTCTAATATCTTAGTTTACTTTTGAATGAAGTAAATCTAGTATTTCTAAAGAAATCATCAATAAATAATATGTAGTATTTTGATTTCCTAAGCAATGCATTCGATTTTTCTCTGAACAAGTTGTGAATCAAATCCAGCACCGCCTTTGATTTGGTGGATTTAGATTTAAACTTCATCTATTTTTATTTTTTCTGTAAATATTTCTCGCAAAAGTTGATCTCATCTAGATAATCTACCACTCCTAATTTTTTTGAGGACATGGTTGTCAGATTTCGTGTCGCAATATTGACAAGTAGTTTTTGTGCCTCTTAGGCGAGGCATAATTTCTGAATCATTGAGACATAAGTTTTTTTAGACCATTATATTGTAATCGATATATTTTTTAAAATAATTTTAAAAATATGAATATATGTGTGTGTACACACACACACATAATGTATAGAACCTTGGAAAAATTCATTGAGACATAAATATGTTACATTTGTGAAATAAATAAAGGTTGTAACAAGCATACAAGGCTCCTATTTTAATATGGGGTAAGTGAGAATTTAATATCTTGATAATTTTATAATAAATAGAAAAAAATATTATTTTTGCCTAATTTAATGTAAGCATACTTTATTTTTATGTATGCACTTGCTATTATATATATTTATATATTTATATATGTATGTATGTATAAACATCAATGCATACATGTGACAAAAAAATTTCAGGTGATTATTTATTATTATATTATTTTGACTAATTTATTTTAATTGTAGAGTTTTAATAAGATCCACTGTGTTAGTAGTTTTGTTATTTTACACATAAATATATACAATATATTAATTACTTAATTTTTAATTTTTTTTAAATATTGTTTTTTTTTTCATGTATTTGTGCTAGAAAATAACATGATGGCCAATGAAAATTTAAAAAAAAGTAATAATGAATATTCATCAAAACATTAAAGAAAAAGATAAATAAAATAGGGTCAATTTGGAACATAAAATATGTTTCTATTTAATTTTTTTATTAGGTTACGAGGGAGGGAACCTTTCTAACCCTTCTTCCTCTTCCTGTGATCGAGATCGAGCAAAATGGCGTGCACCATAGACTTTTGCTTTTAGATGAAGGCTTTGGCTGAAAGACCTGCGAGAGGAAGAGGCAGGAAGCACTATCACTTGCCCTCTCATTTTTCGGCAATGGAGAACTCACAAAGATGGATGTGGATGCATAGCCGCCGCTAGTGCGCGATGATTTCCTCTTTGGAGAATCTTACAAACCAGTAGGATACGATAGGCCGATGTATGATTGTGTTGTTAGCGGCAAGGTTTCGGGTCGATGGTGGAAAATGGGGAAGAAACAAGCAGTATCTACGAAGGTGACCTTGAAAGGGATGTCGTTGGAAGCACGACGGAGACAGAAGATGGTGAAGGTGTATAGTGAAGATCGATCGTTCTGAAGGAGGCTATTTTGAAGAATTGGGTGAAGGAGAAGAATAGGGGGGGCACGATTCTATGTGATGGGGGGATTTCGATAAAATAAAATAAAATATTTTTATTTTGTAAACTAAAAATATATTTTATTATAAAATAAGATATTTATAAAATATTATTTCATAAATTAAGATAATTATAAAAATTATTTTATAAAATAAAAAAATGTTATTTTATTTTATTTTATAAAAGATTTAATATTTATAAATATATTTATACAATTTATTCTATTTTATTATATCAATGTTTTTAATAATAATATTTATAAAGATAAGTATTTTTATTTTTTTTAATTTTTTTTATTTTATTTTTTTTATTTTATTTTATTTTTTTTATTTTATTTTATTTTTATTTTTATTTTATTTTATTTTATTATGACGTGTCCTAGTCGTATTCGTATCCTAGTTTAATAAAATTTATCATGTTCTCATATTTTGTCATGTCGTATCCTCATGTTCGTATTCATTTTTGTTCTTGTTAGCCGGCACGAACCATGCCGGGCATTGGCCCAGCCCCGACCATACCGCCCGGCTCGTTCGACACCTGTAGTTATGACTCAAAATTCAGTTGCAATATTGACTTGTTGTGAAATTTTTTTTTATGTCGTGACTCTTATTTGTTGTTCTCCATGCTTTGCTTGCTCATATTGATGAGAGCAATTTTGTGATGCTTGAAATTATTTTTTTATGTCGTGACTTTTATTTGTTGTTCTCCATGCTTTGCTTGCTCATACTGATGAGAACAATTTTGTGATGCTTGCCATCAGCCTTTACAAGGAACCACACCATGTTCTATGAGTAAGTGCAAAATGCTTATGGAGTCATAATCGATTGGTACTCCAATATCAGACATCACAATTAGAAATTAAATTTTTTTTAAAGTAGGTAATATGTATCACTTTCTAAAGGGTTTTTGTTTTTGACAGTTTTATCATGTATTTTCATTTTCACCTTATCATGATTAATTTTCTTTACCACGTCATAACCTAATATTTTTATCATTTAATTATTTTTTATAATTTAGTCTCTTTCATCATATGATTCATACTGGTTAAACTAATTTTGACGAGGAGTTATTTGATATATCACACATGTGTTAATGAATCATATGATCCTATCATTATGAGCAACACATACTTCTGTAAAATGTCCATTTCCAGTCGATCGTTTTTTGTTTGTTGAGCTAGTTCTCACACGTGTTAACTTATTTTTTTCTGATAGTTTTTTTTTCAAGTGCTCATCTTTACCACAATTCTTGCATTATGATTGTAGCTTATCCATGTTCTTTAATCTTATTATTATTTATTTGGTTTCTTCACTCCTCTCATTCACAAATAGTCTGTCATTCAAATATATATTTTTTATACTCAACCTCATATCCTTAGATAATAATACTAAAATTATTGTTTCATATGATAAATATGTTGTACTATTATTAATGATGATGATCGAGTTATCTAATGAATTTGATAGTGAATGGTGGAAGGTTATTGCTTTGTCATAATCATTGATCGCACAGTTATTAGATGATAACTGACTGATCAATATATGAAACTCATTTAAGTTTGAAGAGAGTTTATTAGCCTCCTTCATGCCTAACTTGTATAATTTATTTAAAAGAAACAAATTGTTAATCAAGGATTGATATGGTAAAGAACCTCTAGTTTTTTTTTTTTATAGATTTTTCACCTATCTTTTTTTAGAAATGCTTACTGATATTTCATCCGTTAAAAAAAAAAGATCAAACCTCATGTTCTTTGATCCAATTTGTTCTATTTGATAATTTCATTAGAATTCACTTCTATTTTATAATCACTTGCTGTTGTTTTTGCATCTTCAGTCATGAACTATTAATCTATATCAATAAGTATATTATTTATGTTCAATTTTCAATGTTTGAAATATTTTCTAGAAAACTTGTTAAACTCAATTCTAGGTGTCATCGAACCTATCATTTTGACTTTTTAATTATATCTTGGCTATGATACAAAATGTTAGGATCTAATCTGGCAAATTAAATCCTTTGAAGTTAAATTTTAGGTCGCACTTGCACAAGTATCTTTCTCTGATACCTTATGTAATGACCTAATAAATATGGATGAGCATTAATACTAGAAGTGGCGATTGACACAATCTATGCAATCTCTGATACTAATTATTAGATCTCAAGTAGAGAATTGTGAGGATTTATGATATAATCATCTTGTGATACTAAATTTAGAATTATGATGTTTGTTGGACAATTTTGTTTTCACAGTTATGATTTTAAAGATTCAGAAGAAGAGAACAATAAAAACAGTAAACGATGTATATTCATAATCTAATCCAATAGAACCACGCCAGAACAAAATTACAGATTACCACAAATCACAATAGAACATGTAAATAACGTGGTTCACAATCGTTCAACATAATTAGTTATATTCACCAGAAAAATTATATGCATTTACAGATTATAATCAAACAGAATATTCTTATAATATATGAGCAGAAGCAATTGCGAAAAATCACGCAGAGTGGATAAAACGAAAAGAGATGAATAGTTCTAGAATGCAAAATTACAACCTCCAAAAAATATAAAATAAAATAATTTATATTAATATAGTTTCTCGGTTTAATTAACCAGAAAGGGGTGTATTACTCGGATGTGCCGGATTCTGTTTCAAAAATTTTTCGGTCCATTGACCAGACAACGGGATCTTCGTTATTATCCAATTGTGGTATTTTTAGTCTCTTAATATTTTCTTTCTTGCACTTACATAATAATATTAAAATAAAAATTTATTTTGGTTATACAAATAATTTATCAAAATAAATTATATACAACAATGTTAATTAGGGATTCAGGAAGGGAGAGAGAATCATAGATAAAACACACAATGCACATGAGAGAGAGAGAGAGAGGGGGTGAGCACAAGTACACAAGTACCAAAAACCACAAGATTCAAAGAGGAGAAAAATTCATTATCTCTGAATAATTTGTATACAACAATTATTCTGTGTTTGTTGTTCTTTTACAACAATAGAAAAAAAATATTTTTAAAATTAAGACAAGTCACGATATTATATTTTCATGTCACGATTTTATTCATGTGATGATATTACAAAATAAAGAAATGACTTGAATTCTAATGTCGGCCAGTAGTTGCTACACCATAAATAATGGTCATGACTTTATTTATATTACGACACCTCGGTGCATGGTCATGATGTGCAACATATCTTGTAGCTTCAGACACGTCGTGACTCCACAATTAATGTCGCAATTATAAATCTCATGTTGCAACTTTAGTTACGTCATGACTTTGTAAATCAAGTCGTTACCCTAACACATGTTATAATTTTAGAAGTATGATTTATTTCTAACATAATGATTTTTTATCAATATTTTTGCATCATACATTTTCATCAAATAAAATTATTATATTATTTTAATAGTGTGTGTGTGTGTGTATACATATACATACACGATTTTATATGAAATTTTGAATGTTTTTTTGTATTTTATTTAATTTAATTCTTTTATTATAACTAAAAACTTTTTTATTTATTCTTAGTTTATACATTATAAATCTACTTAGTTTTTTTACCATTTACATATGGATCTATTTGTAAGGTTTTTATATTACCTAGATTAACCTATTATGTTTTTTTTTTTAATTTTAATATCTTATTTTTATTATATATATTTATTAATTATAAAAATTAGGGTCTCAAAATGTTTACTGCTCAATGCTTTGAGCCTTACGCCCCTCTGTGTATTATTGTTTCTGTATGTATGTGTGCGTATATTTTTCCAACAAATTGATCCGTTCATTATTACATGTGCAGCAACACCATTGATCAGAGTAACATACAAAAATGCTCCAACCAAACAAATATGGAGCCGTCGTGATCGGTGGCACTTTTGATCATTTGCATGGTGGACATCACCATTTTCTCGAGGTACTTACGTGCACAAAATTTTCAAATAATTTTTTTAAGGCATGTTACTAATGTCTTGTATATCTAGGTTTCGGCTGAACTGGCAAAGGATCGAATTCTTGTTGGTGTTTGTCAGGGTTCTATGTTAGCCAAGAAGCAGGTAATCCTTTTTTTTTTGTGCTCCACCCTTTTTTTTTTCTCTTTCTATTGAAATCCCCCCCTAGTGTTCTTCCTCATAAGTGACACTGTGTTTGCATCCCATGTATGTGTGAGATGCATCAATTAGGAATAGGGTTAGAACCTTAATGACACAACTATAACATCCATAATATATTTTTTAGTTATTTTAGTTACTTTTTGTTGTAGTTTATAATTTATTTTTTTTCTTTTTCTTTTATTTTGCGGCTTGATTATATTATGGATGAAAGTGAAACCATATGATATGTGGTCTCCCCCAATACGAATACTTATTTTTTAAGGGCTCCTAGTCCTGCTCGTATAATATTTCAATTGTGTCTTTATGTTTAATGGCTTGAATTTTTACATAATAGTAAGGTCAAATCTTAGCTAGATGAAGTAAATTTTGGCATTTGCTTGGGGGCGGGGGGCATGCGCTGTAATCAAGGATAAAAATATCGGTTTTTATGGATATATCGGTACTTGGATTTTACGGATATATCGGATATATCGAAGATATATTGGTGTGTATTTATATATGAGCAACAATCAATGATAGATATATCGGTCTTAATGAATATATCGATACTTAGAATTTATGGATATATCGAGATAATTCGATGGATATATCAAAAATTTTTATCATTGGCTGTAACCAAGGATTAAAATATTAGTTTCAACGGATATATCGGTACATAAATTTTATGGATATATCGGATATATCGAAGATATATCGGCGTGTATTTATATATGCGCTGTAACTAAGGATTAAAATATCGGTTTCTATGGATATATCGGTACTTGGATTTTTTAGATATATCGGATATATCAAAGATATATCAGTGTGTATTTGTATATGCGCTGTAACTAAGGATTAAAATATCGGTTTCTACGGATATATTGGTACTTGGATTTTACGGATATATCGGATATATCGAAGATATATCGGTGTGTATTTGTATATGCGCACCAATTAAGAATAGATATATCGGTGTGTATTTGTATATGCGTACCAATCAAGAATAGATATATCGATTTTAATGGATATATCGATACTTAGGATTTACGGATATATCGGAGATATATCGGTGGATATATCAAAAATTTTTATCATTGGCTGTAACATCATAGTGCATGCATTTGTGTGCGTGAAGGAGCTGAGGGGCAACTCTATATTTATGGAATTGTGTGACCACCCAATAAATTTTAGGTATCATCATAATTAATAGTTTTTGATAATATATTATTAATTATAATAATATTTATAGGGTAAGGAGAGAAAATAGTAAATATGAAATAAATAATTGTTGGGTGACCACCTGGCTTTGTGGTAATAATTGAAGAGTCTATATTTAGAGAATATGATTAGAACTGTAATATAGTAAATACAAAAAAAAAAAAAAAAAAAAAACACACAACAAGCTACAATTGCTAGGCCAAATGTTCCCTCCCAGGGCCTGGCCGTTTGGCTTGATCTGAATCTGGACCAGCCTTGTTTATCCTGTTCTTGTATCAGTTCGAGCCGGCTGTCGGGTTTTCTGACCTGCCCTAGTTTAGCCTGGAGGCTGGAGCTGCCCGGCACGGCCTGAATTTTGGTGGCCGTGCTGTGTCCGGTCGGACTAATGCTGACAAAGACTTTTTTTTTTTTTGTATTTTTATTATATGCTAGTTACTGATAGGACTATGAGCCACTGACTCATGCTGTATCTCGTGCTTGTCGTGCCAAGCAAGTGGGTCGTGCCTGACTCGGCACGACCCACATGCCGTCCCATGGGCCAGAACTAGAGGTGTCAACCGGGCCGGCCCGGCTATTTTAAACCGTGCCGGGCCAGGAACGGCATGGTACAGTAACCGTGCCTGGCCCAGCACGACAGCATGCTCGTGCTCAAAAAATTTGGGCCGGCCCGGCCCGTTTGACACCACTAGCCAGAACGATGTTGGTCAAGTAATGGCACTGGACCATGCCAAGTCTTGGGATGGGCTCGGGCCTCCAGACCCACTCGACACCTCTAGCTAATTATGTGGCCTAGCATTGCGGAGTGGCTCCATGCCCCATAATGTGGTTCTGTTCTCTAGGTTTACACGTGCCGGTACAGTGAGGTATATCTCGTGCCATGCCGTATGTTGCTTTCGGCTTTCCCAAATATAAATAATTATTTGATTTTATTATTTTTTTTTTCCCCAGTTTGCTGATTTGATACAACCCGTCGAGGAGAGGATGCATAATATTGAAAATTACATTAAGGTATATCATGGCCGCGACTCTGATTCATAAGATGAAGGCTCGTGTCTGAGAAAAAAAGTTTGTCTGAATAATGACGTAGAAGAGAGTGGAGGGGATGAGGGTATATTTGGTATTTTTTCAAATAAATTGTACTTCAGAGTAATTTTCATGATTTTGCTTGTCCTTTAGATTAATTATTTTTTATCTCCTCTATAACTGGTAATTATTTTTCCTAGTTCATCATAAATAGTAATTTTGTCATGAACAAGTAGTAAAAATGATTTCTTTGCAAGTTTGGTGCAGTCCATTAAGCCAACACTAGCCGTCCAAGTGGTAGCAATCGACGATCCCTACGGGCCTTCGATAATCGATGAAACTCTGAATGCTATAGTCGTTAGGCAAGTCACATCTCATGTTCCTTTTCTCCCCTCAGTTTCTACATAATTGCATGGATCATTATTGTGCTGCAGCATTTTGTTGTTGGTGAGATTGTTTTTTTTTCTCCTATACATAATTGTGCACTGGAAGTGCCTAAAGAGGAAGCCCTACATGGCACATTAGCCTGCTAGGGCTAAAAACGAGCTAGCGAGACCCAAGTCAGTGCTTGGGAGCAGGTTGTGCCCATGCTGGGGCAAGAGTTTGAAATTAGGCATGGACTGAGCCAGGGTGCACCAGGAGTCCACGCCAGGCACGAGACCGTGCTCGTGCCTGGGTTCATCCCTGGGCACACGTTGTGCCCATGCTCAAGCAACATGAGGCATGCTGCTCTAAGCCTGCTAGGCTCAATAATCAATACTCAAGATATAATTTTATCTCTGCGATCTTCTTACATACTTCATCAAACTGTACAAATTCTAATTCAAATTGGTGCATAAAATTTTATAACACTAAGATAAGAGAAGAAACTAATCATGAGCCAATTTGAATCAAAATTAAACTATGATGATCAAAATTTGGATTGAACTTTCCTAGAGATCATCAGTTGAATTTAATTATGATTCAATTAAAAGGTAGGATGCAACAATTATTTTTGATACAAAAGGGTGCATTTATTTGATACTCCAATACCTAAAAAATGTATAATTTTTCTTCAGAGTGATAGAATATTGGTGAGCGTCAACATTATCTTTTTTGTATATAATTCACTTTTTTCTTGATTCTGGAAAGTGTGAGTTAAAAATATACATTTCACTTGGGAATTGCAATTAGGAGAAAGAGTCATCTGTCAGTTATTTTTTGAACTTGGTCTACATTGTGACGATCAAGAAAGCACGGATACGGCTCCTTATATAGCCCTTTCCACGTGTCCGACACGTGGACACGGTACGAACCCGGCACGGATACGTGTCTGATACGCCACATGTCATATCGTTGACCAATCCGTGTCCGATACGTCACGTGTCGTATTGGACGGATGCGTCGGATGCCGTATCCATGCCGACAATGCTGAGTGGCTGACGTCGCCCACGACGTAGAATGGCCGATTTTGTGGGGTGGTGGGGGCGGCGCAATTTCGTGGGGCCGCGATGGGGGCCATGATTTTGTGGGGTGGCGGGGGCGTGATTCTGTAGGCCAAGGGGGCACAATTCTGATAAAATAAAATAAAATATTTTTATTTTATAAAATAAAAAAAATATATTTTTTATAATATAAGATAATTATAAAATATTATTTTATAAAATAAGATAATTATAAATATTATCTTATAAAATAAAATAAAATAAAATATTTTATTTTTATTTTTATTTTTTTTATCATGTCGTATCGTAGTCGTATTCATATCGTAGTCGTATCGTAGTCATATCCGTATTGTAGTCGTATCCGTATCTTAGTTTTTTAAAATTTGCTATGTCCCCGTATCCGTGTTCGTGTTTTCTGGGTGACGATGCTCATAAGGTGTAACAACACGTACATATCAGGTTGATTTTTTAAAAAAATGAGATTTTTTAGGATGACATAATAATTTATGAGCCTACTCAAGTTCAGGCTTATGATGAGCCATATGCCGAGAGATTTGATTATCCGATACTTATAGTCTATACTAATATAATAAAAAACATACAACCTGCTTTGACAAGAGACAAGTCTACCAAGAATAAAGATGATCCTGCAGCCAACAACTTTGATTTTAACATTTTAATCTCACCCTGAACATAACACAGGCGAGTATTCACTGTGAAGACATATCCATATTAAAAAGTAGGCCACTTTAAGATCAGATTTGTAGCAAGCGAATTCACTCAGATGCTTAATGTGAATTATCATAAATTTTTTTCTTTTCTGGTGAAAATAAATTTCTTATGAATTCTTATTTTACTGGCAGCATCTAGGAGTTTTTTTTTTTTTTGTGCTCTTTACTTTTTTTAATTATTTTTTGATTTACACAAAAATACTGTGATTTTGCATCAGGCACTTTGTTGTCGGCGACTGCTAAAAAATTATGTTCTTGTTCATAAGCAATCTATTCATGTGTTGGGCATTACTTTTTTGGGTCCTCTGGTTGATTTTGTGGCAGCCAAGAGACAGAATCTGGCGCCTTGTCTATAAATGCTAAAAGAGCAGAGAGGGGCCTTCCCTTGCTAGAGGTTTGAGTTTTGTCCTTACGAGCAATTCTGGATTCAAGGAGTTGGCTCGGCTGACACGGGGGGGAGTTTCTTGTGTGGCTAAATCTCCAGGTTGTGGTCGTAGACCTTGTTTCTGATGGCTTTGGTAAAAGTAAGTTGAGCTCTACAGAATCAAGGAGGATCGAGGCTGAGAGAAGAATGCTGGATCCGTCTCGCATGTAAGTATGTTGCATCTCTGGTAAGTATGTATGCGAATTAGAGGTGTCAAACGGGACGTGCTGGGCCGGCCGGGCCCATTTTTTTCAGGCCAGACCGTGCTTTCGTGCCAGGCCTGGCACGGCACGGTTACCGTGCCCAGCCATGCATGGTTTTGTGGAGTTCAGCCCGGCACGGGTCCGCGGCACGATCCGCCGGGTTCGGCCCTGTAGGGCCGAACCATAAATTTAAAAAAATATTTAGGGTTTCGGCGCACCCGAAACCTTAATCCCAAAAAAAAATTAGGATTTCGATGCGCCCGAAACCCTTTTTTAAAAAAAAAATCAGGTTTTTGGCTGGCCCAAAACCCTAATTTTAAAAAAAAATTAGGTTTTTTGTGCCCCCATAACCCTAATTTTTTAAAAAAAAATTAATTTCGGTATGGTACCGTGCTGGGCCAGGCACGGCACAAGGCCCGGTTGGCCTCGGCACGCCACGATTGTGCCGTCGTCGGGCACTGCACGAGCTCAGGCACGGGAAATTTCTCTGCCGGGCCGGCCCAGGCACGGCTGAATCGTGCCATGCCTCGTGCCGGCCCGGGCCGTCCCAGCCCGGTTGACACCTCTAATGCGAATTGAGAAATAATTGTTGAGGAAGTCCTTTTGGTCACGAACCAGGCTAGGCTAGCCTGGACCTGACCCAGACTAACCTGTCGTGGCCTGACCTGGCTTGGCTTGGCTTGACCTATCAGTAAGATTATCACATCATCACGACTCATCCAAGCTTGCCTGATTAGTTCAAGGCTAGCATGGTTAGTTCCTGGCTAACATGGTTTGTTCTAGCCTAGGTTAGCATGGTTAGTTCCAGGCTAAATTGACCCACATGATATGGTGTCTCATGTCGTTTTGTGGCACGTGAGCCATCAACTCTAGTCCTGAACGACACAAGCCATGCCATAGGCTGCTTTGACACTAAAATCATGGTTTTTAAAGTTTCGGCAGAGTTGACATCTTCTCTATTTCATCATGACTTGACATTATCCTAATTGAGATAATGTCTCTCAAAGAGGCTTGAATGTCTTAATATTATAAAAAAAAATAATAAAAAAAATAAAAAAAATGAGTATAATAAATATTATAAAATCTAAGATAGTAATCATAAGGTCAAGATCAAAAAAAAAAAAAAAATCAGAAGGACAAGATTAAAAAGATTAACTAGAAGATTCAGGCATGACTATAGATATGTATCAACAAATGAATTTTTTTTAAAAATTTTATTGTGGTGTGACAACATGTGAAGTTTGATATATAATTTAATGATTCATATAATAAATATTAAATTGGTGTGGTATATATTATATTTTTATTGTTAATTCTTAATTTTTTTATATTTTTATCGAATTGAATTTTTATTATTTTATTAATAGTCTGAAAAATAAAAACAATGTGGTCTATCACGGAAGAAATATATTTATTTATATCTCAAATATTTATTAATAAAAGTGATTATATACTCGAACAAAAAAATTTTTTTTGGTCACATTTGCACTGTGTTCTTATGTCTGAATATATAAAATTAAATAAAATGATATGAATAAGAGATTCTGGTAAATTTTCCTAACCAACTTATTTTACAATATAATAAAAATATGTTAAATATTATAATAAAATATTTTTAATTTGGTAAATAATAATTTACTAATTTGAAAATATATAAAATATATTAATGAAAATTTTTAAGAATATAAACCCAGCTAAAACTATAATTTTTTGGAAATATTACTCAGAATAAATATTAAACACAAAAAAAATTAATATAAAAGTTTTTTATATTAATTTTTTCTATCATTATTTTTTATTGTGATCTCCAATATATAATCTCCAATATACTAAGTGTGTGTGTGTATATATATATATATATATATGTGAATAAATATATATGTATCTGTGTATATATGTATGTATATATATGTGTGTGTGTGTGTGTGTGTGTGTGTGTGTAAATGTTCAGATTTACTGTTATATTTTGTTCCTTTTTTGTTGATTTGATAATGTGCAATTGTCAGGTAACTCATCCTAGCCAACACCAAAGGAAACAAAAAGATCATATTAGACGCTGTTGAACAAATCATGTTTTTGGACACCAAAGCACTGTGTTTCTATAATCCTCTCTCTCTCTCTCTCTCTACACACACGCACACTATATATATATATATATATATATATATATATGTTGGAGAAAAAAGATTTTATATATCATCAAAATATAATTTTCCATGTAGATATATGAAAAATTAATTTAATGTGATTATTATTGTCATTAATTTATATGATTTTAAATATTTAATGATTTATGCTTCATTTTATTATGGAAAATATTGCTACTAGAATAATTAAAAAGGTGCTCCATTTAATGATTATTATTGTCATTTAATTATGATTTTTTGCACGGGGGCAGCTGTGTTTTATTCACAGGAAGAATATATATACATATATATACATACATACATATATATATATATATATATATATATGTATGTATATGTATGTATGTATGTATGTCAGTATGTGTGAGATTTCACACGATTGAATTACTCAGAGGAAGAAGACGCATCCCATGCCATGAATCATCCACCATTGAATTACTCAGCGGAATAGAAAGAGTAAATCTCCATCTCCCGCATTAAACATGTAACTATGTAAGCTATTAAAGCAACATCCCACGCAAGTGCATGAGGGCGCATTAACCTCTGAACATATTGGCTCCTCGAGCTTTCTACGGAAGTGTTGATCCATGGATTTGCAGCATATATAGGCAGTCATGGGCCATCCAAAATGGAGATGGAAGACTTTTGAAACTAGCTTTATGATGCAAATGGCGCATGGCTTCATATCTTTTCATCAATGTTGTGAGACCTTTCGAGCAAAGGATGAAAAGGTGAAGAGACAGTAGATCTCCCTGCCTTAATTCTCTAGCATAATTAGGTCAACTAAATGGGAGCCCTGGTCCACAATATAGGACACATAGGAAATACAAATTGATATCACACATGTAGAATTCGAGCACCATAAGGCAATCTTTCCCTTATTACTCCTTTTTGAGGTAATGCGTAGCTGCAAAAGTAAGAAAAAAGAAAATATTTTTTTTTAAAAATTAAACTTCTCTTAAGAGCACTCCGTGACACAGAAATTACACGAGGCAATAAATGTTCTAATCTATTAGCTAGAACTTTGGAGAAGATCTTATAAATGATGTTGCAAAGAGCAATGGATTGAAGGTTGCCCATTATTTTCAATTCCTTCTGGATGAGGGTGAGAAAAAAGAAAATCTCATGGGTGCATGGGGGGAAGGCGACAAAGATCATACTAGTTTGTTATCTCTTTCACCATATTTGAATCCACGATATGGATATTATAAAATCCATGATACAAGCCTGAATTCATGCTGTTCATGCTTAATGTATCTATCCATGCCACATTATTATCACCTCTCTATTTATACATGCAATAATCATCCTGATGGCTTTTTTCTATGTAATCATTTGACTACATTATGTAGATATATCCTTCGAGATGTACATTTTAAAAATTACATTTTCATCCATTTTTAAAATCTCATAGTCATAATTGATTCCTTCTTTCACCATATTTGCCACAAGTCTAGCCTTATAAGTCTCAATTTTATCAATTGTTCATCTTTTTTTCTTATAGACCCACCTATCCTTTTTGGGTTTTATCCCTTCAAGTGGTTCTAGAAGATCCCAGACATGATTGGAGTGCATTGATTGTATTTTTGATTTCTTATCCTTTTACTAATGTTTTACATATTTATCTTGAAGAGCTTTGTCATAGCTTCCAGGATCCATATCGAGATCATCAGGAATTCTTTTATAAGACTCCCACAAGATTGTATACCATGTAGATGATGGCTAACCCTCCCGCTATGATTAGGCATTCCTCTCGTATACCAATCTTTGTGAACCATTATCTTCTGGTTGCATGACTGGCATATTGATGATAGGCTCATATGGTTTATTACCAACAATTCTCTCATTACGATGAGGTAATAAGCTATCGAAGATACTACCTTGTGGTGTTCCTTTTGGTGTTGAAGAAGGTTGAAATGACTTATCTCCTTTTAACATCTTCAGAATAATTGTACTCATAGACTTGTGGTTTTTTATATAGTCTTGTTCTAGGAATTAGGTATTGGTGCAAACAATGGTCTTCTGATCCTTTGGACTATAAAATAGGCTACTTTTAGTTCTTCTAAGATATCTCAAGAAGAAATAAACTTCTATTCTTATTTCCAACTTTTCTATCTTCCCTTTTTGTATATATGTTGTGCAATCCCACAAGAGAGTACATTTTAGACTAGGCTTATGCTCGCTCCATAAATCAATTGGAGTTGTAGGTAGTGACATAGATGAAACTAAGTTTAAAATATAAGTTATTGTTTCTAATACATATCCCTAGAAAAAAGGAGACATATTTGAATAATTCATCATTTACCTTTCTATGTCCATAAGAGTCATACTCATTTCTACCACGACATTCAGGCATGGAGTGCTAGGTGTATACAATTAGGATGTAATCATTTGATCGAATCCTAAGTCCCTAAACTCTCTAAAGTGATACTCCCCATCCCACCACGATCGACTCATAGTGTTTTGAGACATTTTTTTAACTTTTCTCCATTTTTCCATCATGTACTCTTTGATTTCTCAAAGATATCAGACTTATAGCATATCAAATAAATATACCTATATCTTAAGTAATCATCATAGCAAGTAATAAAGTACTCAAAATCATCTCTTGCTTAGATAACCATAGGCTCATATAAATCAAAATCAACCAATTCTACTAGATTTATGGCTCTATAGTCTTTAGACAAAAAAAAAAACCATTTGGTTCATTTTCCTTCTAAGCAGAACTCGCATGCTTGCTTGAAGTGTTTATACTTTCAATGAACCCAAAAGTCTATCTTTAACCATTCATAAAATCTATTTTATATTTATATGACCAAGGAAAAAATATCAAAGATATGTATGATTCATATTAGAAAGGTATTTTATTTTATATGATAAAGTATTGATATTATTCTCCTCGTATTGTTGCCGTAGAGTAGAAATTATTTTAATAACCATGGTTGTGAAACTCAAACCGACCCGGCCAGTCCAACTGGAAAAACCAATTTGAATATCACCTATGATAACTTGCACAAACTCACCAATAGTTAAATCTCTAATTCAATTTCTATTTAATCATGTCATCTATCAATTTTCATTCCACAATATAAATTAAAACACATTTATTAATGTAAAATTTATTTATATATCACATAAACTAAATTATACAAATCCTAAACTAAATGTTATTTTGATAGATTTTTAAAAATCTATCATTAGGGTAATGCTTCTAACTCTAAGATTTAGCATATGTTTTACATTCTTTGCTTGCTTGTGAAACCTCTAGAGAGTGTAAAAATCATTCCTAAGATTTATTTATTGTATTTTGAATTTTCTTTGGTGCCTAGAAAGAATAATATTTTTCTTTTATTTTTCTTTTTCATCTTTTTTACTCTAATAATTCTACATTTCTTGAAGTAGAAAATCATCACTTTCAGAAAAAAGTCATAATTTTGGCATTCATCTCTTGAGCTCTAGTTCAAAATTCTAGAGAGTGGTTATAGCTCTATAATATGTCTCAATATTTTTATAACACAAAGTTATGATGATGATAAATATCTATAACTTAGGGCTATTATCTCTATAACACAAAGACACATTGTTAGAAATGACTATGGATTTGGCTTTTGTTTTTCTCGTTCATCATATAGTTGTAGTATTAGCAATGATAATGGTGTTAAGAATGCTCTCTCATGTTCATCAAATGGTTGTGGTATAGGGACTGGCTATGATGTTGGCCTTGATGTCTATCATATAGCATATGGTCATAACACTAAAAAAAAGGTTATTCACTGCCAATTAGCCCAAACATAAAAGTGATAGCTTTGTCTTCTCTTAAGGACAGTAGTCATGGAATTAGCGAATGGTCATACTTGAGTAAATGTATTCAATAAAATTGTATATCTATAATTCATGGTACTTGATATTTGCCATAACTTTGGCATGAGCAATTTTGCTTTTATAACTTTTTATAACTTAAACTCATAACTTTGTAAAAAGATCACAACTCTGACTTGTGATCACTAAGTCTTGTTAAAAATAAAGTAATAGCACTAAAAAGTAACCATGACTTTTAACACTATTTGAGTACTTTGTTATTATGACATAAAATTAATTATTATTTCATAATTATAGTTGTGACTCCATTATAATATCATAGTCACAAAGAATAAATTGAATAGTTAAAAAATATGTTAACAAAGTAGTAAAATCAATGCATATAAAAATTATCAAGACTAATTAATAAGGTTTCTGCCAAGAATAAATATCAAAGCTACTCAATGATCATTAATCTACTAATTAGCCAAAAGTTTCTATAAATTTATTGATTTCATGACTATTTATTAAAATTCACCAAAACTTCAAAATCATGAAATTAGTCGATTATATTTCATTCTCATATGTACACGATGTCTAAACACAGTAAAATACTCAAAAATATTTGATACTTTGAATACTGAATAGTGGGTACATTAACTTTAAACCATTTAATAGCACAACATTTTTTTCATGTTAGGGAAGTCAAGTTCCATAATGGTTCAAGTAGTCATGGCATATTTCAAAGAAGTGACTTATTCAAGTCAGACCCAAAACATCATGAGATATGGGTCATGACACTTTTTCTCACCACAACTTTTCATTCTAAAAAAACAATTACGTTGCTCATTACTTTTTCCAATCTTGCTACTTTGTGCTCCAGAGAAAAAAGCACCAAAGTTACTATAGTATTTAGTATTGTACCTTTATATTACAAAGAGTATTTGACTCAGTCATAATAATTCCAATGCTATACCATTTTGCTCACAAAGTCATGATAAGAATCATATTCATTTCTAGTATCATGATATTAGGTTATAGAGAGTTTAATCATCAGTCTTGACCATTCCTAGTGTCACGATATTTATGCTTTAGAAATGATATAAATATATGACAAAGTCAAGACTTTAATTCTATGTCATTACTTCTAACTTAAAATATCGCATGGATCCTTGAAATATAAAATCTTTACTTAGAAAAGAAAAGAGAGAAATAAAGATAGAGAGAGTGAGAAGAGAAGAGAAAAAAAGAAAAAAATGATGCAGGCAAGCTAGTGGTGGCAAATGGGCCGAGTGGCCCAGGAATGGCAGGATTGAGTCGTGCCTGGCTTGGCAGGACATGATCTAGAACAATGCCTAAACCCATTCCATGCCAGCTAGAGGCATGGCTCCTGCCGTGCTGGGTCATGGGGTGATAGGCCTCGTGCTAGGCCAAGCATGACCCAGTTGTCTAGCCCATAGGCATGGTCGGCTATTGTGCCCCAAAACTCTGGTTGGGTTCTGGCGTGGTCCGATTGGATTGTGCCTGATATGCCCTCTTGTATTTAAAAAAATAATTTTTAATTGAAAAAACCTACCTTGATTTATACACATCAAATTTATAAAAAAAACTACCACTTGTTTTGCTGAGGTTATCCACGTGGTATGGTTTAAGCCCATGTGGATGCGCAACACATGGCAAGCACTTCCCTCAACTCTAGAGTGATGGAAAGTACCAAATTATTTGGGATGCTCTATGAGTCTATTACAAGTTAGTAGCAAAAAATGATAGAGTGAGAGCTAGAAAGAAAAGTACTCTGCACTTGGTTTGTTTGAAAATTTATTGAACTATATCAGAATATGGCAAGATGCTTTGTCTTTGTGTAAATTAATTTTTAAGGTGATGGAGTGGGTAGCAGCCTAGCAGGAAAGAAGAAGGAATTAGAGAGACCTTCCACATCTATACCCATATTTGAGCCCTCTAGATCAAACTACCCATTTAAGGATTTCAATCCTCATGGTCATTCATACCATCCCCCTCTTCTTCTCCACACTAAGATGTATATTTTTTTTCCTTGATGATCAATTTATATATATCTTCTTTTTACATTGATATTTATGATTTATTTAAAGATCTATTGAGATTCATTACTTGATGATGGGTAATATTTTTAGGTTGAGTTTATTCGGTGCTCTACTTATTAATTTTTTTGGGTGATTTGGCATGTATTTACTATAGTGTTTGTTTTTATTTGTGTGTTTATTAAAAAAGGTTGCACTGAATTTATATTTTGAAGAATTTTGATAAATATATGTGAAATCATAGATATTTAGAGTGGAATTAGTAAACTTGGTAGAGAAAAAACTTATCATAAAGAGAAGGAATAGATAGGCATGATATTACTCATGTCATAGCTTGGATATTACTCTCATGATATTACTACGTAGTTATAATATCCTTTCCCAGTTGAAACTTTATAAAACTAATCTTGATAATCTTTGTATGTCATAACTCTACTACTGAGTTGACATGATTATTTCACTATGAAATATAATCTTCTTGGCCATGACATTTTTTATAGTCACAACAACACTATCTCTAAAATACATAATAAACATGACATTAGTGTCACATCGTGGAAGCTAAGTACCCCTCTAATATAATTTATTATAACAATTTCTAGTACATGACTTAATTAATATATAGCCAAAATATAAGTGCTTTAAGTTATAATAATTTTTTTTGCCATGTCATTTTGTTTCTGAGAACATTTACTATGATCATGACTTTTCTAGATCCAAACTTTGTGCTCTAGTAAGAACATATCAATGTTATATTCATTCTAAATGTTATTACTTTGTGTTACAAAGAGTAAATATATTAGTCATGATAATCCTAATGTGATGATGTTTTGCTCCAAAGAAAATATATCAAAGTCATGGTCATTTCTATCATCATTATTTTGAATTCTAAAAAAAATTTGCTTTGGACGTAGCATTCTTAGTGCTATGACATCGTGCTCTAGAATATAGTTACATGAGTCAACCATTAGAGCCACAATAACTATAGTTTACTAGATAAGATCTGATGAGATGAGAAAGTCACGACCTCAAGCTAGTATTGTGATTTCTATCTTAAAAATCATGACGATCTCCAAAGTATAAAAGTAATATTTAGAGAAATTCACAAAAAGAAGAAAAAGGTAATTGGATTGTGGGCCAAGAGCACACCAAGACCCTAGGCAATATAATTCCAAATTCTCAATAATGAAAAAAATCCAAGGCAAACATGAGTAATCTTTGACTGGGATTGGATTTTAATACTTAGATCCTTATGCTTTCATTAGGAAATCTCAATTCTATGAAATATCTCTCAAAATATCTCATACAAATTCTTCCCTAATGTTAGACTAAATTGAGAATATATGGTTGGCATAATATACTTATGTATAATGGATACAAGAATTTTTAAAGTATGTGTTTGCCCTAATGTTATGAATTGAATGTTGATGGATATATATATTAATTAGAACTAAAAAATAGTATTTTACTATGTCATAGATCTATGCATATCAATCATGATGAACAATGATATGTGGGCTATGAGACACCGAATTTAAGATGAGTATAATCATTATTGTAGGAGCCTGAAAGATTTGGCGATAGTGCATATAAAAAAATGTTTTAAAATTTTATCTTCTTAAAGAAGATCAAAATAGATTATTACGACACATGTCTTAGTTATTCACTAAGTTTATATGGAAAAAAAGCTTCTCCATTGTTCTTGATCCTTCATTCATCATGTGGAAGAAGAATGATGCATAGTCATGGGCTATGTGTCCTTTTTCCATTAATTTTTATAAAACATAATTAATAACAAATAATAAAATATAAACATATGTCACATCTCTTTACAAAAGCGATGTGATATGTTCCCTTATTATTTTTTATTGAAATTATATTAAAGATTCAGTTGAATTTAATTTATATATATATTATCACTTAATTAATTTGATTTTGATTTATATTAATTAATAAAATTATTTAATATAATTTGAGCAAATTAATTATCTTAATTTTATACACACACATACTCTAAATAAATAATCTAAATATTCAATTACAACTCTTATGTTTCTTATGGCATTAGATCATGCTATGAAGAGACCCTAGCAAAAATAAGATCTCAAACTCTAAATATAAATTATATGTATAATAATTTATATTAATTGAAATTTATACCATTATAAAATTATAATTGTACTTCATCACTTATTCTAAACAATTCACCCCCTATGTTATTCGAAATTTATTTAATTATCCACATTAAGATGACAGATACATATTATGTGAATTAAATTACTAAAAATTCAATTCAATCAATCTTTTATATATTACCTTGAGACATTCCACTTAACTTATACATAATCTTAAATTACTGACAATTCAATCAATCTTTTATATAGATTACAGATACATATTAATTAAATTAAATTACTAACAATTCAATTCAATCCACTCGGAGGAATTGATAATATCAAAACTTATTAGCATCATTAAGGGGGTATCATCAATCCATTTTATAGGATATGGATTTTATCAATATTCAATATTCAACATATAATTGATAAAGTTATCTAACTTTCTAGGCATATTGATCTAATTATAAATATCACTATTTATGAGTCAAAAGAACTTCTAACAAATTCACTCATTTATTAATTATATACAGATTGAGAGTAATAGTATTAATAATAATGATGGTGTGCAATTATTTTACAACTAGCTATAAAATAATTACACTACTCTGATCTCATTCATTGCACATAAGTACACTAGCACAAGAAGTTATAATTTCACAATTCTTAGTAGTCAATATAGATCTATTGAAATTTTATGCTACAATCTTACCAATAGAATGCCCAAATCTATCTAAATTGTGATAAATAAACTTATTTTATAAGAATTGATGATTCGATCTTTTGTACATAAGCTGAATTCTATGAACCAAATGATAGATGTATTTTTATTTATTTTAAACACATTCTTTGCTCATTGTAATTTAAAAGAAAATAAAAAAATGAATCCAAATAAAAATAAGAGAAAAAAGTATTAAAGAAAGGCTTTCAGTATAATATAGTTTAAATAATCACTTACCCAGGCTTAAAGCCATGATGCCACATTTCTTACTCTCATTCCTTATACATACTTTTCATAGGTCTTTGTGACAAGCTTTTTGTAAAATGATCTATCAGATTGTCCACTTATGTTACCTTAGTCACCAATATATATTCACTTTTCATAACTTTTATCAAATGGTAATTGTGCCCAATGTGTTTTGTCTTCTTATAAATTATAGGTTCTTTTGAGTTACCAATTGCCCCACTATTATCACAAAAAAATAAAAAAGAAATTGCATAGAAGGAATGACCCCTAGATGCATCACAATTTTTCTAAGCCATACAATCTCTTTGATTGCCTCCGAGGTTGTCACATGTTCAGCTTATATGGTGGAATCAATAATATATGATTATTTGATACTTCTTCAACTTATGGATCCACTCCCCAAGGTAAACATATAACTCGAGGTGGACTTTCTTAAATCCTCATCTAATTAAAAATCTAAGTATGTATACCCATTAGGTACAAGATTGTCTACTTGGTATACCAATATATAATCCCTAGTCCTTGCCAGGTACTTGAATATATATTATAATGCTATCTAATATTTTTGGTCTTAAGTAAGATTGATATATATTGGCAATGCTTGTGCCAAATAAGATATCTTTTATAGTATAAAGTATTGCATCTACTAGGCTTCCTGCTACATATGCATAAAGAACCATATTCATCTTCTCTATCTCATTACTCATTAGTTTTCTATCTAGTAAAGTCACTTTTGATCTTACAAATGCTTAAATCCCAAGAATATGATCATTTTCTCCTAAGTTTGTCATATCGAATTTACTAGACAACTAGTCTTTGATCAGAGATAGCAAACCCACATCATTTCTAATGAAAAGAATGTTATCAATATATAATACCAAAAATACTACCATGCTACCACTTCACTTCATATACACATAATGCTCATCCTGACATTAATCAAAGTCATAAGACTTAATGGCTTGATCAAAAAAAGTATTTCAAGATCTAGATACTTATTTTATTCCACGAATAGACTTCTTTCATTTAGACAACATGTGCTCTTGGCTTTTTTCTATGAAACTATCAGGCTGCATCATACAAATACATTCTTCAAGATACCCATTCAAAAATGCAATCTTTTTGTCTATCTAACAAATCTCATAGTCATAATGAGTTATAATAGATAATAGAATCCAAATATACTTCAACATCATTATTAGGAAAAAGGTTTCCTCATGATCAATTCCATCTTTCATATTGTCATCATCATTGATGTTTGCTACATTCCATTGAGTATTTTATAACTCATCATCTCTACTCTTTTTCTTATATCAAAGCTCCTGCTTGTTATGAATTTGCACATATGCCCTTGTTTTTGCATTTGCTTTCATCTTCTAAGATAATAATTGCAATATTATTAAAGATCAGATAGTCCATAAGGATATTATTCATTAGATTGATGATGAGTTGATCATATGAATTAGGTAGAATTTGAAGTTGAATCTTAGTACTTTCAGCTTCTTATATAAATTATGAACTAGTGTAGTAATTTGAAAAAAATAGAGTATAGATTATGTTGATATGGTTATTTACTTTTATGCATTGTATCATTCGAAGATTGTAGTCTCTGTTATAAGAAAATATTATTGTAAAATAATTTTGTCAACTATAATTTTGTGAGATAATACTCTAGTACTCTACCAGTTAGTAGTAAATATTGATCGATAATTACATTATTATCCTTCTTATTACACTTATATTTAATGATTAGTAATCATGATGAATACTTTTTCAATTACATCTAAGTAATTATGGATAAGGACCATATTACTTTTTTGATAAAACTTTACTAATCATGTATTAGCTATAAAATTTATTGCTCTAAATATCACATCTAATATTATTATTATAAAAATAGAACTCACCATAATAATAATAAAATAAAAAATTCTAACATAAAACTCAAAAATAAATTAGAGAATAAATGAAATAAAAACATAAAAAAATTTGAGATTGAGGTGAATTACATTTATGTTTTTTCTAAAAAAAAATATTATTATTATTATTAATTATTGTATCTTTTTTTTTTTTTTTTTTTTTGGTTCGCAAAAAAGGATTATCATCGTCAAGTCAAGTCGAGTCCTTGTCGCCGTTTTAAAAATTAAACTTCTCTTCCTCGTTTTCTTCCAGACCCAGGGTTTCTTTCTGAGTTCCGACCTTCCGCTCAAGGTCTCGCCGGGAAGAACATTTAGGTAAAATTTGCTCTCTGTCCAATTTATATTCGTGATCATCCATGAGTAGCTTAATTTCTAGATCTGGTAGGGGCCCCTATAGTTCTCTTAAATTAAAATTGAATTCGAAACTGTTAGAAATCGCCGTTTCTTGTTCGGTGAATTTATTCACGTGACTTTGTGCTCGATCTGTGTTTTTTTTTCGTGTTAAGTAGATTTTGATCTATGATTATGTGTTTTATGGATCCAATGGTCGAGATTATTCGCCTCGGTTGATCTATCTTGTTTTCTATTTGTGATGGTGTCTTTGTATTGTGCGTGAGATAGTTTACAAGTTCCATATCTTAAGAAGCCGATTTCTAGGTCGTGCTTGATCAAATTTTGTGCCTGAATGGCTGTTTGAATCCATTAATCTATGATCGATCAGAATCACAAGTTTGCTCAAGTGAGTTCATAAATGTTGATTTCTTCTAAGAGCCGTCGGATGATTTTGAACACGTGGTGTGTGGGAAACTAGAATGTGCAGAAACGAATTAATGCTCGGATTTTATGTTGAAGATTGATTTGACTAAACGACCTATTTGAACCCTAATTATAAAAATTCAATCTATCATTTTTTCTCATTTTTTGACTAACCCATCCTCATTTTTTTTTTTCTTTTAGTAATTAGTATGGCTATTAACTCACACATATAAATAATTAAAATTTGATTTAACCACTACCTAAGTGTGTATCATATAAAATTTAATGATGGTGAAAAAGAAATCAAAATATTAAATCTCATTATTATTTGGGTGTGGGGAAATAAATTTAAATTATAGATGTAATTACTTTTAGATTTATATTTTCTATAATAAATGTCGAGGTTATTACAACTAAGTCATTTGTATTTAAAATTTAATATTTTTTATGTTTTTAAAATATCTAAAAGTTAATAATTATTGTGGTCATAAATATCATTCCATAATAATGGTCCTTTATTGGGTACGATGCTAAATATTTTTAGCTAAGAGTGATAGGTTTTTGAGTTGAGACTAATTAGATGTAGTGTCTATGATTTTTGAAAGTAAGTTTATCAAAATATTGATCACTTCCATATCTTATAATATGTTCAAATTTTTTAATGATTAAGTTCATATTTAACATAACAAATCTTAACATAATTATTATTTAATTTTTATGTATAAAATTTAATGATTATTATTATTATTATTATTATTATTATTATGTGTGTGTGTGTGTGTGTATAATTTTATTTAGCATGATCTAATATTTGTGATATAAAATCTATGAATGATAATATGGAAAATGAGCTTAATAACAATGATTTTAGTAAAAATTATTTGTATTAAAAATTAAATAATTGTTACATTTTTATAGTATTATATATATATAATTTAATGAATATTAAGTTCTTAGATTTTATATCTTAATAGACATTGTGTCTTAGTATGATGACAAGTATCTTCGTTTAAAAGTGATAATCTATGATTTGAGACTAATTAGATTTAGAGTCTTTTATTTTTAAAAATAAATATGTTAAAAAACTAATTTCTCCTAGATCATGCACTAAGCAGGATATTTATGCACTGGGTATAATTTTTTTTTTAATGATTTTTAATTTCATAATTAGCATAATAAATCATAACATAATTTCTTTTAAATTCGTTATATATAAAACGTATTGGCTATCATGTATATACAAAAAAAAATGTATTATTTAGCATGGTCTCATGCTTGCGATGTAAAATCTAGGAAGAATAAGATGAAAAAACGAGCCCGATAAAAATAATCTTGGTGAAAATAGTCATAATATTTTCTAGTGGAAATAATTATTTTAATTAATTAATATATGCGAATGCTTAAAAAATGGAAAATAAGTCTGCTTGATTATTTTTCAAACAAAATCATTAGAAATGATAATTTTCATAAAAAAAATATAATATTATCCGTGGCAATTATTTTCTAAAAATTTATTTTATGAAATACCTGATTAAAGAAATCTTTAGTTTGAAATTCAAACTGTCAATGCTACGTATGTGTTCTTATATGAAAATTTGTACTGGGGGGGGGGGTAATTCGTAATTTCACTATCATTCATGTCTAAATATATTTAACTTCAGAGTTCTTATTATATGCTTGGTATATTGGCATATCAGTAATTTCGCTCCGCTTGGATTTCAGTAGTATCGGAGGAATGGAGGTGACGGAGGTGCTCCTGAATGCTCAGTCGATAGACGCGCAAGTCCGCCAGCACGCGGAAGATGCTATAAAGCAGTTCGAAGATCAGAACCTCCCTGGTTTCTTCCTATCTCTCTCCCGGGAGCTATCGGACGAGGACAAGCCCGTGGATAGCCGCAGACTAGCCGGGCTGATAATCAAGAACTCGCTGGATGCCAAGGAACAGAGAAGGAGAGTCGAGCTCTTCCAGAGGTGGCTGTCGTTGGATGGGAACGTGAAGGGCCAAGTCAAGGCCTGCCTGCTCGGCACCTTATCCTCTCCCGCGACTGACGCCAGAGCGACTGTGTCGCAGGTGATCGCGAAGATTGCTGCTATCGAACTGCCCCACGGGCAGTGGCCGGAGCTAATCGAGTGCCTGCTGTCACGCGTGCACAATGTGCCGGACCATATCAAGCAGGCAACGCTGGACACGCTGGGGTACATCTGCGAGGAAGTTTCTCCGGAGGCGGTCGACCAGGATCAAGTCAACAAGATTCTCACGGCCGTGGTTCAGTGCCTGAATCTGCCCGACGCGAGCCGAGAGGTCAGGCTCGCTGCCATCAGAGCTCTGTATAATTCGCTGGGATTTGCGCAGGCAAACTTCAACCACGATGTCGAACGGGACTACATCATGAACATGATCTGCGAGGCGGCCTCGTCCCCCGAGACAAAGATCCGGCAGGCAGCCTTCGAATGCCTGGTCACCATCTCTTCGACTTACTACGAGAAGCTGCATCCGTACATCGAGCACGTCTTCGACATCACGGCCAAGGCGATGAGGGAGGACGAAGAGGTGGTTGCTCTCCAGGCGATCGAGTTTTGGAGCTCGGTCTGCGACGAGGAGATTGATATCTTGGACGAGTACTGCGGGGATTTCTCGGTGGAATCGGAGATTCCGTGCTTCTACTTCGTCAGGCAGGCGCTGCCCGTGCTGGTCCCGATCCTGCTGGAGGCGCTGCTGAAGCAGGAAGAAGGGCAGGACCAGGATGATGGGGCTTGGAACATAGCCATGGCAGGTGGCACGTGCCTCGGGCTGGTCGCGCAGGCCGTGGGGGACGAGGTGGTGCGGCTGGTCATGCCGTTCATCGAGGAGAACATTGCGAAGCCGGACTGGAGGCGGAGAGAGGCTGCAACGTATGCGTTCGGGTCCATTCTGGAAGGCCCCTCCCCCGACAAGCTGGCCCCGACCGTGAACGTGGCCCTGAACTTCATGCTCGTCGCATTGGCCAAGGACCCCAACGACCATGTCAAGGACACCACGGCCTGGACCCTGGGCCGGATCTTTGAGTTCCTCCACGGCTCGGCCATGGACGTCCCGATCATCACTCCGTCAAATTGCCAGCAGATCGTCACCGTGCTTCTCCAGAGCATGAAGGATGTGCCGAACGTGGCGGAGAAGGCTTGCGGGGCTCTGTATTTTCTGGCGCAGGGATACGAAGAGGAGGGCGCCGCGTCCCCCCTGGCTCCCTTCTTTCAGGAGATCGTTCAGACTCTTCTCGCTGTCACCCACCGCGAGGATGCGGATGAGTCGCGGCTGAGGACGGCCGCCTACGAGACGCTCAACGAGGTGGTGCGCTGCTCGTCGGAGCTGATGGCGCCCATGGTCGTGCAGCTGATCCCCGTGCTCACCTCGGAGCTGCAGAACACGCTGGATGGGAAGAATCCGCTGCTGGCCGATCGGGAGAAGCAGAGCGAGCTGCAGGGGCTCCTCTGCGGCTGCCTGCAGGTCATCATCCAGAAGCTTGGCCCGCTGCGGTCCACCAAGTTCGCCTTCATGCAAAACGTCGACCAGGTGATGGGTCTGTTCCTCCGGGTCTTGTCCTGCAGGAGCGCCACCGTCCACGAGGAGGCGATGCTGGCGATCGGCGCCCTCGCCTATGCCACCGGGCTCGAGTTTGCCAAATACATGCCCGAGCTGTACCAGTACCTGGAGCTGGGGCTCCAGAATTTCGACGAGTACCAGGTCTGCTCCATCACCGTGGGGGTGGTGGGCGACATTTGCAGGGCCGTGGAGGATAGGATTCTCCCGTACTGCGACGGCATCATGACCCACCTCCTCAAGGACCTCTCCAGCAGTCAGCTGCACCGCTCCGTGAAGCCCGCCATCTTCTCCTGCTTCGGCGATGTCGCCCTTGCCATCGGGGAGAAATTCGACAAGTATCTGCTCTACGCCATGCCTATGCTTCAGAGCGCGGCGGAGCTGTCCGCCCGCGCCGCTGCCGGAGATGACGAACTGGCGGAGTACACCAATTCCCTCCGCAATGGCATCCTCGAAGCCTACTCTGCTATTCTCCAAGGATTCAAGAGCACCTCCAAGGACCAGCTGCTGATCCCCTATGCTCCCCAGATCCTTCACTTCACCGATAGCATATACATGGGGAAGGACATGTAAGCTCGTGTCTGTGCCTCCTGTTTTCGACTCTCCCTTCTTCTTCATCTTCTTCCCCTCTTCTCCCCCAGGGACGATGTGGTGATGAAGGCTGCCATTGGAGTTCTTGGCGATCTAGCAGATACTCTGGGCAGCAGCGCCGGCTCCTTGATACAGCAATCTCTCTCTACCAAAGAGTTCCTGGATGAATGCCTCTCTTCTGATGATCACCTGATCAAAGAATCTGCAGAATGGGCCAAGTTGGCCATCTCTCGCGTAATTTCTGTCTGATCGCAGCAGTCTTGTTGTTCTGTGTCGGGGGGGGGGGTGTCTTCTTTCTTCTTGTCATCATGCATGCATGCATTTGGGTGGGTCGGCGCACTGGGGCTGGTCCTGGTAGCACGAGTCAGGTCCTTAGGTTGTTACTAACTCATGCATCATCTTCCTGCATCGAGTCTTCATGACTTGGCCATTGCTCTCTGGCCTCTGCTCCCTCCCTCCCTCTCTCTCTCTCTCTCTCTCTCCCCCATTGCTGCTGCTGCTGGTCGTGTGCCCTTGCCATTGGATGTGATGAAGATGATGGCGATGGTGATGAAAAAGCACGGCTGGCTTGGGCTGGCCCCCATGGTTTGGGATTTCCAATTTGTGGCATCAGTTATCAGCCAATTATGGTCTGCAGCAGCACAGCATGCAGCAGATCCAACTTGAGCAGGTTTCTCTCTTCTGCACCATCAGCTGGAAAGTGTTTCTTCCCTGCTGCTCATTTCTGTCGTCGTATCAGTCATGTTGGGTTCTTCGCTCAAGTCAGAGTCTCCCTTAGGGTTTACTTATTCTTGTCCATAACCTGCATTCATTAACATTTCATTTTTGTTTTTTTTTTTTTAGGGTTCTTACTGTTGTTAAAGATGCTATTTTGTATCATGGTCTTTTATTTTATTTAATTTTTTATATTGTTATAAGGAATTTTTTTTTATTATTTTCAATTTTATTGTGGTGGATAATCATTAAAAAAAAATGATATGGTCCTTAAATAGAAAGGTTAAAGATGGGAGTTAAAATGTATTTATTAGCTGAAAATAGTGGCTTGAAATGGATGAAGTTATTGGATATTTGAAAAAAAAAAAAAAAATTGTTACTATAAGATTTAGACGCAGATAATTAAAGTAAAAATAATTATATGCAATTATTTTGTTGCTTTCCACATGATGTTAACATTTTGCATTAACAAATTAATTTTGAAGACAACAAAATTATTGAAGATTACAAATTATTCAGCTCTATCCTAATAAATCAACAGTCATTAGCCACATTCATTATAACTGATAGCATTAGTAGTAGTTCTCTTCTTAAAAATACAAGAAACATGATCCTGAGTAGACAAAATAAGATACACACGCACACACACATATATAGAGACACATACATACATATAGACATATATATATATATATATATAACTATATATATGTCTATATGTATGCATGTGTGTCTGTGTGTGTGTCTATACACAAATAGACATGTATGATATAGGCATGTATATAGATACCTATATACACATACACATGGATACACACATATATAGATACACATTTAAACAAATACACGTACAAACACAAACATATATATAGTTACCCATATACATACATATACACACATTGATACACTTTAACACATATAGATACATTTACACAAAGATATAAAAATTTATTCACACATATATAAACACATTTACACACACGTATATAAATAGATGGACTTACATTAATGTATAGACCCATAAATATAGAAACACTAGTCACACATACATACATATAGACAGACAAAATGACAAATACACAAAAATACAAATAGGTACACAAATACATGAGTACATATATATAGACACACACACACACACACACACACACACACACACACACACACACATGCATATATATATATATAGACACACATATATGTATACACATACACATACACACAGATATACTCACACACACAGACACATAGACACACGTACACACACACACACACACATATATTATAGACTATAATCAACTAGAAATGATAAATAAAGATTAAAAAATTAAAAAAAAACATAATTTTTAATTCATTAAATTAATACTATAATTTTTAGTTTTTGTGTGTGTAGATTAATTGATAATAATAACAATGACAAATTTTATATAGATTAAACCATGAAGATAAAACTCCATGAAGATTTATACCAGAATTATGGGCTCATAGAGACGAATGTGAGTGAAAGATTAAAAAAAAAAAAGGGAGGGAGAAAGATATGACCATGCAGTGCAATAGCGGGTGTAAGCATATGCTGATACGGTGACAAAATTTGTAAATAACTCCATCATGGAATCAACAGGAAGAGAAAGTTCCTGTGGAACAATGGAGCAGGCAATTATTTGCCCCGGATTTTAACTCTGAGGGTCCAGCGAACTTTTCCCGCGGGCAGAGAGAGGGTTTTTGGGAGGCGCAATGGAACCTCGAATTCTCCTAAACTGGTCAATGGGGAAGGAAGATGAATATTTTCAGGCTGGATATGAACATCGAGCTGCCTTGCTACCTACACACACAATATCACAGACAAATGACGATGACGATGACGAACATGCTCTACTTCTATCTAAACCAAACCCCAATATGAAACCATACGGCCCTGCGAACAGCGAATCTTACAGAAATACCTCTTCCACAAGACGTTCCTTGGTCACGGGGGAAAGAATTAGGACTGGTTCATCATTTCTCAGGCGCGCGCTGAATTTATCAGCATCAACACCTGCTCTAATCGTCTACGATCATGTCAGACAGGTTAGATGCTGCATCTCAATGCATTTATTCGAGCAAAACATGAACATGAGAAATGTTTGATGAAGAAGCAGACAACCAATTGTGCTCTATCCAGACGATTTGCAGCCTTTTCGTGCTCTTTCATCTCGTCTTCCTCTCCCTCTTCCACTTCCACTTTCTCTTCTTCCTTCGCTCCGTAAATCTGCAAACAGTTCCAGTTCTGGCTCTGAGCTTCAGGCCATAGCTATTAATGGAGAGTGCGAATTCACGGACAGAGCCGAACCTTTCTCTGTTCCTTAACCAGATGAGAAAACCTATCGATATTAGGTACCGCAAGCAGTCTCGGCATGAGATGGTTCCTGAAATATCCCGGAGCAACCCTCACCGTCTCCCCTGCACCACCAAGCTTGTTTATCTTCTACAAACAAACATCGCAAAACTAAAACCGATTAGCTTTAAATTAGGTATTGTGCTTGAGGCCGCTTTTCCAAATCGAATCTCTATGTTTTCGCAAATCGAAACCTAGTTCGTGCTAGCAGTTCAAGCGACTTACCGATGTGAGAATTACTTCCATCTTTCGAAATCGAATTCCATGACAGGCATGTAGCAGAGGATGTATGGCGGAGCACGAGTTCTTCAGATTGCCACAAACTTTCGTAGCTCTGCGCAGAACATTTTGCCCGTGCCGAATGTGTGCCATTGGCAGATCAAAATTTTTACTAGCGGCTCCTGTCGACTCATGCTTCTCTTTTATAGCTGATATTTAAATCAAAATTTTTACTTAAATTAAATTTTAATAATTTTAGTTCGTTAAATTTAGAAAATTTAGTTCGGATGCTCCCATACTTATCAAAATAATTTAAAATTGGTTATGTTATTTTTAAATGAAAATTGATTATCATTAAATTTATAATAAAAAAATTTGTATTTTATCAATAATATGATGGTTTGATTAGCAATTGAAGAAGATAGGTCAACCCTAGAGACATGAATTTGATCATTAGGAATGTCGAATGCATGACTTAGGGTATATTTGTCAAATACTCTACTCATAGTGCTAAAATGGAAACATTACCTACTTCTATAATGGGGGCCTAAGTTTCATATATGAGAGGTCGAGGGATAATATATAATTGATTGAGAGGAGGGGTGCCAAAAAATAAATAAATAAAAGGTGTTTTTTTCTAAAAATATATCAAGGATATTTTTGTAAAAATGAAATATATCCTGTGATGAATTGTCATTTTTCCAAAATTAAGTTTTAAAATTATCATTTTCCCATATGACCCTTAGAATTATATTCCACATCATCTTATTTAGGGCTGCAATTTGGATTGAATTAACCTGAGTTGACATTAACTCAAACTAATGTATGGGCAGGCTTAGACACCCTTTTATGTAAATTGTATTGGGTTATAATTCATCTTTACTATGTTGAATTAAATTTGTGTTGGGCTCAGGTCAATAATATAGGCAATCCTGACCAACCCAGACTTAATTACATAACAAAGAAGAAAAAGAAAAAGAAAAATTAGAAAAATAAGAAAAAGAAAAAGAAAAGAATAAAAAAAATAAAAATAAGAAAATGAAGAAAAAGAAAATGAAGAAAAATAAGAAAAATAATAAAAATAAGAAAAAAAGGAAAGAAAAAAAAAAGAAGAAGAAGTAAAAAAAAAAGAAAGAGAAAAGAAAGAGAAAACGAATAAGAATAAGAATAAGAAGAAGAAATTATTTATGTACTTAATTGATAAAATTTTAACTTATAACAAAAAAATAATAATAATTAGAAATATATGATTTATAAAATAATATTTTAATTTTAGAAATTTTATAATGATACCTAATGCTTGTGAGTTTTGTTTTAGCATATTTAACTTTGAAGTGGAATCTTTATTAATTGTTAAGTAAAAAAAAATTTATTGATCAACTTTAAAATAGTGAGTAAACTCATTTTTTGATAATTAAAAAGACGAGAAATTTATATATTATGAAAGGATGAGAAGATTTCTTTCAATCGTAAGCACAAAAATAAATAAAAATGGGAGAATTGAGCTTTTTTTTTTTCTTATTGATGTAGCTCAGCTACAATGAATAATAAATTCGACATTAGAAAATAAAAATAAATAATGAGAAATTAGTTTTTAAATTATTTCCAAAAGTTCCCCAAAACAATAACATAAAGTGCTATTTATTGGTACCAACAGACACTTATCAAAACCATAACATACATCTCCTAAAACCCTAACACACATCACAAAGTATGATTAAATAGAAAACTAATACGAATATAAATCTTTATCGTACTTGGATTTATTATCATTATAGTAGTACCAACTTGATCCAACTAGAGCTTAACTCAAGTTTCATAAACTTAGCTTGTGTTAGGCTTAAGTTGAATATCTTGAGTTGTTCTAAGGCTGGGTCATGCTTCAGATTGAAGCATTATAAAATGAAATTGGCCTGAGCTGCAACTCTAATCTCGTCAGTTAATGGATTTTATTTTGATTCAATCATGAGCATAATAAAAAATCATAGCATATCCTGCTAAATAAATGGTGCAAAATATACTAATAGATGCATGTTTAGAGGCATATTATATACTAATCACACTTAATGCCAATTTGCATATGCATGGCACTAATAAGAAGTCTAAGGATGCAACATGGATGTGCTTTCACCAAATCATGCAACTTGCTCTCATTGCATTTCTTTGCAAATATTCTAAAATTATTAAAGATCTATAAAAAAACATATTTGTTTCCCATCAATCAAACACGATGGCTTATTTGTTTGAAAAATAGTTAATCTTTGTGTGGGAGTTCACCATTTGATTAAACATGTTTGTTTGCAAGATCTGAAGTTGGGAGTGCCGGTGACATGAACTTAGTCAGAGGTGCAACTAAAGAGAAGGATCTCCTCCTATATGATTTAGTCAGCTGAGAGTTAGACACCATACTTATCAAACTATCTCATTGCTCATAATTCTTCATCATAAACACACAAACACATACATACAAATATGTGTATATATATGCATGTTATTGCACACATACAGGTGTCTAAGATTAACACAAGTATCACATATTATGTAGCACATTTTTGAGAGATAACTGGCCATTTGTGAAGATATTTTTGGTACTAACATCAACCTATTTTACATATGGTTAGATGTGGTACAATGATAAAACATGCTCTAGCATGAAAGAAGTACTTAGTTTTTTGAAACTACTTATGTCGTGATCTTCAAATGTTTGCAATTCATATCCATGTTAATTCACTTATTTAGCAACATCCCATTGAGAAATGTGACATTTCTTAGCTTTGTCATAAGAATTATCAATCATTCTTACTTGTCTTTGAGATTTTAATAGGTTATGAAACTTTTTTGCCTTTAAATTTATTGATCTTATGAGGATTGTTATTATTATTACTTTGCATTATGGTAGATGGTGTAATACTCAAGCAAAGTGAGAGTTTGTGTTGGTGATTCTTATCCTAATCATCCTAAAAGGTCCTCTAGGGTAAAAATGAAGGATTGAAATTGTTTTTTGTCTGCAAGAGGTCATATATTGGTGTAATGATAAATTTATTCATTCAAGAATTGTAGATCTCAGATTCGAGACTCATCAAACATAAACTCTTTGATTTTTAATGGAAATTCTTTGTGATATTAATCTCTCTTAGACCTCACACTATGAGAGAGCTTTGTGCAGTAGATATGACATATTATTTTTCATGTGCAATGTCTTATAATTATTAGTATGCATGATTAGTTATTGTCTTTGATTTTTTTTTTTTGGGGCATCCAAGTTCATATCGTGAAAGGTTAGTCATTTCACATAATTATGGATGATAATTGCACAACACTATAAAGCAACCATGCTATTAGCCATTTATTTTACCAAGGAGCACTTTATGGTGGAATTGTCATTGCATGTGTTGATCCTCTTGAATATTTTTCAATTTAAGGATGTAAACACTTTTAATAATACATGTAAACATTATTTAGGCACTGATAAGAGATAAAATTCTAAATATTTATTAATAATCAAACACTAAGTATAAATCTATGAGATTCCACCTCTTCAATTTTCACCACAACTCTTTTTCTAGCTAGAGCTATCGAATTTCAATTTTAATTGTGTCTAATTTTGTTACTTATGATGTTTTTTAATGATTTTTTATGGGCACAAGATGAAAATGAATGTTATTAATGAGTGCGAACAAAGTCATTAGCATCTTCTTTGGCATGAACATCGTATTATGCTCATGATATTAGAAATAATTATTGATGAAATGATGTCAGACAGGCATTATTTTTTTAAAAATTTGATTGGACCAAATGATGTTTACTTTCTTGAGGGTCACATACAAGATGGAGGTGGAGCAGCTAAAGCTGATGACTTGACTTTACAACTTATATAGAAGAACAATGTCACTTTTTGTTAGATCTGCCCAGTTTTGGATAGACTGAAGTATTATATATTCTGGTTTGTTGATTTTGGTTTAATTTAATTTTTAAATGAGTGAGTGCTTTCATTTAAAATCCATCTATCTTAATAAAAAAAAAAAAAGGTTATTTTATGGGTATATAAAACACTTGTGTGCATAGAGAAATGACAAAGGAAAAACTTGTGCTACAATGAAAAATCTAGGGAATCTCATGAACCATATGGAAAAAAGGTCACGCGTGGTCAAAAATATAAAAATAGGAGTCATCCCATTTGAGTTTTTTTCAAAGAGGGATTTTATCCCATGCTTTGTATGTATGTGAACCTCATGAAACATGGGATAATTCTTATATTTTCGTGAAGACTTGAAGTGTGTGTGTGAACACCACCTTGGGTTTTTTTATGAAGTGGGATTTCATCACGTTAATTCACTTTTGGTGTGTGCATGAAACTTGGGATAATTCCCATGTGTGTTCGAAGCCTGAAAATAATTATGGTGCGAGCAAACGTGTAATTGTGTGTGTTGCAAGCATTTTGTGAATAGTGTGGACGCAAAAGGAGTGTGTGTATTTTGTTTAAGGATTGTACGTGAAAAATGAAAATGATAATACTTGGATTCCCATTTTCATGCATACTTGTGTTAAAAAAAATGGGAATAATTCTCTTTTTTCATTTACACATTATTCAAAGCTTCTACATTATTCTAAGTTTATCTTTTTTATTTATATGTTATATATTATAGAAATTATTCTAAGTTTCTTCAATATTTTAGAAACTCACTTTTTTGTTTTCTTTTTTAGGATACTAGATTCGTGCAAAGTTTGTGTCTAGCCCCTTTGGAATAATGTGGTATTTTGAAGGAATTGTGATCATGTTGTGCTCATGTTGTGATCGTGCCATGTTCGTGTTGAAATCGTGCTATGCTCGTGCTGTATTAATGTTTTGCTCATACTATGATAGAAATACTTAAATTTCTTCTAGAATATCGAATCTAGAATTGAAAACACAATTCTTAAGTGTTTTCAAATATGTTTACATTTTGTAATGTATGTAATAATTTGGAGATTGCAATTTTGTGTGAATATTAGATGTGTCAACTATGCCAGGTGGTTAGGGTATTGCCCAAGTAGAGGTGTCAACCAGGCTGGGCCGGCCCGACCCGGCACGAGGCATGACATGATTCGGTCTTGCTTGGGCATGCACGGCACGGTAATTTCTCGTGCTTATGGCCGTGCCGTTCCTGTCCACGGCATCAACCGTGCCATGCCGTGCCGAGGCCAACCAGGCCTCGTGCCATGCCTGGCCCAGCACGTTACCGTGGCCCGTTGGCATGGTACCTCGACACGAGCTTAGAAACTTTTTTTTAAAAATTAGGGTTTCGGCGGTGCGGCGGCGCGACGGCACGTGCCGAAACCCTAATTTTTTTTAAATTAGGGGTTTGTAGTATTTATTTTTATAATTTAAACATAAGCAAAGAAGCATATATATATATTGTATAGTTTGAAATATATTTATTTACGTAGATTAGTAGAAAAAATTTGATAACCCAACAAATTATCTTTTGTTCTGCATTTTTGAGTAGAATTTTCTAACAAAATTAAATATTTGTAAGAAGATCAAAAATGTTAAATTGAACTAAAAGTTAGGCTGAAAATTTATTTCATTATTATTCATGGTATTTGAGTGGTATCTTGATAGGTCTTAAATAATAGTATTAGAGGGAAGGTTTCTTTTAAGACTTTTAGCATTTTTAATTTTTTAAAAGTTGAATTATTTCTTCAATATGGATGAAATAAATAATTTTGTTGGTATGATTAGATTACAATTTATTAACTAATTAACCTTGAAAAATAAAAAATGATGAATCTTCTAATAATGTGGGATATACATGAATCAACTCTTAGTAAAATATGAAGCTAGAAAGTAAAGACGAGACCAAGTGGAAAAAGTTGTACTATAAGACCTTTGCCACAATCAAACAATGCGTTTGAAAGATAACTTTCCATCACATATCGGCTATTGTAAAAGCTGATAATATGTGAAAATTTTTATTCGGACATTATGGAATCATTGGGATAGGTGATGGAATGACTTTGAAAATATTAGGTATCAGTGATATTTGTCTGGAGATGAACGTGAGATACTAATTTATTTCTTAGGGATGTCTAATATATCTCAGAGATTTGGATGAACCTGTTATTCATGGGAATATTGGATAACATGTGTCATGTGGGCAAGTTTGGAAAGAATCAATTGGTCTTATCTAAAGGATTACTGATTATATCAAAGGGTAGAAAAGTAAATTCCTTCTATATCATCTCATCTAGGTGCTAGTTTTGATCAGATAAATACTTGAGAGGAAAATACGTTTATTGACTCTGAGCTATATTGTTCTAAGTATGTTAGTGTGTATAATACAATTTCCGTAAGAAAAAAGTTCATGCTCGCTATAAAACAATCACCTTGTAATGGCAGGACTGTTCGTACGACTAGAGAAAATCATATTATTGTAAAACTTTATTCGAGGAGATCGAGAATGATCGATCTAGATTTTTTAGGTATTTGTTCCAAGTCAAACAAATATATCGAAGGAATTCCTAATAATATATCTTTTACTTCAGCCGCTTCCATGGATTACACTGATAAAGTGAGCTTATGAGTTAAAAGTAAATTATAATGTTTTTACTTCAACTACTATTTTCCTGTGACTTTTTCTTGTATAAGGAAAACTAATGGTTCTAATGGAAAAGTTGAGTTCTCGGTATGTAATTTTTAGGAAACTTTTTATTGTATAAGGAATAAGAAATAGTTTTTTTAGTCTAAGGAATTTTTTGCAATTTGCATGCACTAAACCCAAACCAAAAACTATCTCGAACTACCCAGATAGGGCAAAAGGGGAGATTGTTGGGTTTACCTAATTTTGGTATGTGTGCGTGTTAAACATAGGACAATTCCCATGCATGTTGTGAATAGTGCTTAGTGCATCAAAATGATCATGGCATGAACATGAAAAGAAGTGGAAGTGCGTGTGTCGCGTGCATCTTGTGAACAATGTGTGCACAAAAGGAGAGTGTGCATTTTGTTTAAGGATTGTGAGTGACAATTGAAAATGTGAATACTTTGATTCCCATTTTTGTGCATATTTATGTTAAGAAAAATGGAAATGGTTCTCATTTTCAATTTACACAGTACTATGGGCTTTCACATTACTTTTCTAAAATATTTGTTGAATATTATATAAATTATTCTAAGTTTCTATAATAATTAAGAAACATTGTTTACTCTCACTTTTCTATTTATGTTTAAGAGGGTGCTGGATTCATGAGAAGTTTGTGCTAGTCCATGCAAAATTTGTGTAATGTTCTAAAGAAATTATGATCAAGTTAATTATACAAATGTTGCGTTTGTGTTGTTCTTGTGCTATGTTCATGTTATGCTCATACTGTGACAAAAGTGCTCAATTTTTTTTTCTGAAATACTTGGTCTAGAATTGAAAACACAATTCTGTAGATATTTTTTATTATTTTTACATTTCATCTGATCCGTAATAATTTGGACATTGAGACTTTGTGTGTGTATAAATATTATGTTAATTTAGGAGCATAATATTTATTATGGTTGTGTATTATTTGTTATATTTATTTTTTTACTTTCCAAAATAAGAAGAGAAATGTAAATGTATATATTTTGAATAGTATATAATATATTTATTTATATAGCTTGATAGCTAATTTTGATAACCCAAAAAATTATTTCTCGTTGGGCATTTTTTGGTAAAATTTTCTAATAAAACTAAATACTTTTAAGAAGATCAAAATATCAAATCAACCTAAATGTTAGATCAATAATTTATTTCACAACTATTTTTAGTTTTCTGGTGGTATCTTGGTTGGTCCCCAACACATTTTTTGTTCATAGTATATTAGAATAATGCAATTACATCTTTAATATTATTTTACACGTGGAAATATTTTATTTGTAAAAATTTTATCAAAATCAAATATTTCATACTTGATACAATTTTTTTAATAGAACAAAGCTATAAATAATTATCTATAAGAGTATGAATGGAAAATTTACTCTTTAACTATATTTTTCAAAATGACTTGATTAAATAGGATTACAATCAATCGTATTCAAGAGGCTTTAAAACATTTTAAACTAGAAAGTGATGGAGTAGTCTTCATCACTCTTTCTTCACTCTCATTTTCTCATTAGTGCAAGTCTTCGAGTTTTTACCAAATCATGACATTCATGGTAACCCTAAGAGTATTCGAGGAGGTGCTGACAATTCAAAATGGTACCAAATATCAACAAACATCTCTTTCATGGCACTTATTGTTGCACAACATGGGCTCATTGTCATGGATACCTTATTATTGATAGAGAGGAGCCTCGTGATAATGACAACTTGGCATGACCTAAGTGCCATGCTTCTAGGGAACGAGAACTAATGTGCTTGCAAGATTGCTATCATGATACCACCCACGGGCTTTCTTTTGGAACATGCGAAAAATACTAGCAAGATTCATGCAATGCTACACCAAGTAGCTCTCCCTTTTCTTCAACATCTATCAAGCCCACTCAACTTTAAAATGTTCATGTTGTCTCTCTCTCTCTCTCTAGCTTGTGGAAATGTCGATGCAAAAAGATGTGTGTGGCAATTATAAATAATAGAATTAAGAATAAAATAACTACCACAAAATTAAAGGTCAAAAAAAAATGATGAAATAACTTAAAATCATTGTAAATGACACACATAACACAAGTCACAATTATTAATATTTTTTTCTCTAGCAAAAATAATAAGATGATGAGTTACTGAGCAGTGAGTGACTGCTCACAAGAAACCACACTTGTGGAGTGCATCTCAATCATTCGACCTTGCTTATATTTGTTGGTGCTATAATACTGTGCAAAAATTTCTCTTCTTTATAAAATTTGAAAGTTAGTATGACTACCACTTTATAATCTCCGACAACTTGCTACAAAAGAAATAAAGAAAGTGAAACCAATAATTTTATTTATTACATAATTAGCACAATATAGAAAAGTACAACACAATGTTGCTCATTTGTTTAGTTTCAAAAGATACCAACAAGTAATCAACATCCACTCTGATGAATAAAACAGACGCATCAACATCGATGACATATGCAACATCATTGGCCATGCTAACTTAAATGAGAAATTTTTTGGATTCTTTTTTGCCAACTTTATGCAAATTTATGTCTTCTTTGATTCATCTAAACTCATGGGTATCAAATTATCTAATATTTTAATTTTTTTTTTTAAATTTTGGTTATATAAGTTTATGTTTGGTATTATTTTGAAAAAAATATTATGTGAAATTATTATAGTTTTATCATGGATTTATGACCATTCTATCCTTTCTCCATAATTATCAATCCAATCCATTTTTTAATATAATTTTACCATTGAAATAAAATAAATGTAAATTTATCTAACGGCATCTCAAATGAAAATATTTAATAAAAAGTTCTTTTTTTAAAAAAAATATAAGAAAAAAGGTACAAAAACAAAAAGTATTTATATTTTAGTATTGAAAATCCAAAATTGCCCATGACATAAAAAAATTTTAGTATTTTACAGAAACATTATTTATGTTATAATTTTAAATATTTTTGAAAAAAAATCTCACCCATGTGATTACAAAATTTATGTTAGATAAAATATGAAAAATATTGAATACAAAACTAAAATTCTATTGGGTCTGCTCGAGTGGGATTGAAGAATCCTATTTTCTTATTTTTGATTTTTTGAAACAATGGTGTATGGTAGACCAAGAATATGAGATAAAATAGTACATTTTGATTAAAAAAAATAAACAAATAAAAAATTGCAAATCATTTATACTTATATTACTTATTGTGTAATTATTGATTTATAGAAATGTATAATATACAATTATTGGTTGTTAACTTAATTTGTGCAATATGTATTTTTTTGGTTTATAGTTTGTGCATTTCATATGTATATATTATAAATTATTATTTTAATTATCTAACTTATCTAATTATTTTGATAACATGGGCAATGTTTTTTTTTTAATGTTTGTGTGCATGATTAAGTACTATAAGGAATTAGAGATTGGATAATATCTGGATATTCAAAAAGCTATGAATGGAATCTCCTCTTTAGTACAACAATCCAGATGCAATCACATTATTGATTTTAAATCATAAATTTGACGAACCAATGTTATCACCTAAAGAATAATGTGGAAAAAGATTCAGAACATTCACCCAAAAATCACAAGTTTATATATTTATACTAAATTTTAAATTTATATGGTTTTATATACTAGAAATATATTATAGGTGTATACTTTACAAACTTTGCATATGTATGGAGAAATCATTAGCACAAATTATTTGATTTGACTTTGTTGTATCTTGGATTTTATCTTTCATTAGATTAAATTTTTCAAAATTGCAGTATTAAGGTTTTCTTCATTTTTGGGTTATTGAATATATTACTTTTGTTATTTTATTAAACAAGCATCATATTTTGTGGTTTTGAAGAAATCATGGTCCAAATATCCTACTCACAAAAATTAGTATCAAAGTAAGGTTCTGATCTCACCAAAAAATGATATCCAAACTTTTGTAGAGGAGAATGTTTTTCATTAATATCAATATGAGATCTAGTCTATTCATTATCATCGCATTGATATTTGATTATTCTAATATTAATACACTAATTTCGGTCATAATTCAGGAATTTTTTGTTCATGTTAGTTATTTGTGGTCCATATTATGCTTTGTTATCTTGGAGGATCATTTTGTGATAAGAAAATTAAATAAGACCCATTATTCTATTTGAAAATTAGAATGAGCTAGTTTCCTTATGGTCAAATAATTGTATGACCAAATGAATAAGATTGTGAAATATGAAAAACTCAGTGAAAAAGATTAGAAATACATGCCCTTTAGGATTACTTCCATAATTTGGAAATGGATAAGTAATAATATTTATTAATATTTATAACTAATGAAATGAAGGCATACAAGCTATGAGAGAAATTAGAGTCTACATTCGAAATGAACATGTTTAGAAATAAAATATTGATCATTAGATATCTAGTTAACCTAAAGTCCATGGATGATAGTCTAATGTCGACACACATTAACATCTTTCAAGGACTGATTAATTAGCTCTCAACCATGAAAATTATTTTTGAAGATGATCTATTAACTTGTCTAATGTTGAGCTCATTTCAAGATAGCTAGGATAACTTTGTAGTTTTCCAAAGCTTCTCACCACATGGATGTGTCATGTCAATGCCCGTCATCTCAAAATACTTATTGCCTGAAGAAACAAGCAGAAATGAGAAGGAAGGAGCGTCTCATGGTATTGTCATTTTAAGAGACTTGGTAAGAGCAACATGAGGTACACACAATATGGTAGAAGAACTCATTTACCTAGAGGCAAGTTATAAAGTAAAAAAACTATCAAGTATTACCAATGTAACAAGATGTGACACTTGAAAAAAGATTATTATTCTTAGAAAAGATTACAGTAATAATGCATGAGAAAAGATAGTCTAGAGAGAGTGGCTAACATCATCTTGAAAGGTGACATGATACTAGTTAGTGATAATAATTGAATTAATATAGTATCTTTACCAGGGTGATTGACTTATTGACTTGGGAGCATCATTTCATATCACCTTACAAATTGACTTCTTTACTACCTATACACATTGTGATTATGCCATAATAAAAATAGATAATAGTGGGACATCACATATTTTAATCTTTAGAGATATTTATCTGTGGATGCAGACACAGTTTAGCTAATGCTTAAAGATATACATACATACTAAATATTCATATGAAATTAATGTTTGTTGGCATGCTGGATGACATGGGATATGTCAATAATATTGGTGATGGCTAATGGAAATTGCTCAAGGGTACATTATACATTATGAGGGTACAAAGGAGAACACTTTGTATGCCACTCATGCAAGAGTGTCTAGAGATCAAGTAATTATTATTCATCAAAAGAGTAACATTGATCTTTGGCACAAGAGACTTGGTCACATAAGTGGGAAGAATGATCTTCATCTTTTCAATATAATCTACTCTCGAGGAGATCAAATATCCTCAATCTTATTCATATTGATGTTTGTATCATATAGAGTAGAACACTCAGTATGACCATTTATTTTTTCATATTCATTGACAATTACTCTAAGAAAGTGTTGGCATATACGTTAAAGTTTAAAGATAAATTTTTTCTTATCATTCAAGATAAACTGGACTATTGAGGAGAGAGTTTGATGCATGCTTTCTTATATGCATCTTGTTATATAATTTTGGATAGAAGTTATGTGTATATCTATTGATGTAATCAACATGTGTCGTGTCATCACCTTGAATGAAGATTTTCACAATAAAATATGTACCTTGTGGATAGCAATCTTCCAAGTAGAGAAGAGATTGATTCTATAGAGATTTTTATTTGCATAGATCCGATGCAAGTTGCTTCTAGAGATCAGTCTGATCAAAAGAGAGGAATTGAATAGCTGCTAAGTGATTTCAAACCTTAAGATATACCTATAATTTCTAATCCACAAGATTTACATGATATTTTTGAGTCTCTAGATATACCTATTAATGAGATGAGAAATCATTTTATAGTTAGAATTAGGTAGGACCAAATTTCTAATGATAATACATCTCAATATAAACTAAGAAAATCATCTAGTCAATGCTAAGTATGCTCTAGAATTTGTGATTACATATCATTCATGGATACAAGTGACTTTGAGATATTTCAAGAATTCATCTCAATTCAAAATAAAAAGTAATGACTTCAGGCTATACAAGAAGAGATAGAGTCTCTTCACATCAACTAGATGTATGATCTAGTACCCTTGTTGAAAAGAAAGTAGATTTTGAAAAATAGATGGCTCTTTAGTAGAACCTAGTGATGTTGACTCTAAACTAAGATACAAGGCTCGATTAGTAGTCAAAGGGGTTAGTCCAAAGAAAGAAATCAATTTTGTGAGTTATTTTATTTTGTAGTGAAGATCTCTTCTATTTGAGTAGTTCTGAGTTTGGCTGCTCGTTATAACTTAGAAATTAATCAACTTGATATGAAGATATTTTTTTATGCGAACCTCCATGAAACTCTATAAATGGATTAGCCTAAGATATTCATTATAGAATAGAATGAATGTCTTTTTTGGAAACTAAACAAAAGCTTGTACGGATTCAACAAGCTTCTTGGTAGTGGCACAAGAACTTTTATTTATTTATTTATTGAGTCTCATAATGTTTAGCACATATCTTGTGATCACTGTGTATTGTCAATCATTAATCAGGTAATAATAGACTCATATTTATATTTTATTTTGATGACAAGCTGATAATTGGTCTTATTAGAGCATATATTGATATGCTTAATGGAGAGCTGAGAAAAGTCTTTTCTATGAAATACTAAGGCATAATAAACTAAATTTTAGGGATTAGTATCATTTGAGATAAGTCTTCTCGGCATATTTGTTTTGGCTACTAAAGAATAATACATAGGTAATGTTTTTGAAAGATTTTTTATGAATAAAACTAAACAGTCTCAAATCCCTTAGTTAAACACTTTAATCTAAGTATTGGGCATGGTCCAAAAACTGATGAGGAAATGAAAGATATGATTTGTGTACCATATGCCTCAATAGTCAGTAGTATTATGTATATCATGATCTATATTAGTCAAGATATAACACATGCTATCAGTATTATCCATTATTTTCTTTTGAACCCAGGTAAATATCATTAGGCTGAAGTGAAATCTATCTTAAGGTATTTATGAAAGACTTCTTAGCTATGTTTGTGATTGGGCAGGTTAAAACCTATGCTTCTCTGATGTACTAATTCTAATATGACTAGTAATTTAGATTCATGTAGATCAACCTCAAATTATCTAATAATTTTTAGGGGAGGGGACTTGTATACTAGTAATCTATATTATAAAATTATATAATACTATCTAATATTAAGGTTGAGTTCATTACAACAACTAAAACATACAAAGAAACTTAATAAGTACAAAATTTTTTTACAGACTAAGTAGTGCGACTGGATACATACACTATATGGTGTGATACTTAGAGTGCTATATATCTTTCTAAAATTTGACTTTCCACTATAGGAAAAAGTACATTCATGTGTGGTATCACTAGATATAAAATATATTAGATGAAAAGTCAGTTTTATTTGAAAAAGTATATATGAATAAAAATATATTCGATATATTCATAAAATTATTATTATTGGCAAAGTTTAATTTTTTTAAGTCACGTATTGATATGAGTCTTTCCACCTAGGGTAGATAAGTTTTTTTGGGTCTACCCGAGTTGAGTAGACCAATCTTATTTTTTTGTTTTTTTTAAAGTGTTATACAGGCTAGACCAAGAACATTGCATAATTTCGCATTCTGATTTTTCAAAAAAAATAAAATAAAATTATGAAAATATGAAGATTCCCATTTTTGCAAGAGGGCATCTGTGATGCCTCTAGGATGGAATAGTGGCCCCATCCAAACTCATTTAAAATGAAAAGAAGGCAATTAGTACATTGTGTTTTTTTAGTGTGTTTCAGTGACGTCTTGCTTTTCTTCTAAAGTTATAAAGGCTTAGAGGCTTTTGCATTTTTCTTTGGCGCTTTCCAGCCTGTGGCTTCTAGTCTTCTCCCTAGGTAATTCCTTCTTCTCATATTTGTTCAACATTTTTTTTTTGGGAAATATTTTGGTGATTGCTCCTATGTGACTTATTCATTCTATTTTATCTTGGCTAGGTGTTAGTTCAAGAGAATAATATTTTTGAACCAGTTATTTATACTTAGATTACTTATTGTTTTATAGAAATTTATACTATACAATTATGGCTTATTTACTTAAGTTGTATAGTGAGTATTTTCTTAATTTATAATTTGTGCATTTTATGTGTTTATATTAGAAAATTATTATTTTAATTATCCAACTTATATATTGTATTTTTATAATGTGTGTATTACTTTTGTGTTTTGTTTTTGTGTAAGATTGAGTGCAGTAAGGAATAAGAGTTTGGACTAGAGGTGTCAAACGGGACGTGCCTGAACAGCCCGGCCCATTTTTAGCCGGCCCGACCGTGCTTTCGTGCCGAGCCAAGCAAGACATGGTTACTTTACCGTGCCGTGCCTGGCCCCGCACGGTTCTGTGGTGGTCAGCCCGGCATGGGCACGCGGCACGAATCTGTCGGGCTAGGCCAAACTTCTAATTAAAAAAAATTAGGAGCGCGCCGCCGTGCAGCCGAACCCCTAATTTTTAAAAAATTAGGGTTTCTCAGCTCATGCCGAGGTGTCGGGCCAACGAGCAATAGTGCTGGGCTAGGCACGGCACGAGGCCCAGTTGGCCTCGGCATGGCACGGCACGGGTACGAAAAATTTCTATGCCGTGCCAGCCCAGGCATAGCCAAATCGTGCCGTGCCTCGTGCTGGACCGAGCTGGCCCAGCGCGGTTGACACCTCTAGTTTGGACAAATATTAGAGATATTAAAAATTATGGAAGGAATCTCCTATTCGGTCTAATAATTGATAAGCAACCATATTATTGATGTTGATCGGTAAATCTGATGAACCAACACTCTTACCCACAAAATAATGCATAAAGATCACCCCAAAACCATAGGTTTACATATTTGTACTGAATTTTAAATTTCTAAGGTTTTATATTTTAGAAAATATATTTTATTTTAAAACATAAGTTTGGGCATTGTGTGCTTTATGGATTTCATGTACGTGTTAAAAAGTCTATTTTGTTTGATTTGTTATAGTTGTATCTTGGATTTTATTTTTCACTGGATTGGATTTTTCAAAATTGTGTTATTGATATTTTCTTTATTTTTTCTGTTGTTTAATATATTGTTTCTATTATTTTATTGACTAAGCATTATTCATGATATTTTATGGTTTTGAATAAATCATTATCCAAATATCCCGTCCTCAATAATTTGTACAATTAATTACCATGAAAATATTTACTAGTTTAAAGTCAATAAAATAGGTTAGACTTGGGAATCCATGCTAGTTGCAACCAACATGCTCAGAATCAATAATGTGGTTGCCAAAATGAACAACCACTTTATTGATTTTGAGCCATAAATTTGATAAAATAACTTTATCACTTAAAAAATAATGCATAAAGAAATTCGAAGTTTTTACCCCAAAATCCTATGTAAATATATTTGTAATGGATTTTAAATTTCTTGGTTTTTATATTTTAAAAAATATATTTAAGTCCAAAATATAATTTTGGGTTTTGTGTGATTTATGGACTTCCTATACATGCAATTAGCACATATTATTCAATTTGTCATTATTATATCTTGTATTTTATCTTTCACTAAATTGAAATTTTCAAAATTGTGATATTGAAATTTTCTTTATTTTTGGGTTGCTTAATATACTGCTATTATTTTATTCGCTAAGCATTATTCATGATATTTTGTGATTTTGAATAAATTATGGTCAAAGTATCTTATCCTCAATAATTTATACAAATAATTACCATTAAAATCTTTAATAGTTCGAAGTTAATGAAATATGTTGGACTTGAGAATCCATGCTAGTTGCAACCAACATGTTTAGAAACAATAACGTGGTTGCCAAAATAATCAACCATATTATTGATTATGAGCCATACATCTAATAAACTAACACTGTCACATAAAGAATAATACAAAAAGAAATTTGATTTATTTATCCCAAAATCCCAGGTTTATGTATTTGTAATTAATTTTAAAGTTATAGATTTTTATATTATAAAAAAATATATTTTAGTCCAAAATATAATTTTGAGCATTGTATGTTTATGGACTTAATGTACATATGAAGAAGTCATTAGTACGTATTTTTTGATTTATCATTGTTGTATCTTGAATTTTATTTTTCACTAGATTGGATTTTTCAAAATTATTATATTGAATTTTTCTTCATTTTTGGGTTGTTTAATATATTGCTTCTGTTATTTTATTGACCAAGCATTATTCATGATATTTTATGGTTTTGAATAAACCATAGTCCTAGTTTCCTACCCCCAATTATTTGTATAAATAATTACCATGAAAATAAATAATAGTTTGAAGCCAATGAAATAGATTGGAAATGGAATCCATGCTAGTTGCAACCAACAATGCCAAAATGAACATATCATTAATGATGAGAAAATTTAGGAGAAATTGAAGTTCTTCTATACTATTTATTTTTCAATAGTATTAATTGTAATTAAGCACCGAATAACAATATAATTTTAGACAATAAGACTACTATAACAAATGTGGATCCCACTCAACCTTAATCCCCGAGTGATCTCATGAGTGTTTATATGTTGTCTGATCTCCTTTTACTAGGCATATTCATATTTTCTACTTTTCTCTTTAGGATTCATGGTTTAATACAGAGGTCATAACTTATTCTCATGCCCCCATATCATATCTCTAAGACTTGAACCCAAGTCCTTATATTCCCACTATAGATTACTAGTTGACCTACCTAGCTCAACTAGTATTCTATTATGTGAATATAAGGATTTAGGTGTAATTCACGGGGACACGACATGGAAGGCATGAGAATAAATAATGACCCATGTGTGAAATCATGCATCCTAATGAGAAAAACATATAATACTTGAGGACCACTCGAGGACTGAGGTTGAATGAGCCTCACTGTTTGTTACATATAAATGTCCCCAAGACTTGAACCCATGTTGTTATATTCTCATAACAGAATAACAATTGAATCAAGTGGGTTAATCAATATTCTATTGTGAGAATATAAGGACTTATGCTCAAGTCTTAGTGAAATGAAATGAGAGGCATAAGAATGAGTTCTAACCCATTTATAAAAATATGCATCCTAATGGGAAAAGTGGATGATATGAGTTTTCCTGGTAAAGGAGTCGAGCAACTAGTTAACACACGAGATTGCTCATAAATCGAGATCGAGTAGGCCCATTGTCTGTTGCTTATAAATACCCCTAAGACTTGAACAAAAATCATTATATTTCAACAGCAGATTACTAGTTGAGCCAAGTGTGTCAATAAAATACTCACTATTTGTTACATACAAATACATTTATATGTAATAAACATGGGCCCCACTTGACTTCTATCCCCTGTATGTCCCCAAGTGTTAATTGGTTGACCTACTCCCTTCCACTAGGCACTTTCATATTATCTATTTTTTCCATTAGGACACATGGTTTTTGTAACAAATGTGGGGCCCACTCAACTTCAATCATTGAGTGGCCTCATGAGTATCAAATGGTAGTCTAGCCCCCTCCACCAAACTTACTCATATTATCTGCTTTTCCCCTCAGAGCACAAGATTTCATATATGAGTCAGGACTTATGCTCATGCCTCCTATGTCGCATCCTTAGGATTTGAGCACGAGTCCTTATATTTCCACAACATACTACTAGTTGACCTAATTGACTTAATTAGTATTTTATTATGGGAATATAATATTTTGGATTCAAGCTCTATGGATATTCTTATGTAACAAATGACATATCCAACTTGACCTCAGTACCAAGGTGGTCCCTATATGTTAACTGGTATTTTGTTGTCGAAATATAAGGACTTGGGTGCAAGTCCTAGGGATGTGACATGGGAGGTATGAGAATAAGTCATATTATCTATATATAATTCTGTGCTTTGAAGGACAAAGTAGTATAATGAATATACCTAATACTTGGCGCCAGACAACTGGTTAACATTCAGGGACTGTCCAAAAGCTAAAATTGAGTGAGGCCTACTATTTATTATATATAAATGTCCTTAGGACTTGAACCCAACTCCTTATATTCACACAAAAGAATACTAGTTGAACCAAGTAGGTCGACTAGTATTCTATTGTGAGGAATTTAAGGACTTTGATTAAAGTCTTAGGGATGCGATATGTGAGACATGAGAATAAATTATGACCCATGTGTAAGATTATGTATCCTGATGGGCAAAGTAGACAATATGAGAATGCCCAATTGAGAGGTCAGGCAACCAATTATCATTCAGGGGCCACACTCAATTTTTAATAATGTCACATATAAATGCGTTTACATTTTTTAACTAAGGTCGAGGGGACCTTACTGTTTGTCACATATAAATATTTTTAATACTTGAACTAAAATTTTTAAATTCCCATAATAAAATACTAGTTGAGCATAGTAGATCAACATAATACCCACTATTTGTTACATATAAATGCGTTTATATGTAACAAACATGGGCCCCATTTGATCTTAGTTTCTGGGTGGTCTCTAGGTGTTAATTGGTTGCCTAGCCTCCTTTCATTTGGCATGCTCATATCATATTATCTGCTTTACTTATAAGGGCACATGATTTTTGAAATAAACGTGAGCCCTATGCAACCTTAATCCCTAGGCAGACTCATGAGTGTTAACCGGCTGCTCAACCCTTACCACCAGACATACTAATATTGTTTGCTTTGTCCCTCAGGGCACATGGTCTTATATGTGGGTTAGGTCATATTCTCATGCCTCCCATGTTAGATCTATGGGACTTGAACTCAATACCTTATATTTGTACAATAGAATACCAATAAACTTACCCGGCTTAACTATTATTATGTTATGAGAATATAATAACATGGCTTAACTAGTATTATGGCACGAGGCACGTCATGATTTGGTCGTGCCTGGGTAGGCTTGGCATGTGAATTTTTAATGCCAGGGCTCGTGCCGTGCTCGGCCACGACACTAATCATGCCGTGCCGTGCCGAGGCCAATTGGACCTCGTGCCGTGCCTGACCTGGCACTGTTCGGTGGCCCGTGGCACCGCCCACCAGCATGGGACATGTCCCATAGACCCGCACCTCATGTCCCCACTCCCTAACTCCCAACCCACCCCATCGCCACACCAGCCAGAATTCAATTCGGATAGAGAAAAGAAAATGCGCGGGCACGAGTCCACTCCACCCGGCTCGCGATCCCGCCCGACCCGAATCCCCCCCCCCCCCCCCCCCCCAAAGGCCCAATGGTTAAAAAAATTTGAATATCAGCCGTTGGATTTCACCTCCAACGGCTAGGGGGCAAAATTCGACGTCCCTCATAATTCTGCCCCCTAAAATTCAATAAAATATTAAAAAATACATTTTAAAAAAAATTCTTTTAATTTATAAAATCCCCCCCACCTCGCTATAACATTTATGTTTTTCATTAATACTTATTCTCAAATCTCACTCTCTTAAATTTCTTGCTCTTCTCTCACTCGAGACTCGGGATTTTATCATTCAGCTTGGCTTTTCGGGACTCTCAACTCGGGTTTGGAATTTCGAACTAGACTGTGGTGCACCGTGCATGTGATCTACCTCACTTCTTTACCAGGTATTTTAAGTTTTTTTGTTTACTTTCTCTCTCTCTCTAATCCGAAAATCTAAAATATATCATCTAGGCTCTATCTCATGTTTAACAAAAATCATAAAAAATAACTAATACTAATGAAACATATTTAAATTGAGAAAATGAAAATCTAACACAAAGGTCTGAGGCTGCTGAAACTTTGGTTTCTTCAATCGTCTCAACCCAAACTTCTAAAAAATAAAAAATTAGGAGGACTTCAATAGTTTGGACTCATTTTAATATAATAAAATAAAAAAACATATTAGGGATGAGAAAGAAGAAATGGTATAGTGCAAATATTGTATGTGAACTTAAACTTGTAAGAGTTTGTCTGGCACTAGGCACCTTAAAAGGCATGCCGAATTATGAACCAAAAAATATGGTGCATTAGATCATAGGTAAACCTAACTTAGCACTGCATTTTTTGAGACTGTATTCAGTTCAGTCTCAGAGTTTACTCCCTTAATATACCACAACGAGTTGGGTAGGGAATGTATGACCAGACTTATCACATTGATGGGTCTTCTGATCATATTTTTGGAAGATCCAAATGTAGTGTGCATCATGCAGACATATTTTCAGTATGCTTATCGTAGGATTCCTAGGTTCACATCTAGGAATGACATACTAAATTTGTATCAGTTAGAAAAATAAAAAATAATTAATGAATTTATGACATATAGCGGAGTGGTGTCCGTGATGTCCGATATCTGGACAAGTCACGATGAATCATCTTATGCATGTCTCACTGGCCACTATGTAGATTCTAATTGGATAATGAATAAAAATATTTTAGGATTCTCTGAGATTTTCCATCCTCATGATGGCCCGGTCATTTTTGAGTGTATAATGAAAATCTTTAGAGAATATAAATTTAAAATAAAATTTTTAGTATCACATTCGATAACACATCTAATAATAGAGTAGCAATTAACATGTTTGTTAGGAATATTAGAGATGCACTATTAGGAGAGATCTTTCATGTCAGATGCATGTGTCACGTGATTAACTTGATTGTACAAGTGGATATGAAGGTGTGTTCCCTTGCATTGGATAATATACGTAATGCACTAAAATATATTCGCACTCCTCGTAGACAACATGAGTTTGGTAGTCTCTGTTTGTTAGCGAATCTTAAGAAGAAGAAATTTCAATCGAATATGAGACACCATTGGACTTATACGTACCTAATGTTGGAGTCATGTGTTGGATACGAACACGTGATATCCGACTACGTCAATAGTAAGAGTGACGAACTTATTATTGACGACACTGACTGGGCTTCAAGAATTTCATTTATAAAATTTCTATAGATTTTTTATGACACGATGAATATGTGTTCGTCGATTTATACTTTCATGACTTGCATTGCACTCAGGTGCATATGCAACATTAGTAGCATGTTTTGGAAGTATCGAGCTGACTTAACACTTAGCTATTTGGTTACAGAGATGGAAACCAAGTATTCAAAGTACTGGTCCACCATTCCATCTTTTTATTATCTCGCTATATGCATGGTCACTAGGGTTAAGGTGGAAGGTGTAGATAACACCCTAACTTATATTTTTCGTGCATGAAATTGGAAGACCCACTTGAAGGGTTCATTCACGAAAAGTTGACTGACCTGTTCACATACTATGATACTATGTATTGTGGTAATAGTAGTGAGACTATGATTACGGATATGGATACCTTCTTCGGAGATGATGATTTTTCTATTCAGTTAGCGAGAGAGAAATGATGGGGTGGACAATCACATAGGATCGAGCTTTCTTGGTACTTAGATACTAATTACTGCTCAATCTTATCACATTCTGATACTAAAAATCTTGATATATTACAGTGGTGAAAATCATATGAGTCTACCTTTCCAGTGCTATCTAGGATGGCACGGGATCTACTGACTCATTCTCTGTTGAGCGTAGCATCAAAGTCTACTTTTTTTGTTGCAGTAAACATGATTTCGAATAGGAGATCGAGATTTCGTCCATATATTGCTGAAGTATTTTTTTGTTTGAAGGATTGAGAGGATTCGAGGTTTAGCATCCAAGATCATGCTAGAGCTAGGACATTGACTGCATCTGCCACGAAATTTGAAGGAGTTGATTGCTGATGATGATGATCAATATGATAGTGATTTTGATGTTGTGATTGATGATGCTCATAATATGCCGATTGATGATTGATGTGGTTGCTAGTTTTTCTTACCCCGTTGTAGACGCTAGTTTTCAATGCCATCCACGCCACATGCTATTTGTCATTGCCACTTGATTTTGATTTTTGATGCCTTACGGCCACGGACGCAGTTGATGATTTGTGTGATTTATTCTTGATTCTGCTTTTTGGTTTCGATGTTTTGTTTTGTATTGACTGTATTCTTTTTTATTTACGTTATATTTTATTTGCTTTGGTTCGGTATCTATTGGCCGATTGGATTTGGTTTGCTTTTGTTTTTGTGATTTTGTAATTTTTTTAATGAAATTTTTTGTTTTATTTATTTATGTGTTTAAAATTTTCATTTAAAAATTAAAATTCTATAATTTAATTCTAATAAATTGTAATCTAAATTTATTAAAAATTAATAAAAAAATTAAACTTTATTATTATTTTCAAGTTACATTTACATATTTTTACCAATTTTCAAATTACTAATTTAAACTTTGTAATTTATTATTTTTTTAATAAAAAAATTTAAACTTTGTAAATTTATTAAATTTTTAATAAAAAAATTAAAACATTATAATTTATTAAATTTTTAACAATTTTCAAGTTACAAATTTATAATTTTAAACATCATCTATATATAGTATAATATATATTTTATATATAGTTTAATCTTTAATATACAAAACTTTAAATTTTTAAAAATAAAAAAAAATTATTTTTTTTAACCAGGCCCGTACGGGCTTGACCTGGCACAGTACTTTTACCGCCGGTTGGCGGGTCGTGCCTATCCTGGCTGGAATAAACCATGCCATGTCTGGACCGGCACGAAAGCACGGGCGTGCTCAAAAAAACACAGACCGGGTCGGCCCGGCACATCCCGTTTCACACCTCTACCTGGCTACAACTCCTGAGAATACTTATATGTAAGAAACAGTGAACCCCTCTTGATCCTAGTCCATAGGTAGTTTTTGAATGTTAACTAGTTGAGTCAAGTAGGTCAATTGATATTCTATTATATGAATGTAAGTACTTGGATTCAAGTCTTATGAATATGACATGGAAAATATGAGAATAAGTCCTGACCCATGTGTAAAAACGATGTGTTCTGAAGGGCAAAACAAACAATATGAGCATGCCCAGTGGGGGGTGTCAGGCAATCAATTAACATTTGAAAACTACCGCATGATTGAGGTCGAGTAAAGCATGTTATTTGTTATAGTTTTACACATTGGTCAGGATTTATGATTTATCCTTATACCTCTCGTGTCACATTCCTAGGACTTGAACCCAAGTCCTTACATTTCTATAATAGAATAGTAATTGAACTAATAGTGTACCCTCAATGGCAGAGTGGATGATATGAGTATATTTAGTGGATGAGGCTGAACAACTAGTTAACATTCATGAGATTGCCTAGGGTTCGAGGTCAAGTGAGGCCATATTTTTTACACCTGCAATATGACACATTTCACATTTTAACTTTATAATATGGTGTTTATGATAATCTTTTTATTCTCATCGATAAAATATAAGCATATATTCTAATCTAACAATGCCTATAGACACATAACCATATGAAATAGTATTTTTTTTTTTTTGTTTTTTACTGCCCAGAGGCAATATATGGTATTTCAAGCTCGAGGTTGAATAAAGTAAAATACCTATCCCAATACCATGGTGACCCAGTCCAATTAGAGCGAACCAATAACATTCTGGGATCGTATTCAATATCCATAAGGATCAAACTCGTGACTTAATGCTGAACTCATCCAACCTCTAGCAATTGGACTACAATGTTATTGATTACCCTTCTAAAGTAGTTGTAACACACGGTTGGCCCCACTGACCTTGGTCCACGGGTGGTCCCCAGCTGAGTGTTTACCGGTTGCCCGGCCTTCCATCCGGGCATACCTTTAATCCAGCACTATCAACATTTTGATAGTGTGGATGGCAAAAGGGTAATTTTCTTTAATCCTGTTGATACGAGTTCAATCCCTATTTTTTAAGGATACTATATACTCTTCCTCAAAGCGTCTTTGTCAATCACTTTTACTCAAAATTCTAAAATATTTATGTAACAATCATGAATACAATAACATGATATCTATAAGTTACAAACTATATATATATAAACACATTTATTTATTTATTTATTTATTTATTTATATATATGTTATATACTATAAATGTATATCCAAATGTTATACATTTATAAAAATGTTATGTTTATATGATGTAAATATTATTTTTGAAATTGTTATTTAAGTTGTTAAGCATGTTTAATAAAATACTTTTAAAGTTTTATTTTGTTAGATGTAATTTTGAAATTTCAATACTAAAAATTAAAATATTTTTAATTATGGCACACTTTTTTTGATCTCTTGCGTCAATTTATATAATTTCTCTCAAAATAAATGGATGATTTGTTTTTTGGTATATCAAATATAAAATAATTAAAAAAAATTATTTTTAAAATAATGCACCAAAACTAGAGATGACAATTTGCCCCGACCTCGACCTGCCCCGATGGGTCTCGCTCCACACGGGGTAGGGATTCCCCTCATTATCCGATTGATGGGGCGGGGTTGAGGGATACAATCCACCCCCCGATCCCCACCCCGTGTGTGTGTGTGTGTGTATATATATATATATATAATTTATTTTTAATTTTAAAAAAATAAAACATTTTGATTTTTTAAAAAGTGAACAACCCAATGACCCATACGTTTTGTCCCCCAGATCCTCCCCCCTGTCCCCCACTTCTTGTTGGCGGTGCTCATCGATGACTTGATTACATTTGCCTACAAGGATAACTATGTATGATATCATATTATATATGATTTTATGAAATTTGTGGAGGAAAATTACGATATCATCATATTAATTTAGTAAAAAACTTTTTAATATTAATGAATATTAATGTTATTGTATAATATTAATGAATCAATGTTGTTGGATATATATAAAATTTATTATGTTTTTTTTTATTTTAATTAGGAATAATATTATTATATATTTGTATTCATTTTTTTAATTAAATTTGTTAGTTATATTGTATAATTATGTAATATGATATTTATTAGTTATTGTAATTTATATGTGGTAAAAATTTAACTATTTATGGGAAGAAAACTTATTTTTGACAATTTTTAAATAAAAAAAAAAACACACACACACACACACACGTGTGTGTGTGTGTGTGTTTTGTAATATCAATAGTTTTGGTTTGAATCCCTTAAGTGTAATAAACTAATTAATGTAATAAACTTGTTACTTGGGGGTAAAATCGGGTTTCCGATTTGTTTGGTACTATTTTTACTAATAATGAAAAATCTTCAAATTTCTACGCATGCGCATACGGCGCATGCGTTTCGTTCCGTTGGCGGCATGCTTCCTGTTCTTACATCGAAATTCCAACCCCCTCCCCCCTAGTATTCGGCCACGTCACCTCCACTTTCACATCCAATTCCACGTCTACGTCCACGTCTACGTCCACGTCCACGCCACTCCAAGTCCACGTAACGTCTGCGTCACGTCCACGTCCACGTCCACCTCACATCCTAGAACCCTGCTTCCTCGGTCTCCATTCCAATTATTATATATATATATATATATATATAAATTGTCCTTTAAAATTTGAAAATTATTTGGATTGGCAATTATAGCAGATCGGTCAACATGTTGGTGGTTGCCTGTTGGTTGATCAGATTGTGACTGCTTTGGTTCATGTTGAACTGGAGCAATCAAGATGTCGACAAACATCTATGGAAGATGTAATATCACTAGCTCGTTCTTTCACCTAGCGGAGTGGCATCCATTGGAGTGACGGCGTGCATCCGGGCTCGAGCCCCCCCCCGCCTTCAATCGTCCCCCTCAGTTTCAGGTCGACGATCACTCTCTGCACCTCAAATCTGCCCTCACTCATATCCATGAGAAATCTGTAATAACTTTTTGATGATTGAAATTACTAGTCGCCGCGATCGGGAAGGTGGCTAGAATGTTGTTATTTGGTTTAAGAGACGTAATTATTATGGTTGAGGTTCCCATTTGGCTGCAATTGTTGGTATCATCGTCTAGAACTGCGTTTTAGCGCCCCAAACTCCCGCGTCGTTATCGTCCGAAGCTTTCTAATTCGTAGATTTTGTTTTTCTTATCACAGCTCTGGACTTGTTTTCTCTCATCCCAGAATTTGGAACTCTTTTGGAGTTGATTTGATTTCTCGTGCGATGGGCTGTTGCAGCTGTTTTGGCTTTTCTAGAAAACACACAGATAGGCGGAAACCTACTTACTCCGCTGGAATCAATCATAATTTATCCCAGGAGTTTTTGTTGGATGAAGAAATTGATGATGAGGATAACAGGTCCTTCAATGGCGAGGTCGTTGATAATGTTTATGTGGATTATAGGGAGTTCCAAATTCGCGGCAAACGCTCAGAAGAAATTTTTCGTCAGAAAGAACAAATTGGAATGACTTGCAGGCAATTCCCCGTCAAGGAAACCCGCAGGCTTGTTCGTTCTCAGGTGGGAATATTTATTGTTCTTGGTGTTCTTATCTCTGCGCGATCGTCTAGTGAGAGTCTGATGACTTTTCAGTCTCCTGTGCATTTTCTCGTGCATTATTTCATCAGAATCAGATTCCCTCTGTTTTTTTTTTCTTTCATGTTGGCTACTCTGCCATTTTTATGCCATTGTTGATGAAGCAGTGCCTGGCTGCCTGTTTAATGTTCTACGAAGCTATGTTTTCTTGATTTTAATACATTCCCCCTTATATAACTCCGTTAGGGGTGTTCAGAGAAGGTTGTTTTCTCTATAAACTTAAAATAGTTTTTTGCAGGATGAAAATGGCAAGAAGATGATCAATGAATATGTACGCGAGTGTAGGATTGGTGCTGGTAGCTATGGAAAAGTGGTAAGCTGCAAGCATAATGCTCAAGGACTTCATATCACCTGGCTGTCAATAGCTGTTTGGTAGGTTTTGACTGTTCATATGTAACAGGTTTTATATCGAAGCACCATTGATGGAAAACAATACGCAATCAAGGTATGTTTTAGTTGTTTAATTGTTTCGAGCTGCACCCATATGCCCGATTAACTGAGTGTTGTGATCAAACTAAAGAAACCTTAAGGAAGACTAAGGGTCTATGTGTAATTTCAATTATATATGTGTATGTGTGTAGGTTTTGTTTTTCTAGATGTAATCATTAGTTATTATTTTTTTATTTGTATAAAAAAATAAATTGAAATCTAGATGTCAATTGAAAACTAGTTGTTTAATTGAAGAAAGTTTATTGGAGATTTTTTGCTATACTTGTTAAATCATAAGTTTTTTTTTTTTTGTTTTTTAACTTTTTTTTAATGTTTTTTGATGGAAGAATCCAACTTATGAGTTGTCTAAGTTTTTTTAGCCTATATATAAGAGTTTTTCATGCATGTTGATTTATAATTAAATTGAATAAATATTTGATTATTTAGTTTTTTTTTTGAATTTTACTCAATAAAATTGATTTGTATTTGTAGCTAAGGTTTTTTGGGTTTCCTCTGCATCGAATCTTGCACGAGTAATTTGAGTTTCTACAATGTTTTCATGGACACTAAGAAGTTCATCATTAATTTTCTGTGTTATAAATTGATAACCAAGTAATATTTGCTCATAAGCAATTAAATTAAAAATTAATGAAAAAATTATCAATAGGATTGGGTTGGGGTAAGTAATTATTGAGAATGATGAAAATAGATAATATTTACTTTAAAGATCTAAATCTAATTTTTTGTGTAAATATCAAAGTTGTCCTCAACAACTAAAATATCAACTTTCAAAAATGCATCATTTGATTACATTTAATATCTCTTTATTCTAACTACTCATTATATATGTGTAACTAATATATAATATAAATTTTAATAAAATAATTCAGATTTTTATCATTTTAAATATACTCATATATCATAATAAAATAAAAATAAAATATAAAAATTATAAAAATTATAACTATCATAAATCATATAATATTGAAATATCAAATATAAAAATAAAGTATAATTGATAAATATAATTGTGCAACATGATGAAAAAGAAAAATAGATAAAAAAATACATGTCATATAATTCTAAAAAATCGTTCTCTATATCACCGATAACACTCATATATTGTTATATTTTTTCTCTCAAACGAAACATTGACATTGACATCATGACATGCCAAAAAAAGAATTGATAAGGTCATAGTATTAGAAAGGAGGGTCGTCAAATTTTTATGTGTGAAAAAATAAATAAAAATAATTAAATTTTTTTTTCTTCATTAAAATAATTTACTTTTCATGAGAATTTTTAAAAGATGTAGATAATGTGAAAAATTGGATGAGAAAATTTTGGAGATAATTAAATTATTTTTTTATTATAAAATAGATGTTTTACTTGTTAAAATATTCAAAGAAATGCGTGAAAATAAATAGAAATAATAAATATTTTTTCTTCTCTATAATAATTTCTTTTTCATGAGAATTTTTAAAAGATGGAGATAATGTGAAAAATTGGATGAGAAAATTTTTGGGGAAAATTAAATTATTTTTTTATTATAAAATAAATGTTGTAATTATTAAAATTTTTCGTAGAAGAAGTGAAAACTAATTTTTCTACTAAGAATACATGTTTTAGAGTTTATAACATACAAAATGGTAATGTTGTCTTTTATTAAATGCAATGCTCTCGAGATTGGGCAAGATGCCTTGGTATGGCACAGCTTTGGACAACAACAACGATGGAGATAAGGTTAAATAATATATTAAATTAGCTTAAGGTTATATTTTTTGGTTAGATATTTTACCTTTACCTTTCATATAATTTTATTTTAATGAGTTATATTATAAAATAATTCAACTCTAACATTATGTTTTAGTTTGATATTATTTTGCAAGCTTAAGTGATTTCCTGGTTGTTATTATACTTGTTTGTTTCATTATGTAATGAGATCTCTAGATGCTTATACTTAATTTTTTGTTTATTCTTTTGCAACTTAGTTATTCTTTGAGTCTTTGTTAATCAAGTTGAATGATAAATTCAACATTGATATATTCTATTGATCGTGAGATATTTTAGTTGGGAAAACCTGATAAATTTTTTATTTGCATATTCATTTGAGATTTATAAGAATTTATTCTATGTAATTTGCACATATTTTAGGACTTAATAGTACTAATATAAGATAATTTATAATATATTATTTTATTTATTTATTATTATTCTCAATCTAAATGAATATGGTTTTGCAAAAAGAAGTCATAAGTCTTATTATTTGGAGTAGGAAATAATTTACTTGATTTTTATAGAAGTATTTTACTTTGAGATAAAATCATAAGACATATTTACATTACTCTCAATGAGATATATGAGATATATTTTGTGATTATTTTTTTTTCAAGTTAGTTGCTTATTGTTATCTAATTTGCATAATAAATTTAAATATTAAGAATTTTTTTATTGATTCGTAGGATTTATTATATGTAATTTCTACATATATTTTGGAATGTTAGTATAAATATAAAAATAAATCTAAGTATTTAATTATTTTTTTAAATAGTAATATAATTGTGTACCCTTCTTATAAATGGATTTATTATTTTAAGCATGAGATAATTTGTTAGAATTTTTGATGAAGTAATTTATCTTAAAATATTATTGTAGAGTGAAAGTATAAACATATAATTGATAATTCTAAAATATTGGCTACTCAAATGATATATGTCGAGGATTGGTTTTATTTTTTTATTTTATTTTATTTTTTCATAATTCATATATATAGTTTCAAAAATAATTTTTAATTTATAATTTTTTTTTTTCTTCTCTTTTCCTCATCTCTCCAACCTCCCAAAAAACGTGGTCAAAACCTTAAAATCAGTCACAACATGGATTTAGAGTTTTGCATGGTGTCGTAATTGGCAGCGACGATGATAGTTGATTAATGTATAACTATTTGTGTACATTATAAAGTTGATTAATCTCAGTTTATTCAGTGTGTTTGACTCTTCTACAATAAGATTTAAGACTTGCTTGCATTTATGTATTCTTTTGAATTATTTTATTTATATAATATTATTATTAAATTGTTGGCATGCAATTTAATTAACTAGAACGAGATGACATGTTAAATGATTTGGACATAGTTGTATGATAGAATTATTGTCGTGCAATATGTATTGAAATATCAAATCGCATTGAGGAGAATTAATAATTAAATTTGTAATATTCTTTATATGCATGTGCTGAAAGAGTGATATATTGTTTTGTTGACATAGATTTTATTTGAAGATTTTTATTTTTTTTAGAGATTTATTTGAGAGCGAGTTAAACATTTGCAAATGTATCTAGATTGAGTAAAATTGGTATGATCAGTCATAATACTATATTTTTATAACGTAATAATAATGTGATAGCTAAGAAAGGTGGTAGATGTACTTTGAGAGAGAGAAAATATATAATCACTTTTCTTCCTGTGGGAGATCGAGGCATACTCAAGAGAAGTGTTGAACGTTGCACATGAGTTCTGAATAACTTTATGAGTTTCAGGTGTTGCGTGGTGGACTACTTGACCTACTTAAACTAGTTATTTTACTTTCATATTTACTTGTTTTGTTACACTTATCCTTTCTCAAGATGAGTAATTTAGATTTATTTCAGTGGGTGCTATTGCCTCATGTCGAGATATATATATATGTTCATCCTTTTTTTTGCTCATCACATCATTCTAGATTATTGAGTCATAAATTCATAAGCTGATACTTATATAACAATTAATTACACTCTTTATTTTATTTGTAGAGTTTAAAGTTTTTGATATTGTCATGTAAATGATATTGTTTGGCAGGCAATAAAGCATGTCAATATCAATGTTGGGCCTTTTATTTTATACATATTTTTTATATATCAATTTTTTGTTATAATTTATTTTTTGTTATAATTGTTATAATTTATTTTTTGTTTGTTATTTTACTAAATAATAGAATTATGATATTATTTTTTTTTTGTCGTCTATATAAAGTGTCAACAAATTAGTCACATCTCTCTTTTAGGGATTAAGTGAGATATATTGTATTTGTTTTTTTCACCTACAAAAGTTCATTAAGATTTTTGTCTGCTATTGATCTACTAATGATATATTCTTAGTTGGGATATTCATTATTGGACAAATTGAAAAATTTATAAGAAAATATGAAAGGAATTATATCTATTGATTGTGAGATGTATTAGATAGAAAAATACACTTGTACTTTCTATCTGGAATTCCATGCGAATCCTAGGAGGGGCTCATTCTTCTCCTTTTGATTATACAATGAAAGGAACAAAAGACATATTTTACATAGCACACATTATTTTGAGTATTTTCTTAATTTTGTTACTGTATTATATATTCTAGTTTCTTGTTCTTTCTTGATAGTTGTAGGGTTACGGATACATTTTTCTTTGAAGCTAATGTATTGTGTGTGTATTGTGGAAAGTCCTTTATGACCTAAAATAGTCTCATAGGGTATGATTTAATAAATTTTTTTAGTGCTTATCACCTTTGGATTCTGGTTGTAGGAGATGCACAACAAATTATTTTTATTTTTTTGATGCGGATTAGGAGATTAATATGTGATATTAATAATATAAATCGATGATGTTCTTATTAAAAGAGCTGATCAATTCAATTGAGTTTTTCTCAATGAAAATTATTTGTATAAGTTGAGTTTCAAATGAAATATTTAACTCATCTAAGATATTTTTTTTGGTTTTGAGGCTGGATAATCAAGTTGTATGATATTTATTTTTTAGAGGAAACATGTCATGCATATTTAATATGAATTTGGTATGTTATGATGTGCACTTGGTGACTCATTTTTTGATGTGCGCATGGTGACTCACCACTTGCATTATTGATACACAAGTTAGATGTTGGAAAATTATGAAAAAAATTAAATTATCTGATAGCGACCAAGTTAGATATTTCTTACGATATAAGTATAATTAGTTATTTCTTAAATTTTTCTGAATATATTAATATGGATGTATTTGAATTATCCAGCATAATAATTTTGTATTTATCATATTTGTTTGAGAGATGAGCTGAAGTAAAAACACAACTATTTAAGTGTTGGAAATAGAAATCCCAAGTGAAAAGTTCTGGGAAATTTTTGTGAATAATGAGATATATTCCTGATATAAAACTTGCACTCTAAACAAAATAACATGATTCTTAACAATTTATATCATCTAAATGAGTGTAAAACTATAATCTAATAGAAAATAAACTCATAAAATTCATGTAAAAATAATATATGTGGTAAGCTCTTATATAATGGATAAAATTGATTTGAGCTACCCTCAAATAACATGTTCCCATCAAAAGTGCAAGAAAGTAAAATAAAACAAAAAAAAATTATAATGTTGTAAATTACAACACTTTTCTTAAATTGATGCATATATGTCTAAGATATAAAGTTTGGAGGAGAAGAATATAATATAAAGTCTTCAAAATTTTTGTGAAAATATTCATTTAATGCTTTATTATTTGAATGTATGTTATATTGATGTTTATATCTTGAATATTCTTTCCAAAAAAAAAAGTTTATTTTTGTGTTTTTTTTATTCATGAAATACCAATTGATATTACATGGATTTGTAATTATCATAATAAATAATAGGAATAAAAAGTTATTACTTGATCTCATCAATTAGGTATCCAAATTGATGCAAGCTAGTGAAATACCAAGCTTGCATATGCTTTATCTTGGTGTAAGTTGGTTTCCAACTTACATATCTTAGTATGTGAAGAGATGTGATTGAGTGAATCTTTAAATTAAAAGAAAAATTTAGGAAATGATTCACTATATTAAATGCATATATAATTTTTGGTTTGATAATAGTCTTATAATTAATTTTTTTAATGATTTTTCAATAAGTCATAGAGTCAACTAATAGAGTCAAATAAAAATTAAAATTAATATCTGGATCAATATAAATATCTATTAGGGCGCAATCCAATACTTCAATCCCTACAAGAGTATTAAGTGTGTTTTTTCTTTGACAAGACAATATCCATTATGTAATAAATTATATTTATACTAAGAAAATATTTGAGTTTCAAGATTATTCGTCTATAATACATATGAGTAAGCTAAACGAAATAATTAATTATGAAAATCTCGTAAATTTGGCTCTTGGTGAATATTTTATTATATACAATATTTTCTGTGATTTGCAAATTATATTTGATTGTGTTGCTTATAACTTGAGGTGGTTATTCATCTTGGTTGTGTAAATCAAACAGAGAATATGTACACTTTTATGTTTCTATGAAGAAATATATTCCTTATATCTAGCTGATATTTTTTTTTATCTATGAAATATTGTAAGTAAAATAAGTTTTTTTCACACCGAGATCATCTTGACCTCTAGAGGGTATCTTTGTAATCCACACCTGACGTCTAAGTGAATCTACTTATTTTAAGTCATGCCTAAAAGGGATCTTCATTCTTATCTAGATTGGTTTTCATAGTGAATAATCACATGTGGCCTACACTAGACATTACAAATCAGTCTCTTGATGAATGTTTTAGGACATATAATATTTCCATGATATTATTGACATTTATTTGTTATATTCTTCATCTATGTGATGTTAGTGAAATAAGTATTCACCTGAAGTTCATCTTTATCATTGAAGAGAGTATATTGGTAATCTATATCAAATGTATGAGTGAATCTACTTGTTATAATTATTGCTCAAAGGCAATCTACATTCTTTCAAGATTTGTTTTTACTTTGAACATTCACATATAATTAATAATTGACATTGTAAATCGGACTCTTGGTGATTATTTTTTGGGCATATAATATTTTTCATAATTCATAAACTATCTAACTGTGCTGCTCGAAATTTAGGTGGTTGCTCTATATGTATCTCCTCCTCAAGGTCTTAATAAAAAAATATAATCTTCATGTCTAGTTAGTATATATTCTATTTGTGAGATGTTTCCAATAAATAGGTCATCTTGACCACTAGAGTCTTGGTAATCCACCTCAAATGGCTGAGTGAATTACTTTCACATCGTCACAAGTTTTCTTAAGGTGATCAACATTCTCATTTGGTTTTATCTTTATATCAAATACTTGCTTGCAATTAATTATAGACCTCGTAAACCATGGTGTTAGTTATCAAATTCTATTGGAGTGGAGGGTATGCATCACTTTCTTCATGACTAGGTGTCATCATGAATGAGATAATACATCAAAAAGAAACTTGAATATTTTATCATCATAAAAAAAGTAATACGAGTAAAAGAAACAAAAATATCTTTGTACAATAAACATATTGAATAAAATACTGAGCATAACTTTTTTTTTTTCTTCGTGATGGCTAACTAAAGGTCGAGAACAAAAGGATTAGTTGTATGATTATTTGGTTCTTTGTTAGTTTTGTCTCTAGTTTAGTAGGGTGCATATGTTTATTTCTCTTAATATAAGATCTTAGTCATGAGTAGTCTAGTTTTGTAGTTCATGGCTCAACACGAGCACTAGTGTAGTCTTGTGTACTATTATGTTATTTGGACTTAGAGAGATTTTTCTATTTGGAAAATCTTATTCTTTCCAAAATTAACTGACATTATATTTGATATGTATGATGGCTCCATGTGAGTAATATCATAATATAAATCAATAAATTTAGATATTACAAATTAATAATTCTTTCTACTAATTAGTGGTATAAGAAAGTCCAACAGTTAGAAAGGAATGATAACGAGTCCATGTCTAAATTTTGGACTTATAATTTCTTGGGCTCACTACAAAATAATGCCTGCAAAAAAAAGTGTCACATAAATATTCCACAATACCCTACTAATATTTTGTGACATTATATATGTATCTTTATTGGGTGCTTAAGTACACAAGAAAAATACATGTCAATGTCCTAAGTACTATCTTGTTTGATTACGAGGAGATATTGTGGATAGAGTAAGTGTTCCTAAAAATCTTGAGATATGTTGAACAATTACTTCTTGGGATGCTGAATCTAAAAGTGCTCAAGCTTGAAAAGGACTCAAGAAAGTATTTAAATATTATTTATGGTTAATATTATTTCTCTTCAAAAATATTTTGTCATATTTCTACCAAAGAGCAGGGTTTAGATTATCTCAACTAGATAACATTGTCACCAAAGAATTCTAAACTAAAAAGAAATATTCATGTAAAATAAGAATAGTAATAAAAAAAAATAACAAAATGTTTGAAATCCTCTTGGGTCTTATCTCATTTAGCTCATATTTTTAAATGTATCATATCAAATGAGTTCTTGTTCATACTAGCTAGGAAATAGATATGAAGTCCTAATATCCTTTTCTAATTAGCATTCCACTCACTCTAGGCCAGAAATATGCTTCAGACTCATGTAAAGGATTCTCAACTTAGATAGTGTTAATGACAAAGTTGAAAATATACAAGCAAAGAGTACGACATACTCAAAACACTTTGAAAGGAATCCTATCATAGCAATAAAGAAATATAATTCATCATGTTGATTCACAAAGAAATTTTTTTTTAATGCCATTTGATCATAAATATAAATATCAATACAAGTAAAAATAAAATTAAAATTAAATTATTTGAATATACAATTTACAAAAAGAAGACTAATAGGATAGTTTGAGATGAGCAAAAAACTTTGAGGAAATAAAGGCGAAGTTGAATGCTATAATATCTAATGCCTCTCGAATGATGATATTTAGCTATAATTTTGTGAGGAAGAAAAGATGGTGGTGATGAAGTTGCAATTATATGGATAAAAGATGTTGGTCCTTGAGCTAATAATATAGGAGTGTGAAGTGAAAAATTAATATATGTAAGAGTTGTAGTACATGTGGAAGGATTTGTTGGTTTTTCATTAGAGAGAAATATTGAATATCCTTTTTCAAGAGATGGTTGGTTGGATGATTCTACTAGGACCTCTTGATGGATCTAGTTGTTCTGTTGCCTTCATCAATTGTCTTTAGTGTTATAGGTCTTCTTTTAGGAAATATTACTCAACAAATATTCTTGGTGTGACTCAATTTTTTGTGGTGTGTCCATTGAATTAGTGCTTTTATATATATATATATATATATCTGTGACTAATACTCTCTTGACTAGCACTTTATATAACATAGAGATGTTGGATTGTGTAAGGTTGACATAATTCATACATCTTTATTATCTAAGATGAATATAAAATACTGTTATTAAAATTATATATTTCACGATTCGATTTAGGATTAAGGGGGTAAGCGATCTGATTTTTTAAAATAATCAAAAATATGCATGAATCAAAAACTAAATTACTAAATCATGAATCGATTTACATGAATCGATTTAATACCGATTCTCAAGAGACTAAGGTCCTCAAAAAGTCATAAAAATAAAAATTAAAATACTAAAAAAAAATTATCAATTGTAAGAAATTTTTAACTTAGAAAAAAGTAATTCCAACATTTAGTATTATGAATTAAATGTGAAAAAGAAACAAATTACCAAAAAAATCATAAAAATAAAAATTAAAATACCAAAAAAAAAATTGTCGGCTGTAGGAAATATGAATTAATTAACGTAAAAAAATATTACAATAAATTTAATTCACGATTTGATTTGATTCTCGATTCACTAATCAAGTATTCTGATTCTCAATTCGAATCTTGATTTAACAACTATGGTATAAAGAAGTAAGAAAGTCTCAAATTATTACATGCAACATAAGATGAAAAGATTAAGTCAACTATAACTCAATGGGCTATCACCTCGACTCTTGTAGCTCACTATGAATAATTTTGATTTTCTAATTTTCAAATAGTAATAATTAGAATTTTAATTTATCTATAAATATGTCGTCCAAACAATAAGCAAGCCTAAATAATATCACACCTAAAGAATTTTAATTTAGTTGGTCTATGTCTAAATTTGGACCACAAGATTTGGAGTTCTAATTTTTTGGGTTTGGTCGAATCTGTTGCCATTGGATTATATTTTTCTCCATCTTCATCAATAAATGTGCATCACCAAGTTCATTTTTGTGTGGATGTTGTCGGTGTGTTCTGCTATCGGCAGTAGGTAGTAACATTTTTCTCCTTTCTATTCAACTCATGCTTGCATGCATTATAGCACTTATGTACTAGTGCACTATATCGGTACAATGCATGTATCTCTCATCTCTCTATGATTTGTAATCCGTATACACCTTAAACTTTGTTGTCACCAGCATACTAGCTCTGATACCATATAAAACTCAAAGAACACACAAATTCATGTGAAAATAATGTACACGGAATGATCTTATATAATATATACATCTCGGATGCTCCTATCAAGAGTGCAAGAAAATAAAAACTAATAAGAAAGTAAATTGTAAAGATGTAATCTTCAAAAAATGAGCTTAGTTAATTTATAAATTCAAATATGCAAATTGGAAATTATTATATTTCATAGATAAATTTAGTTGATAGGTTATGGAGAGATCATTATGTCAACAAGAAATGATCTTGAGATTGATTTTATTGCTGGAGCTAATTTTTGGAATTCATCATCCAAATTTGGGAATTAGAAATGGGAGCAGATTTAGAAATTTTGGAAGGTAACACTCTATATATTAGTTGTTCTGAATTTTAGGGTATCAATTTTTTCAGGAACAATCGAATACTCAATCTGAAATTTTGTTCTAAATATGAACTTCAGGATTTAGAAATTTTTTTATGATTTATAGGAGTTTATGTTGAGATTTGTTGGAATTGAATCTGGAAATTCATTTCTTGATTAGTGTTTTTTAGGGTTTTCTGATAATAGGAGTGCAATTAAGGGTCTGTGGCGACAATTGTGAATATCTAATTTTAGAAATTTGAATCCAAATTAGGTTTGGAATTTTAGTGAATTGGGCTTTTTATTTTGGTATCCAATTTAGGATCTATGAATTGGCGACGCGTGGAGATAGAAAGGGGAAGGAATAATAAAAATTTGGAAGGGAGCTTTCAATGAAATAAAACAATTGGATGGGGCTTCACACTAGAGGTGTCAAACGGGCCGGGCCGGGCTGTTTTTTAGGGCACGTTCGTGCGCTACTGTGCCCGGCCGTGCACGGTTTAAAAGCAGTCGAGCTCGGCACGGCCCGTAGGCACGGCGGGCTGTGCCGTGTCTTGCCTGGCCTGCTCGGGCTTGCCTGACCGAGCGGTTCGGGATACGGGGGACCGCGGGTGGGGTTGAATCAGACCCGACCCCCGGTCTTTTTTTGCGGGAGGGGCGTCGTGGGGTCGGGCTCACGAGACACCCGGCACGGGACAAACCCGTGCCGGCGTGCCGTGCCGCGGGCCGACTCATGCCGGGCCAGGCACGGCACGACACGGGCCAGGCACGACACGGCTCGTGCATAACCCGGGCAAGGAATTTTTCCGTGCCGGGCCGGCCCGGCCCGATTGACACCTCTACTTCACACACCCATCAATGTGCTTACTAGATGTCAGAGAGGTTTGGAGGAATAACAAACAATGGGGTAGGGCTTAGGCTTATCGATATGATTTCTCGACATCTCCAAGAGAAATTTGATTGCCACATGATTCATGTCTTTAAACAATGTTTTTAAACAATGGGTTAGAGCTCAGGTCTTTATATGTCTAGTCAACTAAATAGTAATCTCTGGTTGATTCAACTAGAAAAGTTAAAATAAAAAAGGAAAAAAGGATAATAAAACTTAAAATTTTATTTGTTTGTCATCCTATTTTAGTTAGAAGTGTCAATTGGGCTGGGCAACCTAGGGACGACACGAGTCATAATATGATTTAGTCATGATTGGCACGACACAAGGCAAGACACGATTCAGTCGTGTCTGGCACAACATGGTCTGATTCCGAGCTATCTTGTGGCATAGTTCGGGCCATGCTGGGCCAAAGTTTTTGTTACTAGAGGTGTGTCACAACATGATTAGCAAGATGGTCCATGCAGGCTGGTTTAGGATCGGCTGGCCAAACATGTTAGTCTGGTCCTGACGTAAGCTAGCTTGGAATGAACTAGGCTAGGCTAGAACGAAATAGGCAAGCTTGGATTGAACCCAGGCTAGTCTGGAATGAACCAAGCTATTCTTGCTAGACTTGGCTTGGCATGGCCCAGGAAATTGCATGTCAAAGACACAACTCGTTTGACACCTCTATCTTATTTGGATATCTCCCAATAAACTCGTCACAAGTTTTCTTATTGATTTTGGAATTCATTGTCATGTGCTTGACTGATGGTATCAATACATATAACGAACTGCTCCAAACACACTTTCCATCACACTGCACAAATGTGCTAGATTACTGTCCAAAGAATAAAAAATATATTCAGACCCACAAATAATGCTGTTAAACAGCCTAGACACGCCAATATTGGTTGGTGAAATGATGGATAGAGGCTGCTGAAATGCTCTGATATGGTTCCTAGCAAAGCTAGTAGTGATAACCCATGGGGATCTTAGCAGAGTCACTATTGTGAAGCATGCTCAAATGTGATTTAAATTTTTGGGGAAAATCTAGATCCATTCTTTAACACTATGAAAAAGAAAGCTATGGTCCATTACATACACGACAAGAGGTATAGTAGTCAATATATTTGTATTAAATATTTTGTGTAATTTTTATATATTAATGAAATATAACTAAATAAATAATATTAGATATAAAAATCAAATATTATTAGTATTTTTTATCATTATAAATATTTTAGAGTTCTAAAATAAAATAATAACATTTAAATAATCAAACATATAAGATTCTAAAATATAAAATATATTGTCTATAGTTTTCATGAGTGGGGGGAGGAAGAATTTGATATTAATATGATTTTATGGGGAGATCTTGGGAATAATTGATTTGTAGGATGATTGATTTCAGAAATAATATGATCTATAGGGGGGGTGAGGTGAGATACCTTTGCTTGGGCCTAGTAGAGCATGTGCTCTAGGTGTTTGAGTTGTGCATATAATAACTATGAATACAACAAATTCATGAGTTACACATATTCATTTACATACATATACATATACACACATATATATACATACATACATATGCACATATATATATGTATATGTGTTTGTGTTTGAGTTCTAGGTAAATTCTAACTCAATACTATACTATGTCAAATGTTGGCTCCAAATGTGTGTTTGAAAGAAGAATAATATAATGATAGATTAAATGTGATTTAAATTTTTTGGAAAATCTAGATGTATTTTTTATCATAATGAAAAAGAAAGCTTTAGTCCATTACATACACAACGAGAGTTCTAGTAGCCGTCCATAACCAACATGAACTCTTCTATGTGATACAACTATAGTTTTTTTGAGGTATATGACATGCTGAGGTTTAAAAGTTATTTGTAGCCATGAATCGTAATATATAATTAAGGTGTGAGTTTTTTTTTTGAGATGTATTCTATCTAATATATGTATATATATATATATATATATAAATTATATAAATTATATATTTTTACTAAATATTTTGTATAATTTTTATCTATTAATGTATTATAATAAAATAAATGACATCAAACATAAAAATTAAATACTTATAATATTTTTCATAATCACAAATATTTAGAGTTTTAAAATAAAATATTGTCATAATAGAGCATGGGCTCTAAGCGTGCTTAAGTTGTACCTATAATAACTATGAATACAACAAACATACACACACACACACATGCGCGCGCACATTTATATATACATGTATATATGTGTTTGTGTTTAAGTTCTGGGTAAATTCTCACTCAATACTAAATAACATGTAGGGGTGTAACCGAGCCGAGTCGAGCTGAGTATTAGGCAAGCTCGGCTCGGCTCGGCTCAGCTCGGCTTTAAAGGAGTAGGCTCGAGCTTGTTTACGAGCCTGGTTCACGAGCTTGTTCACGAGCCTGGTTAATGAGTTTGCTTACAATCCTATTCACGAGCCTGTTCACGAGCCTATTTATGAGCTGACGAGCTGAGTTTAAGGGTGCTCGGGCTCGACTCATTTAACTTATGAGCCTCAAAATGATATTTGGGAATTAAAGAAAATGTTCATCTAAAATAGCAAACATACAACTAAATTAAAAAGATAAGATAATAAAAGTTCAATTAATTTGATTGAAGTTCAAGAGTTAAAATATTCATCATGTTCATTTGTAGGAAAAATTTATTGTTCACGAGCCTGTTCACGAGCCTGTTCACGAGCTTGGTTCACGAGCTTGTTCACAAGTTTGGTTAACGAGCTTGCTCACGAGCTTATTCACGAGCCTGTTTACGAGCTGACGAGTCGAGTTTGAGGGTATTCGTGCTCGGCTCATTTAACTTACGAGCCTCAAAATAATGTTCGGGCTCGGTTCGTTTAACTTAATAAACGAGTTCAAGCAAACTTCTAACGAGCAGAACGCCAAGCAGCTCGGCTCGGTTACAGCCCTAAGCATGTCAAATGTTTGCTCCAAATGTGTGTGTGGAAGAAGAATACTGTATTGATGTAGCCCTTTTCTTTTTATGTTGTTCTTCGCTACATTGTTGCTAATGATCTGATTTCTAGGCCTTCCATAAATCTCATTTGCTTAAGCTGAGGGTTGCACCTTCGGAGACTGCGATGAGCGATGTTCTTCGTGAGGTATATGTTTATTACTTTGCTCTGTGTATTTTAATGCAATTTCATTGTGCCTCAAAATGGGAGTGCCTATATCCCATTATTCTATCATAGAAGTTTTCTAAATTAAATTAATATAAATTAAAATCCTCTCTAAATTAAATTAATTCACTTATTTGTTTTTCTTCCTAGGTTTTGATTATGAAAATGTTGGAGCATCCCAACATTGTGAATCTCTTTGAGGTGATTGATGACCCAAGCACGGATCATTACTACATGGGTATTTTTAATAAGTCGCTCCTACTAGTCCCTGTTCTGTTTTCTTTTCCTACCCAAGAGTCCACGAGCTGGTCTGTTTTTCCTCAGTGCTCGAGTATGTAGATGGGAAGTGGGCCTGTGACGGTTCTGGCCCTCCTGGTGGAGTTGGTGAAGACGCTGCTAGAAGATACTTACGAGATATTGTGTCCGGGCTGTTGTATCTCCACTCACACGTATGTCTAGTTTCTGTTTTGCTCGTCTCCTAGCTCATGAATGTGCCTCGTGGCCTCTGGGTCGGAGCAGGTAAAGTCTCCCTCCCAACATGATGAATAGGGTGATTGACAAAAATACCCTTGGGTGCGTATCTAGCATCCTTGGGAACGGGACTCGTGTCCTCGTGGTTAGGTGGCTTGCTTCTCTGCTGATTACACAAATACTAACATACTATATCTCATAATAACTCAAAAATTAAATATATTTGAATAAGAATAAAATTTGTATGACTGATAATCTAGTAAATTCCCATGTTGCATCACACACACACACACATATATATATGTGTGTGTGTGTGTGTGTGTGTATGTATATCATATCTTAGTAACTTAGTTAGATAACAGTATCTTCGTTCAAGGGTAGTTTCTCAGATTTGAGACTTATCAGCTGCATCTTTTTTGATTCTCAGAGTAATATTGATGAGATATTATCCTATCCAAGATACCGTGCTAAAATGAGATTCTTGTATATTGCGTATGATCTCCACTCTCATAGTTAGTGTTTCAGGTCCAATTGGTAGAGAGAGAGAGAGAGAGGGGGCGAGGATATAGAGAGGAGAGAGAAAGAGAGAGAGGGAGAGGAGAGAGAGAGGGAGGAGAGATAGAGAGAGAGAGGGAGATGAGAGAGAGGGAGAGGAGAGAGGAGAGAGAAAATGATGCATGGTTTTAATTATTCAAAAAAGAAAAACATAACACATATTTACGGTGGGATAATTTACATGTTGGATGCTCAAACATGCATAAATTAATCAAAAAGTATGGCAAAATACAGCAGAAAAAAAATTGAATGAGTTTCTGTTTGGTGGAAGACAGGAGGTTTATTTATGTTCTTGCTGGTAGATTGGCTTCTTGTGGATCTGATCGCGTGATCCATGCTTCCTAATCAAACTGTTTATTATTATTATTATTATTATTGATCCTCTGATTTGCTGCTCAACCGGCATGATCATGTGTTTCCTCCTATATTGATCTTTGATCCATGTTTCTGGATTCTGAGCAACAGAAAGTTGTTCACGGGGACATTAAGCCTGATAATCTGTTTGTGACGCGTGCTGGCATGATAAAGATTGGAGATTTCAGCGTCAGCCAGGTGTTCGAGGTAATAGAATTAGTTCACTCTCTTTTAAAATTCAATTTAGTTATCTTTCAACTCCCGTAGGAAGAAGATGATGAACTTCGACGATCTCCTGGAACGCCCGTGTTCACCGCACCCGAGTGCTGTCTAGGTCAGTCTCCACCACCCTATAACTGTTGGATTGAATACAATGCTGTGGTGAATTGGGCGGTCTGGGGGTGGTCATGCCCGCGACCTGCTCGCAGAAATGTCCCAAGCTCTGTTGAACAAATCTATAATTAAATCTCTGTGTTCGATGGGTTTGTCTTGCGGAAATCTCATGCTCCCAGTAAATAACTGGGTGCTCTATTTCGTAGGATATCACTTTCATGTTAGAATAAACCCAACTTTTCGTGGCTGGGTCAGTGATGTAGTCTTGATGAGCTTCTCTCTGCTTTACTTTCATGCTTCCAGGCCTGGCGTATCATGGCAGATTGGCAGACACTTGGGCATTGGGAGTGACATTATACTGTATGATAACTGGGAAATACCCCTTTCTCGGAGAAACACTTCAGGATACATATGACAAGGCAAGTTATTCATCACATTTCACTTTATCTATTAGATCTATCATGTTGTTGGTAAGAGGGCCTTACCTGCTTTTACCCTATTGTTCTGATGCCCATATATGTCACATGTATAGTTTTGAGCTTTGAAACTGTCTGATGCGACCTACTTGATTTATATGTCTGTGTGTGTGTGTGTGTGTGTACACATATGATACACACACACACACACACACACACACACATATATATATATATATATAATTATATCATATGTACTATACTCTATTAGATTTGGTCAAGCAAAGTAAAGAGGTTGAATGTTCTTATCTTGGTGTTATGAGTTTGATCCATAAGGATGTTGGATATACTGTCCAGGATATCTCAGTTCGATCTATCATATTGTTGGCATGGGGGTTTTACCTGCTTTGACCCTGTTGTTCTGAGGCTCATATATGTCACATGTATAGTTCTGTGGTTTGAAACTGTCTGATGCAACCTACTTCGTTAATGGAGGATAAGTGATACTTATATATATATATATATATATATGCATCTCATATTATACTTTACTCTATTAGATTTGGTCAAGCCAAGTATAACAAATATTAAAAAATAAGGGAGAATTGTGTTTTGGGGTGCTTCCTCACAAATATTAAAAAATAGAAACTCATTTTAAATATTTGTGATAAAGTCATTAAACTCTTAAAAATTAAAATTTGGGGCATTGTACTATGTTAATCTTAGATTATCTTTCATTAAATCTATCGGGCCTCGTCCTCTCCCATCAGCCCTTTCTCATCGGCTCTTGCCCTCTCCAATCGATGAGCTCGAAGGAGCTTGATTGGCTCCCATTAGCTCTTGGAGCCCGACGAGCTCCCGTCAGCTCCTGGAGCCTGACGACGAGCTCAAGGATCAATCATGAGCTCCAAGAGCTCGGCCACGAGCTCATCGATGGGAAATGGCGAGGACTAATGAGATTTAATGAAGAGCAATTTAGGATTAAAATAATATAGTACCCCAAATTTTAATTTTTTAAGAGTTGTGATTTTTTTTCAAATATTAAAATATCAGTTTCATATTTTTAAATATTTTGGGGGTGAACTCCGAAATACTATTTTCCCATAAAATTATCTGTATGCATTGATATCAATTTCAATGTTTTGATTGAATTGAAATTAAGATATCATATCTTAATGTGAGATAATAAATACCTTCGGCCAAAAAGTATAATATTCATGTTTAAAACAGATAGATGTGGTCTCTATGATTTATTGTTGATAATTCTTGTTGATATATATATATATATATATATGTGTGTGTGTGTGTGTATATATATATATATATATCTACCATATGTCTCTTAACACTAATAGCTAAATACAAAAACAAAATTATATGTATGTATGAATCTCATAAGAAATTTGATTGAATCTTCAGTATTTTTGGATCTAATGTTATTTTTGCCAATAATTTATTAATATTGATCTTTAGTATTTTGATAGAATTGAAATTAAAATATATATTTTAATATGATATAATGTGCGACTATACAAAAACTAAATAAAATACATAAAAAAATGTGCGACTATACAAATACCAAGATATTAATGGTCAATTTGATAAAATTGAAAAAATTAAGTGCGGAAAAATAAGTATGGAAAAATGTGCTGAATTTTATAAGTGTTGAATTTGTATTGAAAAACTATTTGATAAATTATTATTAATTGAATGCTGAAAATAAATATATTGTTTGATAACTGTAAATGTTTAATGCTGAAAATAATATATTTTTATATATTTATCTTTATTATAATTATATTACATATTATCCAACATAAATAGAATTTCTAATAACATTTTTTATTCACTATAATTATTAATTATAATAAAAAATAAAATCACTAAAAATATATTCATAAATAAATGATAAATCCAAAAAAAAAATATTTAAAAAATAATTAATAAAATCTTAAACTCTTTAATACTATCAAAATTTTTAATATAAAAATAAAAATTAATGAACAACTAGTTGATTTACTATTTTCTTTCTTAAATTAATCATGACAATAGAGCTAAAGTTAGGATTTGTGGTGGCAGAGAAATAAAGTTGAGAAGATAGATTTACTAACTGAAATGTAGTGTGAATGAGAATGAAAAAGAATGAAAAAAAGGACAAAATAGTAATAAAAAAAAAATGCTAAAAATTTTCATCATTCAACATTCAGTAGGTCTCTATCTACTTAATATTTTCAATATTTTTTCACTTAAAGTTTTTAATTTTCAAATTCCAAATTATTTTTATCAAACATTAAAAATTTAAAACCATTGAAATTTTTATTTCAATAATTTGAACAAATTAAGTGTTGTATCAAATAGCCCATAAATATGATTAGAATTTCAAAATTAAATTTATTTGGGCATGAATAATTTTATAAAAAATTTTTTTGTTGGATGTAATATTTTAGGGGTAAGATTGTTTAGATACTGACCTCTCTTATTGTGTCTGTGTGTGTGTACACACACACACATACATTAGGTACAATCTCTCACATACTTCACTCTATTCTTTTAAATGTAAGTATAGACAATTTAGTGTATATGCGTGTCTGTATATATATATTTATATGTAAGTATTTTAGGGTTTGAAGTTGGTATATGTAAGTATTTATATGTGTGTGTGTGTGTGTGTACATACACATTAGGTACAATCTCTCACATACCTCACTCTATTCTTTTAAATGTAAGTATAGACAATTTAGTGTATATGCATGTCTGTATATATATATTTATATGTAAGTATTTTAGGAGTTGAAGTTGGTATATGTAAGTATTTATATGTGTGTGTGTGTGTGTGTATATATATATACATACATACATACATACATACACATACACACATACATATATATATATATATATATCTATGAATTCTCAAGTTGATAGGAGGATAGGGATTTGTTGGGTTATAAGATTCACGAGCTTGGTGAAAAGTGGTGGTTTTCCTCTTCTCCAGATTGTTAGCGACCCGTTGGTGCTCCCGCATGGATTAAGCCCGCCGCTGGTGCAGCTACTCCAAGGCATATTATGCAAAGGTGAGCCGCATGGGCTAACCGTCGTGGGGAAATCAAAAATGTTGCCTGTGTGTTCTTTGTAAGTTAAACCTTGTGGGTGCAGACCCAAGAGAGAGGATGACTCTGGAGGCCGTCGCCACCCATGCTTGGGTTACTGGAGATGCTGGACCCGTCCCTCGTCATGTGTGCTGGTGCTTGCGCAGGAGCCAGCAACAAGCCCAGCTCCAGCCTGGCGGAGCAGCACCCCGTGCTTAACACTTGTTCAAGGGTCGTTCATGTCTGATTAAGAAAACTTGCCCACGAGGAAATTTAATTGGGAAAATTGTAATTTACTACTCTACCCCCCAGAAAATTTGGCAGGTGTCCTACAGAATTTGGCAGTTTTTTGCCTTTGCTGGGCCCCGAATTCTCGCATATGGGAAAGACTTGTACACACGTGCACACACACTCGCACCCCCCTCACACACTCGCACCCCCCTCACACACACGCACACCCTTCTCACACACACACTATTTAAATATAATCACAAAAGATTGAAATATTGTTTTTTTTTTAATCTGTTTTGAAAATGCATATATCCATTATGAAATGTATTTATATTTAAATTCTTGCATATATATTTATACACGCGTATATATTTGAATGTAAAATGCAAATGTATGTAATTTTTGTATCTACATGTGTGTGCGCGTGCGTGTGTGTGTAAGCACGCACGCAAACATTAATCAATATGTATGCAATTTTTTATCTCCACGTTTAGTTTTATAATGTGTATATATTTATATTTTTGGTCAACTATATATATATATATGTATATATGTATGTATATATATATATATGTATGTATGTATGTATATAGTTTTTATAACATTAGTGAAAAATTTAGTGAAATATTATATGTATATATGTATGTGTGTGTGTGTGTGGTTGTGTGTATAAATATATATGTATATATAATTTAATGTTTTTGTATGTTATATACATGTGTGTGTGTGTATATATATATAATATACATTTTAAAAAATAATTTTTTATTATTTAAAAAATGCTGATGTGGAAATAATAATTAGTGAGGTGCTCATGTGGGTGAGGTGAGTACAAGACATTAATTCAAGCAAAAGTGTATCAAAACTTAAATAAAATTTGGTGCTTTGCAATTATATTAAAAAACAAAAGTGAAAACAAAAAAATTTCATGGCAAATAAAATGCCTTAAATATGATAATAATTTTTGTTGCGAACTTAAAAAATCATAAAAAGCATAATTTTTAAGTGGAAAATCAAAGAAGAATTAAATGGTAAAATGTTTTTTGATCTCAAAAACAAAAAAAAGGGGCAGTACACAAATTCACTTGTTTCTGCCTTTCTGGTCTCTGCTCCAGATGATGGACGTACGTTGGGACGGCATGCTTCTCTCTCGGCGACCAGCGTCTGTCTCCTTGCAACTGGTTTGGAATTCAAGTACTTGGAGGTAAGATTCTGAACCTCGATTCGAACGTTTCGAACATGAATTGGAGTAGTCAGTTGTTTGGAAAGAAGATTAGTTCGAGTTTTGCTTTTTCTCACAATTAGATCACAATGAGGGTTTATGGCCTCTTTTTCTTCTCCTACCTCTACTCTTTGGTTTCGAGGGAACTATAAAATCACTTGCTAGGTGATTAGGCTGCCATCATTGTGAACGTGTAGATCTGAATAGAAGTAGTGTGATGCACTGCTAGGGTTTTCCGTTGCAGTTGCAGGCCGGAAAATATTGAGCTAAACATACTGGGCTGTCCTGGGTTGGGCTGTGCTGACCCATTTGGTTGCTACTTGAGTCGGGTAATTCTCGTTTCATGGGCTAAGAGGTTAACACAGCTACGTATCCCATGCGGCACCCTATCAACAATTCATCTTGGATTTAGGACTCCAATCTTGGAACATAATTGCTAGAGCTGCGCAGTAGGAAGTGACTTAGCAAGAGCATCTGCAAGTTGATCCTTAGAAGAGATATGAGAAATGATGAAGGAGCTTCATGTAATATGATAACGAACAAAGTGGTAGTCGAAGTAAAATTTGTTTCATACGTGAAAGAAAGATCAGATTGATGGAAAAATATGTAGTATTGATGTCACAAAATAGTTGTGGTTTTGGACATCGAACATGAAGCTCGTGCAACAAGTTGTTAATTCAAAGAACTTTAGTAGCACATGAGACAAGAAAATAATACTCGGCCTTCATGGAGGATATAGAAATTATCTTTTATTTTTGAGAACACAAAAAAAAAATAGCTTTGCTTCTAAGTTAGATTATGTAAGTTAAAGAGCTATAAAATCATTATGATTGCTTGCCTAATCAGCATCGGTGGAGGTAATAAGGTGAAGTGGTTGGTCGACTTAAGAAAGAGATAATGATCCAAAGTAAGCTTGAGATAATGGAGCACACATTTAGTAGTAGACCAATGTGTGTTGGTGGGAGCATGCATGAAATGAGTAAACTTGTTAACAGTGAAGGACACATCTGATTGGGTGATGATTAAATATTGAAGAGCTTCAAAAACTTGGCGATATTGAGCAGCATTTGTAGGTGCAAATAGAGGTGTCAAACAGGCCGAGCTGGCCCGACTTGACCTGTTTTTAGGTGGCCCAAATGGGCCACCGGGCCATGCATGTCATGACTTTATCATAGCTGGCCTGACATGTGCCATCGGTTTGACTGTGATGGATCTGTGACAGGTTGTGCTTAGACAGGTTGGTTCTGGCTCGTCCGGGCTGAGTTTGTGGTTGGGTTTGGGCCTAGTTAATGCTATTTTGAAAATATTTAATTCAGAATGTTAAAATTATTAAAAAATTTAAATTTTGATTATTTAATACTTAAATTATTTATATTTAATTATTAAATTAAAATAAATAAATAATAATTAATTTTTTATAAATTTATTATATTAAATATAAATGTAATGTATTGTATATTAACTAACTAAGCTTTAAAAATAAATAGTATCTAAATTATTAAAACTAAAATATTAATACAAATCAATACAATGCAAATCATAAAAAATATAAATAAAGATTTACGAATCAATCCTCAAAGTAATATGACAAAAAAAAATTAAATAAATATAATATCAATCCATAAAAGATATGAAAATATAAAATATTGTCTATATATAGTATAATAGCATTTGATTAATAATGATAGAAGTCATAAGATAAGTATTAGTGTCTTAATACATCAATCATAATTAGTTGTCAATCGTCATCAATATCACATGAATTATTATCAGTAATTAATTTTTTTTATAAATATTCCAGTCACAGTATGATCCTGGATGTCAAACCTTGAATCATCACAATTCTTCATTTATGTTAATGTCTCATTAATATTTCGATATAATTTAGATCTCTTATTCGAAATCACATTCATTGTAATAAAAAAAGTGGGCTTTGATATTATGCTCATCATTGGAGGAGTCGATAGATAAAGTGTTATCTTAGATAGCACGAGATAAGTGGACTTATGAGTTTTATCACTATAAAATAATAAAGTTCTTATTATTGATATATGATAGAATTGAGTAGTAATCGGTATCTAAGTATCGAGACAACTCGTTCCTATTCGATGATCCAACCTATTTTTTCTTCTTCGTTACCTGAATAAAAAAGTCATCATCTCTGAATATGATATCCATGTATTTACTTAGAGTTTCACTACTATCATTATCATATCTAGCATCTTAGTATCTAATGAGTTCAGTTAACTCATGAATGAATATTTTAGGTTAGTCTTCCTGGTTCATGCACGTTGATATATATATATTAAAATATTTTATATATATTCCACCTTAATCTTAGGGTTAATATAGATAGTCAAAAAAATAAAGAGATAGAATAGTGAATCAGTACTTGATTTATATCTTTATAATTATATGACTAAGTATCGGGTCATCTCTAAATTTTTTAAATATCTTACTAATATTGCATATGAACTTAAATACAATGCAAGTGATAGGAATATAAATTGAAAGTCGAAAGCAAGAGATTGAGAGAGAGAAGATATGAGAGAGAAGATATGAGAGAGAGATCAATATTTTTAAAACATAAATATTTGAATAAGGGAGAGGGGAGGGTTTATAGATATAGAAAAGTTCTTTTTTAAAAAATTTTTTTGAATTTTTTTTTAAATTCAGGCAGAATTTTTAGGGCTGTCAGATTCTGCGTAATAGTCATTGGGGGCGAAATCTAATGGTTGAGATTGGAATTTAATTTTTTATTTTTTTGGACCATTTGGTTGGTTTGATCGTCAGACCGACCCAAATAGTCATTGGTTCCAGAAGCTTCTGTTTTTGGAATTATTAGGCTTGGGCTGGGCAGAGGTGTCAAATGGGTGGGTTTGGCTGACTCTATCCTTTTTTTTGGGCCCAACTGGGATGACATGGGCAAGCTCGGCATGGCCCATGACCCGAAATTGGGCCTGGGTTCAAGCTGGTTTAGTTTGGTTTGGGTTGGGCTGATTCGTGTCGAGTTGGATCATTTTTTGGGAATTATGGTTTCTGGCGCTGTGTCGCCATGTCGCCATGTCACCGTCACCCATCGGGCGTGTCGAGTCATCGTTCTTTGTGCGGCACCATGTTGCCATGCCACCTTTGACCATCAGGAGTACCGAGCCATCGTCCATCATGTGTCACAACGTTGTCTTTCTATCGGGCGTCGCATCTTTGTCTCCTCATCGGGCATCGCATCATTTTCCTTCCATCGAGCATCGCTTCATTGTCCTTCCATCGGGCATCGCATCATTGTCCTTCCATCGGGCATCGCATCATTGTCCTTCCATTGGGCATCACATCATTATCCCCTCATTGAGCATCGCATCATTGTCCTTCCATTGGGTGTCGCATCATTGTCCTCCCATCGGGCTTCGCATCATTGTCCACCCATCAGGTGTCGTATTGTTGTTCCCCTATCGGGCATCGCTTGGTGTATGGTCACCCGTGCCATGCTTGACATGGTACACAGATCGAATACCCTTGGCATGACACGACACAATTCATGCTAAAGTGCTCTTGGCATGGGCTCGGGCATAGTATTGTAGTGTATCATGCTGACTCAGGCAAATCGTGTGGGGCTTCAAGCCGGGGCTAGGCTGCCTAGCATGTTTGATACCTCTAGGGCTAGGGGGTTAGGGAAAAAAGACCATGAGGTTGGGTTACGGAACTGATTGAATTTTGGATTCTTTGGGCTCGGGGTTGGGTGTCGTGGTGGGGCGAGGTTAGGGCATGGTTCGGGTCGTGCCGGATTAGCATCTCCACGTGCCTCCATACTAGGTCATGCGCCCATGCCTGGCTTGATTTGGTTGACCATTGACCTTGGCACAGCACGACTTGAGCTGTGCAGTGAGCTGGCCCAGCATGGGCACAATGTTGGACCGTGTTGGGCCAGGCACGTTTGAGTTTGGTCGTGCCTCGGATTGGGCCTGGGCTGTCAACCCGTTTGACACCTCTAGGCATTATGAAGTTGTAGAGGTAGAGAAGAAGGCTTTAGCATTCTATATTTTTTAGCATCAGTCATGTTGATTTTGTCTAAAAGATCATGGATATCTTTATGCTGAGAGAAATAATTAAGATGAGATAAGAATAATTTTAATACCATAAAAAAATGTAGGTCACCAAGTTTTTTGATTGAAAATGTAGCAACCAAGAATGAATAAATTGGTTGAAGAAGTATGTATCATCATCAGTGATTAACTAATGATGAGATCATCGATATATACCACTGTATTCAAAGGCTTTTTCCAGGCGCGCCTTGATGCGCGCCTCAGGGCGAGGCGGCGGAAAAATACGTTTAGGCGTCGGAAGAAAAGCGTAACACATGAAATGGATAACTAAATCAAATGCTTTCTCAAACTAAATCGAAGGCTCGGAAGAAAAACGCGTTGAGGCGCCTTGATCCTCCCCCCCTCGGCGACCTCCCGATTCCTCCCCCCCTCGGTGACCTCCCGATCCCCCTCCTTCAAAATCCCGATCCCCCCCCCTTCGAAATCCCGAATCCAACCCCCCCCCCCCTTCGAATTCCCGAATCCACCCCCCCTTTGAATTTTTTTGTCTATTTTTTTTGTTAAATAATTTAAAATAGATTCATCCAATCTATTTTATTCTTAATTTTTTTTTAAGCTAATTGGAGCTTCAGCTTATCAATCATTTTTTTTTTAAAAAAAAATTCAAACTGCCTTAAACAGCCTTCCGATTTTTTTTTTAAATTCCTCAAAAAAAAATATTGACTTTTTAAAATTTAAAAGAATTAAATTCTTAATTTTATTTTAAATTCCTCTAAAAAAATATTGGCTTTTTAAAATTTAAATCAATTAAATTCTGAATTTCATTTTTAAATTCCTTTCAATTATGTCTTGTTATTTTTTAGTCAATTAAACAACTTTAGCATATTGTTATAATGAAGTAACAAGTAAGTACTCAAAAATTGAAGTCATAAATTTGATTAAATTTAATAAAAAAACTTATAATATTTACACCTCATTAATAATTTATACTAGGTACAAGTGGAGGCAAAGGCAAAGAGAAGGAGTTCAATTTGACACCAATTGATGAAGATGAAGATTTACATGAAATGGGGTTATATGATAGTGGACATTTTCCTACTTTTGATACATTTGATGAAGATGATGATGATCTTGGAGAGGAGGATTTAAATTAAAACAATTTACTCTACTTCTTATTTCATGACTTGGTTATATTTTTAAATAATCCTAATGAATTGTTTTCATGTTTTTATTTATGTTATTTTATTTTATTTTATATATTTTAATATATTAATTAATTATATATTGTGAGGTTCAAAAAGCTTACGCCTCGAGGCTTACGCCTCACCCCATAAATACAAAAACGCCTCGCCTTACGCTTTCGCCTTTTAAAACTTTGATATATACCAAAAAATAAATAGTAACATTAGATTTATGGTAAAAAAATAAAGATGCGTCACTCTTAGAATTGATAAAATTATAAGATAATAAAAATCTTTTTAATTCATTGCATGAGGAGCATGTTTGAGATCATAGTTGGCTTTATGTAGTTGACACATATCATGGGTTTGTAGTATCAGTATACTCGAAGATTACTGCATACATATTTTTTTTGGATAATATATTAAGAAGGAAGATATTATTAATAATTAGTTGATGAAGAGGCCAATTATGAGATAAAGTAAGAGTAAGAATAACATAAATAGTCATAAGATTAGCCACAGTACTAAATGTGTTATGAGAGTCAATGTCGTGGTGTTGATAAAATTCCTTTGCAATAAGGTGTACGTTATACTGAGAGATGGAACTATCAGGATGGATGTTTAATGCATAATATCCATTTGTATTCAACAATATTCTGAGTTGAACTAGATTGTACTAGCTCTCATGCACCATTGCGAAGAAGGGTAATAATTTCACCAGACTTATCCTCCCTTTATTTAACATGATTAAGAGCTTGAGATATATTAGATGGTTTAATGGACTCACACAAAGGATATTTAGTAGTGTGATAAGATACTTTAGTTTAAAAATATTATTTTTGAAATGAGTAATCATATTGTGAGGAGAGGGAGATAAGAATAAGGATTAAGATGAAGTAAAAGAAGGTAGTGGTGAGAGGTGCAGAGGAGATAGATTCCAAAGAGATGGGAGAAAAAGAAAGAGATGAGAGAATACTTACTGCTGGAGAGGTGGGCAACAGTGGTGTCGATGATGGAAATGGTAAGATATGCAATGGAGGGGATGTTGCCTTTAGAATTGGTGTATGCCAAGCAGTAGGAGTGGGGGAAGGAGATGTAAAAATAAGTGGAAAATAAATCAATTATGAGAAGATAAAGTCTAGGGGATGGAGATATGGATTTAGAGAAAGGAAAGCCTGTTTCAATAAAATAAACATGATGAAATGTGTTGATTCTATGAGTTTTTAAATTCAGACAAAAATATGCACTTTAATTAAAGGAATAATCAAGGAAAACTCATAGAGTGGATTCATGTTCAAGCTTTTGGTGATGTAATGTTTTAGTCTAGAAAAACATAAACAACAAAAGATATGAAGCTTTATATAATTTGGTGACTTAGAAAATAGCATGTGATAAGGAGATGATATTAAAAACCAGCATAGGGAGATTATTAATTAAATAAACAGCATTTGAAAAGCATATGTCCAAATTTTGGAAAGGAGCTTGGATTGATGAAGATGAGTTAATCCAGTTTTATCAATATAATGATGATGACATTCAGAAGTGTCATTATCTTGAGGTGTATATGATTGAGTTTTAAGATCCTGAATTCCAAGATTACATAAGAAATCTTAAGTGCAACATATTCCCCACCATTATATGAGTAAATAGAGATAATATATCGATTAAAAAAATTTTTAATGATAGCTTTGAATTGATGAAAAATAATGAAAACATCAAAATTTAAGTGTAAAGTATGAAATCATACATATTTAGTAAAATGAGCAATAAAAATTACATAATAAACATTATCAATAATAGATTTTATTGGAGATGGTCCCATGATAAATCAAATCAAATCAAGAGGATCATGAATTTCTAAAGTGGATTTACCAAAAGTTAAATGGTAACTTTTGTTATATAAACAAGAATTACATATAAAATCAGAAGAGCATTATGAAAATAGTGATACTAGGTCAAGATGAAAAAGTTTATTTATTATTTAAAATAAATGGTGATTGAGATAACTATGCCAGATAATTGGAGAAGAAGCTTGTGAAACACTAGTAGAGAAGGGAATACAAGAATGTTTGATTGCATAGTTAGTTACTAGTCATTCATAGAGATCATTATAATTCCTTTCGTGATGTAAAGGAGTCCTCATTTGTAAGTCCTTGATAACAAAGTATAAAAGAAAATTTAATAGATGAATTATTAGAATAAAAAAATTGAGAAATAGAAATGAGATTGTGATTAAATGTAGGAACACAAAAATTTAGATAAAATGAAAGAATGTGAGTGAGAAGTAGACTCCATATGTGTGATATTCTAACTTGAACCATTACCAATAATAAATGGACCTTAATATGATTGATGCATAGATAAATTAGGAAGATTAGATATAATATGGTGTGAAGTGCTTGAATCTAGGATCTATGGAGGATGAGCAGAGAATGACATGGTTGCATGAGGAGCATATGGATGTTAAGGATGTAGCCTTGAGAAAAGTTGGAAACAATGATTTGCACCGTGATCACATTTGTCATATTACTGGCAAACTACAGAGCTAGAAGGGATAAATACAAGGAAGGTAAGCTTTGATAGTGATGATGATTTTGATCAGAATGGGGTGGGAAGTAGACCATATGAGGGAGAGAAAAATTGATGTTTAGAAAAATGAGACAATGGAATGACATGCTTGGTAAAATTGATTGTAAATGGAATATGATTAGATTTGGATTTTGATCATGAAAAAAAAATATTTCATATATAATATTCTTATCAAATAATTTTTTGAACGATAATACTGAGTTGTGAGTGTAGATAGCAATAATAAGTTTTTTGTAGGCAGTTTCAAGATTGCGAGTAACATAGGCAAGAAGGTTCGTGTCACTAGGAGGATAGCCAGGAAGAGTTAGTTTATAAACAATCTATTTGGTTGAAGCATGGAAGTAATTGACAGAGAGATTATCTCGAGTGTTCATAGTTAACTTATTTTTTGAGATACATGATGTGTTGAGTTGAACGTTTAACAAAGAGACATGATAAATGAGTTCAATCATCATTATTGTATGTTATAGATGAGACAAGTGGAACAACAGATTCACTTAAGGAATTGAGAATAACATGGAGTATGGCTTAACTCAAGAATCTTGACGTGTTCAAGGAAAATAGGCTGGATTGGGAAGTTGCATACCAATTTAGAGAATAGTGGAGATGAGACAAATAGATGTGCTATCAAGGTAGCCAAGAAGATCCAAATCAGAGAAGAGGGTGATGAATTGAGTTTTTCAGGAGAAGTAGTTAAATTTAGTGAGTTTTAACAGAAATTTAATTTTAGGATTAATGGTGTTGAGAGATGATAAAATAGTGATAAAAGTGGCAAGAGTAGTGAAAGAATTAGAAGTCATGAAGAAAAAACTTGTTAGAGATATTACACATCCGATATCATAATAAAATATAATGATTGAAAAAATATGGATTTTATTATTCTAATTACAAGTAGAGAGTATATATAACATAAGAAGGATATGTTGTTCCTATTTATAATGCTAATGTTATGTAACACATTTTTAACTATTCTTGTGTGAGGTGTTAACCAAATTTAACTGATGCTTAGTTTCTATCAATTTTATCAAACTCAACTATGTTAGCTTGCTTGAATACCTAAAATATCACTCTAATTTATCTCGCATGGCTCTCTAGAGTTTTTCATCTCTTTTATGCTTTAATCAGTCAATATTTTAATAATTATAAGTAAATTTATATTGATTTACGAACACTATAATTACGTGTCTTTGATATTTAATCCTACCTCTAGGTAGTTCCTATTCTCTACTAGTTGTAGTCTTGGTCAAAGTTGTATTGTTGTAATGTCTTAATTGCTAGGAATTTTTCAAAATCTTTAATTTCACATGTGGTGCCATAGGTAAAAATTCTTGACTAATTGTGTTCTCTTGATTGTTTGTGAATCCATAAAAGCTAAGTATGTGCATAATTCAGTAATGGATCAAATTGTACAAGTTGAGTTTCCAATGGATGGTAAGCTAAATTTTTAGTACTCATTTTCAACTTGTATTGAGCAATACACGGAAGAATAGAGAAATCTTCAATATGTTTATATGTCATATAATTAAAATTCTCATTGTAATTGCCTATGAAATAATTTGAAATTTCTCAAGGATTGTTTGTATAAAATACATAGAAACTGCACGCGTGCAGTTGGGTCCATCTTGGCTGATTCTTTTCAATCCAATTTCTGTCAAAATGAACCCTAATTAACTTAATTAATTTTAGCAACACATTTTTAAACTTGGAATTAGGGTTCTTGATACTCAAGCAAAAAGTTGATGAAATACATTACATACTCTCTCAAATTTGCTTTTTTATTAGAAAAAGCTCATCACAGCGAAAGCAATTCTAAATGGTTTTTTGTTTCAAGGAAGACCCACTAACGAGGACATCATTAATAGGGAAATGGTTGTCAATCATTATTAGAAGTCTCATATATTGCATTGAATTTGATACAAAAATAAAAATTGATAAATGAAATAGACGAATTGAATTACTTTTGTATAATTGATACTTTTTTATGTATATTATATGGTTCTGCTAATATAGACTAATCACAATAATCTCAATAATTGGCAATATAAAGCACATGCTTGCTATGTTTGAGTTAAATTATATTTTTATTTATCCAGAGTGACATTTTCTTAAAATGCTTTAAAATTCATGATTGTGAATAAATTTTGCAATTTCATATTAGTAATGTAATTTATTTGTGTGGATGCAATGGTTTGGTAGTCTTTTCATACATATTGATATGTATATTTGTGATAATGAGATGTTGTGTCTTAGTGTGATGATAAGTGACTTCATCTAAGGATGGTAGATCTCAAATTTTAGACTAATTAGATAAAATTTTTCTAATTTTTAGGGCAACTTTGTGAATATACTAATTTCTTTCAGTCTCCGTGCTAAATAGTACTCCTTTGTATTTGATACTACCTTTATAATGATGATGATGATAAATCTTGTAATTTACTATTTCATTGTAATTTATTGTCTAATCAGAACATTTTTAAAATATTATCTTTCTTTATTTGTTCTTGCTTATGCTTGTATTCCACAAAAACCCATGTTTTAAATAAAACCTGGTTTAATATCAAGAAGCTTTACTCACTAGCCATCTATTGTCCTAAGAAGTTCTATTATATTTATAAACATCATTAATACTTTTTTTTTTAATTTTCCATTTCATTTCAGCTAATATTTGGTTTGATTTCTTTTCAACTTTCTCTTTTTTTTGTTTGATGCTTTCTTGCAACCTTCTCATTGTCTATTTCATGCCTATAGGGTTGATGGCTTTGGCCAACTTGGTGGCATCTTCTGAGGTCCAGCAATTTCACAGCTGAGAAATCATTTTTTAATGGCAAAAGATAAATTTGTATCGGTGAAGGATGCTGTTTACAAGCTGCAACTTTACCTCCTCGAAGGACTCCAAAATGAGGATCAGCTATTTGGAGCTGGATCGCTGATATCTTGTGGTGATTATAAAGATGTCGTGATAGAGCGTTCAATTGCAAATCTTTGTGGGTACCCACTTTGTCGTAGCTCTCTGTCACAAAATCATTCTTATAAGGGTCGATATCGGATTTCTTTAAAGGAACACAAGGTTTATGATCTACAAGATTCTCACATGTATTGCTCTACCAATTGTATTGTTCGTAGCCATTCTTTTGCTAGAAGCCTCTGTGAGGGGCGACCCTTATTAGTAGATCCATTGAGCCTCAACAAAGTCATGGCTTTGTTCGAAAGCCATGATCATTATTCTTGCAGTTTTGAAAAAATTGGAGATCTTGGATTTGGCAACTTGAAGATTAAGGAGAAAAAGGAAAGTAAGAGCAAAGAGTTGTATAAAAAGCAGTCAGTAGTTTCCTCAAATGCAATTGAAGGTTATATTCCTCGAAGAAATCTTCCCAACAAGCCCTCAATGCTTGAAAATCACAAAGAAGGTGAGAATATAAAATAATTTTCATAGCTTATCATCAAGCATGCTTTGTTTCAATTACATATGATTCCTCTAATAATAAACAATGCTTTTTCTCTTGATTTGTTTCAGTTGAACTTTATTTTATCTTTGATTAGGACGCAGTGATGAAAATTTCTGATATATCCACCGATATATTTTTAAAATACAGTAAATTTCAAGTATTGATATATTCATCAAGATCCATATTTTTATCTTTGATTGGTACTTATATAAGTATATACACTGATATATCTGTAAAATTAAAGTATTGTTATATTCATTAAAATTGATATTTTTATTAATGTTAGGGCATGATAGATTATAGAATGCATGCTCTTATTTCTTTTACCTAGTCTCCATTTATGATGCTAGTATGTTGTGATTCTTATTCAAGATTTTTCACACTTTTATCAATAGGAATTCTAGCAATTGGTCAAGTATATAAATTAGAAATAACTTAATTATTCTAAATTCTGTATCTTCTATAATTCTCTCATTCTATTCATTTTTTTAATAATCTAATTTTTTTAAATAATTTCAAAAGGAGATTTTTATGAAGAAATAAATGTTTATTTTTTTTATTTATTTTTTACTATGATAGAAGCTAGGATTAGAGTTTAGTCTTCTAATTTTTTTATGATGAATTGTGAGGGGCAATTAAGTTAAGAGGTGAGTCAAGTTAAATAAAAAATTTTAAGTGATAATATCTTTGACTATCTAATTTAAATTTGTTAATTTTATTTTATATATAGTTTTTAAAAAGAAATCAAGGGTGATTTATAAATATAAGTAACATATAATTGAAAAGGTCAAAATGTATTGTGTATATATTAGGAAAGAGTTTATTAAGTACATGAATTCTAAAGGTATAAAAAATAAAAATTTGTTTGTATACCAAGATTGAGTAGTTAATGAAAATTGTTTATATAGTAAGGATGGAGTAATAATATGATTTTGTCAAAAAGCAAAAATAGATATCTCTTTTGGATTGTTTTTTTATCATCTTGTTAGCAAATGATAAAAAAATCTAATTGAAATGAAAAATAATATATTTTGCCTATATAAAAAAAGTTTGATTCAAAAGATGAGTTTTGATTTTTAGGTAATTATATCAGATTGTAATTTTATTTAACATCATGACATATTCTAAATTTCAACTTAATGTTAACTTAATTGGATAATATGAGTCGAGAATGAATGATTATTATTTTTATGAGATTAGATTGATTAAAATGAATATATCATTATGTCGGATAGATGAATATATTAAGGGTGATAGAGTCATTGTGGATGTTTTTTATTTCAAAAATTTTATTATAAAAATTTTGAATGTTTATGAATTTTTTAGGAGTAAGTTTATTACTAAATTAGAAACATTAAATTATCAAGTTAATTATTTAAATTTATATTAGTTAAATTTATGTAATTATAATTTCTTAACACGTGTGAGACTATTCGAGTAATGGGGAGAAAAAAAATCAAAAGTAGGTAAATAATAAATGCGGTAAGACTTGGTTGATGATGATGATGATGTAATTATAATTTTTCAATAAATTTAGTAATTTTTATTTTTAATATTTATAATATACAACTATTTATTATGTAATTAAATTTTTTTTGAATTTTTTTACAATTTCAATACTTGATATTCATTGATAATCGATAATAATAATAAATATTATTGAGTATTATCATCTTTCTTTTCTTAATATACATTAATAATTATAATGAGTTGTTTTTTTTTTTGTTCTTCTTTCTTATCAACTATAGAGTAGATGCATATGAAAAACTTTTATACTGGTCAACTAAGAAGCACGGACACAGACACGGGGATACAACACGGCAGTATACGGGAACACGGCAAATTCTAAAAAACTAGGATACGGGTACGGCTAGGATACGGCATGATAAAAAAATAAAAATAAAAATAAAAATTATTAATTATAAATATTAGGTATTTTATAAAATTTAATAATTAAATTAAATTAAAATATTTTATTATATAAAATAAATATATATTATTTATTTTATAAAATAAAAAAATTTTATTTTATTTTATTTTATAAGATAATATTTATAATTATTTTATTTTATAAAATAATATTTTATAATTATATTATATAAAAATATATATTTTTTATTTTATTTTATAAAAATATTTTATTTTTTGCCCTTGCCTCTCCCCTCAAGCACGACCGCCCCTGCCTCTCCCATCAATCACGCCTGCCGCCCCTCTTCCCTCAATCACGCCCGTCCGCCCTGCCTCTCCCCTCAATCACGCCCGCCCATGCCTCTCCTCTCAAATCGTACCTTCTCTTCCTCTCCCCTCAAATCGTGTCGCCCCTTCCTCTCCCCTCAAATCGCGTCCGTCCCTGCCAGTGGCCAACGTCGCCCATGCTGCAACGTTGGCAACACGACGTCGTCGGACGTCGGGCACTATAGACGTGGATACGGTTGCCGACGCAACCATCCGATATGCCACGTGGCGTATCGGATACGGATTGTGCAATGATACGCCATGTGGCATATCGGACACATATCCGTGCCGTGTCCTTGTCGTGTCCACGTGTCCAGGTGTCAGACACGTGGACACGGCTGTAGGGAGTCGTGTCCGTGCTTCTTTGCTGGTCAATCATCTCAGTAATAATCACGACCAAATATATTTAATTATAAAATTCTTATGAGATTCAGTGCATTAGTGATATTTTATACGCATCTCAATAATAATAATAATAATGAATTGCTGATAAACAGAATCAAATATGAAAATATAGATTTGAATGATGTTAATGGTGATATTTTAAGATATAATATGAAATTATTAATTTTTAATAGATGATGTAGGTGATAGTAATTGGGTAGATTTAATAATAATAATTTTTATATGGTGAAATATGAGATGTTGCAATGAGAATAATAATAATTCGTTAAATACTTTATTTTATTTGTTTGTATTTTAGTATATCATCTTTACTTTACTTTATTTTATTTTATTGTTGTTCAGCATAATTATTTGTTTATTTTTTATATTTTATTTTTATTTCAATATGATGCTATAATTTTTAATATGTGTTCAAGACTACAATTAAATTAACACTAACATACCATATCTTATTAGAATTTTGAAATTAAAAGTGTTTAGGCAAAAATATTATTGTGATGGTTGATCACCTAAAGAAGTTTTTACATTCTTATGTTAAAGGTGGTTATGTCTTGTGTGACGATAAATATTTTTTTCTCATGACAGTAAGTCTTGGGTTCGAGACTCATTAGATGCAGTTTCTTTAATTTTCAGAGGTAAGACTGTTGAGATATTAATATTTCCCAGACCTTGTGCTAAGTGAGAGTCTTGATTAGTTCTTTTTATTTGAAAAGAACTAATAAATATGCTTTAAATATATACTTATATTTTATAGTTATGTTCCTTTTAAAAACTATGTTATTGACATGTGATTGAGTCGAGCTCTTTTTATCTCTGAAGTTGACAATAGCTATGTGTTGCAGGAAGCAAGCCAAGCAAAATGGGCTTATTTAAAGACACAAACTTCATCAGCAGCATCATTAATAGTTGTGAGCATAATATTTCAAAAAACCAATTGCCTCTGATATGCTTTGATTATGGGTTCGGAGCAGAAGAAGAAAAAGGAAAAGGAGCTGCTAGTAATTCCAAGGAAGAAGTTTCTGAACCGGCGAAGCTTGATTCAGGCCAGGCATTGGCCAGACAGCCAACGCCTTCTTCTAATTCTTGTCGAATTAAAGATGATTGCAATGCAAAAATGGCTGATCTATCATTAAAATCATGTCTCAAAAGCTGCGACCCAAAGAAAGTTGGTGCCTCAGTTAGTTGGGCGGATGAAAATGGGCATGATTCTGGACTTGGGCAACTGTCTGATGTTAAGGAGCTGGAGAGGGAGGGCTCAAATTCAGGTGTTTGTCACATTGATTGTTGTTGTACAGGAGCAGATAGCAATGCAGCGCGCCTAGAATCAGCAGAAGTATGTGCAGCTGCTTTGTGTCAGGCGGCAGATGCTGTTTCATTTAGAAATGTTGATGTATCCAACGCCAGTATGTGCTTCTCCTATATGCCCCTGCAAAATGATGGTCATTCTGTTGCATTGATTTGGTTGCTTCGTTCAAATATTGTATCATGACATCCCCAATCAAAAAGCCAGGGTCTTTTTGGTATTAGTTCATGTTTGTAATTTGCTTTTAGAAAACAAGTGATTGTTTTCTACTCGCCACCCTTTGGTGCAAAATTCGCTCTCCTCTATATAGTCTTTTATAATGAGTCATACCTAGTACACAAGGCTCTTACTAGGCACGAAATTTTGGAAAAAAGTAAATTTCCTGATAGTCTTATCCTTGAAAATCAGAGAGATTTTGTTTGATGAGTCTCGATCTTAAGATCCATTATACTTAGACGAAAGTATTTGTCATTTCATAATTAGTTATAAGAGGCATGCCTCAGGTGTGCCTAAAGCCCAGGGTTTGCCAGGCCCAGCCAAAAGTGCCTCGCCCCGCCTAAGGCACCCCCTCACAAGAAATCTTATTTCTGAAGCCCCCTCACAAATCCTAGGGTCCCCTAAAAGCTTCCCCTACAGGTTATATTATTCCAAAAGCTCTCATTCCTAAAAATTATAGATAATATGTCAGTTATCTTAAAATTTTGCATGTTTGATTATTAAAATTCTATCGTTCAACTCAGATTATGAATGTGTGTGATGATGAGAAAATTTAATAATAATTTTTTGATTTATATATTTGATCATATTTCATTAATAAAATAAAATTATAAATATTATTTAGTGAAATATATATCTTTTATTTGTATTAGCCTATTAGGTAGAGTGTGTCTCACAAAAAAAAAAAAAATTGTTCCTTAATTATGACTTGTGCCTCGAGATTCTAAAAGATTTTTGTGCCTCAGTGTGCATTGCACCTCAAATAACTATGATCACGCCCAAGTCATGACTTCTGGTTCTTTTAGACAAGCCAGGACTAGGGTGGGGGTTTTAGTTTTAATTTAAACTTGTTTTTATGGGCCTTCTCTCGCGTAAAGGCTCCCACTCAGTGCTGGGTTTGAGAGATGCTAATATCTAGACAGACTTATTTGTCATCTCACTAAGACTTGAATTTTTCAGTGTGGGAAGCTGGCGTCACTATATTAGCAAGCTCACACGACCTACAAGAGGAGAACCTCTTGGATAAACCCACTCCCATAATGCCTGAGTCTCATGGTGACGAAGTTTCAGATTCTGAACTTTCTCTCTCAGATGGTGAAGTTCTTGATGCGGAGGATTCATGGTGTGATAGTCCGCCTGGCGGATGCAGTTCGGCTGTGAGCTATGCATCAAACTTTGTCATGATTTGTTGTGATTTTTCTTCTTCTTCTTTGGGATAAACCATTCCCAACTGTTGATCCTCTCAGCTGTCTTCTTTCGCCACAATGTGGATGACACTGTTGGGGTGGATAACTTCTTCATCCCTGGCTTACATATATGGGAAGGATGAGAGTTTCCATGAATCCTTTGTGTTTGTCAATGGAAGAGAGTACCCAAGAAAGTATGCCTTGCGAGATGGCCGTTCTTCCGAAATCAAGAGGACTGTTGAAGCCTGTCTTGCTCGCGCAACCCCCATGCTCCTCGCTGAGCTAAGGCTCCCAATTTCATTGTCTGTGCTCGAGCAAGGAATGGTATTGATCCTGAAGCCTCTTTTATCGTTTCCATTTGCTCGTGAGTTGAGAAAATGGAGCTCGCGTTCTCCCCTGTTCATGCATTTCTCATGCATTTGATCTCTAAAAACCATTTCGTGTTAGATTTTTCTGTTTTTAGGTCATTTTCCTATTGCATTAGTGGGGTGCTGTTGGAGCCCTGCTTGCTGCTGAGGGCTTGTTCTGTTAGTGTGGCGAGTCTAGGCAGGCTCTGCAGCTTGCCAAGAAATGCAGAAGCTATTTCTCTCCATGCCATTTTTCAAAGAAATCGAGCTTTCCCACTGCTTGTTTGGTTAGCAAGATGGAGCCACGGCTAACCCAAAGATTTACTCTATCACAGGTTTGCTTGATGGCCACTATGTCATTTGCTGATGCTCTTCCTGCCTTAAAAATGATGCAGTGGCAAGTTATGGCTCTTCTCTTTGTTGAGGCTCTGTCTCTATATAGGCTTGCTGCAGTTGCACCTCACTTATCAAATAGGAAAATGTTGATTCAGCAGGCAAGTTTCTATGCGTTTTATGCACACCTTTGTGTTGTTTCTTGGTTGAAGTTGGTATTTCAAATTAGTACGTGAGCGGTGAATAAACATACATTTATACTTATATACATAGATGTTCATTTTCATTGTAATTTGTTTGGTACGCATGTGTATATATGAATTATTGCCAAGTACATTATGATATTGGGCCAACTATTGCAAGTTGCATGAGGTTGGCTGTGATAATAATTGTTAAATCGAAATTTAAATTGAGAATCAGAATATTTGATTAGTTAATCGAGAATCGAATCGAATCGTGGATCAATTTTTTTTTGATTTTTTAATATGTTAATTAATTCCTATTTACTTAAGTTGGTAATTTTTTTTTTGTATTTTAATTTTTATTTTTGTGATTTTTTTGATATTTTGTTATTTTTATATGTTAAATTTGTAATACCAAAGGTTACAGTTATTTTTTTCTACGTTAATTAATTTTTATAGTTGATAATTTTTTTTAGTATTTTAGTCTGATTTTTTGATGATCTTGATCCCTTGAGATTCTGTATTAAATTAATTCATGTGAATCGATTTAACGATTCAATCTTTGATTAATGTATATTTTTGATTCTTGCGTGCCGTGCCAGGCACGGCACGGTTGCCTAGCATGTTGATATTGATGTGCTACAAAAAGTGTGTTATTGTAATTTTTATTTTTGGAAACTTCATATAAAATCATGATTACATGAGTTATTTATTAAAAAATTTATCTCGCACTAATACACCCTGGGCAATCAATTGAGCTCAATGTATTCAGTATGTTTTGCTCTTATGATACATGCAATAAGTTTTTAGACTCGTCCTCATTAATGTATTCTCTGAGAATATTTTATTTATTTGATAATATTACTCAAGTGTTGATTTATAAATTGACTGATTAGGATGGCAAAACTTATCATACAAATTGGATACGATCATGGGAGAGGGATGCCACAAAAACAGACTGATTAGTCTGATCTATCAACACTAGCAACTTTGTGTTGATAAATCAGACTATATTGAGGAAATTTGGTGATTTGATTCGTAGTATTTTTTTATTTAGAGTAATATACTTTTATATTTAGTGTAACTTAGATATTTATAATCATATCAAGATCGAGCAGAGTTGATATAATTAGTCATAACACTGTTACTTCATCACATAGTGGTAATGAGAGAGATGAAAGAGTTGACAAAGACACTTTGAGAGGGAGAAATTTGACAGTGACATTCTCTTTGTGAGAGATTGTTATATATTCATGTGAAATGTTGGACGTTATGCCATGACTTATGTTATTTTTTAGGTTTAGAAATGATAAAGCAAGCTATTCGATCTAATCAATTTTGCTTCCTCAGAAAGAGTGTCATATTTTGTTTCTTTGATTGCTTTCTAGGGGTGTTAATTTACCTGTCTTGTGTCAGTATAGCTCATTTGGCCTATAGCTAAGCAGAATCAATTTGGGTCATGTCAAGTTGTGCTGGTCCTGGTCTGGTTGTGCCAGATCATTCATGGTCGTGCTAGGTCATTCTAGTTATAGGTATGGTAGTGGGCAACCTTAATTGAATCTGCATAGTTAAAATATTTTAAAATTTTAATTTTATATTTATTCAAAAATTAAAATATTATATTTATATATCAAAATAATATAAATAAAAAAATAAAAGTGCTTGTGCAATGTATTTTACATATTTATATTGTATTATAAAATTAAAAGAAATAAAATCAAAATAATAATAATAAAAATTGTTTGACATTCAGATCAACTCAAAAATAAAAATATTTATTACTATAAATATAATATTATACATAATATAAGATGAAACATAATTGCCTGAAATCCAAAAACAAACAAAATATTGTATAGTATGGGAAAAAATAATCTAAAATAGAATTATTCATCATTAATAATTCATGTTTGTAGTATGGTAGTGCGGATGTAGGTTATCATTGTCATGTATACATCTGAAAATATTATTAGTGGCGGTCTTAGTATTCTCGATCTTGGTGTCTCATGAGTTATCTTTTATCAGTAATTTTTTTGCTTTATCCTGAATGTTTAATATTGAATATTTTTAGTCTTTTATTCATTCAAGTATTTTTATAATATATGATCGTAGTCTCGATATATTATCTAAAATAATAGTGACTGTCATATAAAAAATAGACTCTAATATTAAGTAAGATATCATAGTAGTCAGCAGATCATGTGTCATATTAAATAACATGAGATATATGGATTTGTATGATTTTTATCAACTTAAAATTTTTAAATTTTTATAATCATGTGATAGAATGGAGTGGTGATTATTATCTAAATACTAAAATAGTTTGTTTTTATTCTACGGATTATCATGTCGTTTGTTTTTAGCTAGCTAATAAAAAAGTTATCATCTTTAAGTACAGTATTCATGTCCATACTCAAAGCCTTGCTACAACTATCATATCTAATATTATAATATATAAATATGTTAGTTAATTTTTCGTGAATAAAATTTTCAATTTCGTCTTCTTCATTCATGCAAGTTAATATGTATTTTAATATATTTTTTATCTTTTTCATCTTAACTCAATGATTCATACAGGTAGCCAAGCAATATAAAGTTGGATTGGAAGATCAGTTTTTTAAATATTTGGTTTGCATCTCAATAGTCATGAAACTAATTGCAGAGTATTCTCTAAACTTGATAAATATTAATATTACATATGTACCTAAGTACAATGCAAGTAATAGGAGTTTACACAGACAAATACACATGCGTCGTGTCATAAAAAAATTTTATGAAATTTTATAAAAAAATTTTGTATATCATCAATAATATGTTTGTCACTCTTACTATTAATGTAGTCAAATATTATGTGTTTATGGCTAATATATGACTCTAATATTATCTAGGTATAATTTTAATTGTGTCTCATATTTATTTAAAATTTTATTTTTATGATTCATAGACAAATGGAGATTGCTAAATTTTTGTTGTTTGTTATGCATCCTAAGATAATTTAGTGAATTTTTTGTTTTTTACTAATATGGTGGAAAATGATTTTTAATCTAGCTTCTATTATTAGGCTAATTATATGACACAAATGTTTAATCTAACTTGAAAATTTTGTCTAACGATTCAACCCTAATGATTCTGGCAAATATACTAATAATGATTCTATTATTATAAGTATTATTGAATATATTTTATTTTAAATATTATATTTCCTTAAATATTTTCATCATACACTTATATATGATAGGGTCATCACGAGAATTAGGGATCTCAAAAAATTTTAAAATTTTTTTGTTTTGTTTCTATTTTAAATCTACATAGTGGTGTGTGATACATGTGAATGACACATCGTCACAAATAGTCTATATATTAGGCATCATAAACATCAATTCATTAATTTTCTTTAATTCATTAATTATTAGTTTTTTTTAACTATAATATTTTATTATTTCATTCTTACTTGTGGAAATAGGAATTCTATGATATGTAATTTAGAAGTAGGCTTGCATAATACTGATTATCTTAGTATATTCTAAAAATATAATCGGAAAATTAATGATCAATATTAGTTTGATTATTAGTTTTTTAATATATTAATTAAAATGTCTCTTAATTTGGTCAGTACTACATATACTTATACACGCACACACAATATTGATTCTTTTTTGACGCTCTTAGAATTTTTTATAATAAATATCCTACATGCATACTATTATAGTTTATATAGTTTTAGGATTTTTAGGTAAATAAAATTAAAATGAGGTAATTGAAGAGAATATAGTTTTGATCTCGGACTTTTTGAGTAATTAGTCGTTATAATTTATATTTATGTTAAATTTATTATTATTAAATCTATTATTTGTTATTTTTTATTTATATTTTGAATTTTAAAATATTTAATAACTAAATGTAACAAACTAAAAATAATAAGAATTATGTACCATATCCGCGACCCTATTAATTTATTTGAGTAGGTCATATTTGTATTTTATTTTTTACCAACATCTTTTCTTTTTTTGAACTTATTATGTTAGGCTAGCGACCAGCACAAATAAATAATAGTAAAAAAATTTGAAATTCTTAATGGGTACTGAACTCTGAAGAGGAGTGGAAAGAAGGGATATGAGAGAACGAATAGGATAAAAGAGAATGAAACTCAAAAAAAAATTATTTTATATAAATAAATTATATTTATATTAATATAAGATATATATTATAATTTTTTTTTCTTTTTTAACTTGAAATGGGCAGAATTTTGATTTTAAAAATTCTATGCCAACGGGCTAGTCACATGAGTTGTGTATAGCTTGGCACTAGCCGTGCCTTGGGCTGGAACTACTCCTATCCATGCATGGTTCCGCACCTGGCCATGCTGGGCCAGCCATAGACTAGAGGCCCTAGCCGTGCCTCTAGTCTATGCCTCTAGTCTACTCATGTGCCTTGGGCCAAGCACATGAGTAGTACCTTTTGCCTTGCCCAGTTTGCCCAGCCCACTTGACACCACTTCGGCCTGGTCTCTTTGTACCTCGTACCATGCGTGTGCATACGTGTGTGTCTTTTTGTTTGTGTGTGTGTGTCTCCATGTCTCTCTCTCTCTCTTTCTATCTTTGTGTATGGGTTTGTGTCTGTGTGACGTGTGTGTGTGTGTGTGCGCGTCTGTCTGTGCGCGCGTGCGTCTGTGTGTGCGTCTGTGTGTCTCTTTGTGGGTGTGCATGTCTGTGTGTGCGCGTGTCTGCGTCTGCTTGTCTGTGTTTCTGTGTGTCTGTATGTGTCTGTGTGTGCAACTCTGTGTGTGCGTATATGTGTGTGCAACTCTGTGTGTGCGTATGTGTGTGTGCAACTCTGTGTGCGTCTGTCTCTGTGTGTGCGTCTCAGTGTGTCTGTGTGTGCATCTGTGTGTCTGTGTGTGCGTCTGTGTGTCTGTGTGTGCGTCTATGTGTGCGTCTATGTGTGTGTGTGTTTGTTTGTGTGTCTGTCTGTATGTGTGTGTCTGTCTGTGTGTATCTATCTGTGTGTGCGTCTGTGTGTATCTATCTGTGTGTGCGTCTGTGTGTATCTATCTGTGTGTGCGTCTGTGTGTATCTGTGTGTGTGTGTTTCTGTATGTCTGTGTGTCTCTTTGTGTGTGCGCGTGTATGTGTGTGTGAGATAGTGATTCCTGTATCATTGGATATTGTAGATGTTGGATAATGCTCAGCTAGGTGCAGAAGAATATGAGGCTATGGTGGAACTGATGATTCCTCTGGGCCAATCTCCTAGGCTTGAGGATGCATGAAGATGAAGATAGGTGGGCAGACATACTATATGTTGCTGTAAATAAAGCTATTCTAAATTAATTGGTGTTGATTTTTTTTTTTAAATTAATTTATGTAATAGTTGAATTTTTTTTTTTTAACTTTTTTTTTATTGGACCATAATAATAAGTGCAGCATCCTTACAATGTTTACACTTCAAAATAAACATCAAATCATTCATAACATCTTTGTTAGCATTTCATGGAGTTTTTTTTTTGTTAAAAATAAAAAATGTGAGCATTTAAAAGATTTATTTTGTTTGTAGTTTATTAAAGGAAAAACATTAATTTTATTTTATGTTTGCATAAATATATTTGTTGAACATAAATTTTTTTAAATATAAGCAACCTATTATGTCTTTGCCAAAAATGATAGGTTTCATGATTGAGACTTGTCAGATGCAATTTTTGTAATTTTCATGAGTAAGATTATTGGGATGTTAACATATGTTAGGCCTTAGAAGTCATGTTTTGGTGCAATTTTTTGCAATTTTTGCAATTTTTGCAATTTTTTGCAATTTTTGCAATTTTTGCAATTTTTTGCAATTTTTGCAATTTTTGCAATTTTTGCAATTTTTGCAATTTTTGCAATTTTTTGCAATTTTCATGAGTAAGATTCTCAATTGCTTTTTCATTACTTTGGTACAAATCACCCTTATCTTGCCTTCCTTATCATCTTTAGAAGTCATGTTTTGGTGCGATATCAAGTATCTTTGCCAAAATTGTAAGTTTCATGATTGAGGCTCATCAGATGCAATTTCTCTAACATTCAAGAGCTAGATTATTAGACATGAACAAATGTTAGGCCTCATACTAAGAGAGAGTCTTGTGCACTGGGTATGATTCTTCATTACTTTTGCATTGTTCCAGTGCAAATCATTGTTTTTTCTTTCATTTCTCATCATCTTCAGAAGTTACGTCTTGGTGCGATGTCGAGTATCTTGATCAAAAATTGCATGCTTCATGTCTGAGACTCATCAGATGCAATCTCTCTAACTTTCAAGAGTAATATTATTGATATGTGAGCATATGTTAGACCTCATACTAAGAGAGATCATTGTGCACTGGGTATGATTTTCAATTGATTTTTCTTTATTTTGGTACAAATTATTTTTATCTTGCCTTCCTTATAATCTTTAGAAGTCATATTTTGGTGCGATGTCAAGCATCTTTATCAAAAATGGTAGGTTTCATATTTGAGACTCATCAAATATAATCTCTTAAACTTTCAAGAGTAAGATTATTTAGATATTAACATATGTTAGGCCTCGTGCTAAGAGAGAGCCTTGTGCACTAGGTATGATTCTCCATTACTTTTTCATTGTTCCAGTACAAATCACCCTTATCTTTCATTCATTACTTGTAACCTCTTTAAAACACACACACACACACACATATAGGTATATATATATATACCCACCATATATATATATATATATCTTTTAATTTAAAATGCTTGTGTTGATGCAAAATAAAAATGAGTTTCTGATTTTTTGAGGCAAAAAACAAATATAAATAAATAAATAGAGAGAGAGAGAGAGAGAATCGAGTTTATGATTTTTTGGGCTAAAAAGATAAATAATTTATTTTATGTTTTTGAAATGTTTGTATAAAAAAATTTAAACGGGATACTAAAGTCAACAACTAAATATTTGGTTCTGGTGTATGAAAACGCAATTTTCCAAAATAGAAATTAGTGGCAGTTGACGTTCGTTAATTAATGTTTAATCTCTCATCTCCCTCGATAGTCGGGTACGGCCAGCCGATCTGCCATCATCCGGACACCACCGCTTCCATCTTCGCCTTCTGGCTCTGTTCGTCACCGTGTTCTTCCATCCATCCATCGTCCTTTTTTTGAACTTAATCGTCAACGTGTTCCTCCAATTAGCTGAATTCGTTCATTATCTGGCGACTCGCACCACGAAACGATGCCGTTTTGCCACGTTGCAGAACACCACCCCAGCGCCGAGGGAGATCTCAACGATGGCGTCAAAATCTATTACAGAACGTATGGGCATGGTTCCACGAAAGTGCTTCTCATCATAGGTATCCATGCCTAAACATGGTACTATCTTTTTAATTTGTTTTTTAAGAGCCTGACAGTCTTCTTCTCCAATTGGCCGAGTTACAGGATTAGCTGCCACACATGACTCGTGGAAACCTCAGGTAGAAGGACTCACTGGAACTATGCATTCTAATTGCGATGAAATGGGAGCCGTTTGTCTGAATTGCTATCCGGATGGCGGCACAGGCACGGGCACCGAGGTCTGCACGTTTGATAATCGTGGCGTCGGGAGAAGCTCCGTGCCTACGAACAGATCGTCTTATACGTGAGATTCACTGATCTTCAATGGTAGCCTCCATGTGTTTTTATGATTCGTATTTGAAGCAGGATTCCATTTCTTCCCCATGTCTCGTGGCTTGTTGGGTGCAGAACAAAGATAATGGCGAACGATGCTCTGGCTCTGTTGGATCATTTGGGCTGGAAAAGTGCCCACATAGTTGGCCATTCCATGGGTGAGTTCTTGCTCATCTCCAGCTGTTCCCCGATGAGTTTCTTCCCCATGTCTGCTGTTCAGAATCGTGGGGTGGTGTTTGATCTTGTGATGTGCTGTTTTTCTGATGGGCCTTGGTTCTGTTCTGCGCCCATCACAGGTCTGCTAACTTTGTGTGGTGTGGCAATTGAAAACAGGAGCTATGATAGCCTGCAAGCTGGCTGCGTCGGCGCCCAAGAGAGTTCTGTCGCTGGCTTTGCTCAGTGTTACAGGTGGAGGCTTTGAGTGCATTCCAAGGGTATTACGCAGCTCCATTCGACACATCATATGTCACGTGAAGTGAAGAACCTCTCGGGTGGATTTTGAACTGTGAATTTGTTGCAGATTGACCACCAAATGTTGTCCCTTGCAATTCGGTTCTTGAAGGCTAAATCTCCCGAACAGAGAGCCGTGGTTGACTTGGATACCCATTTCACCCAGGCAATGTGACTCATACTTTTTCTTTTACTTTCTAAACAAAAACATGTCTACATATTTAGATGATCTATTTGCCATTTTTATTCTTTCAAATATACATATATATACATACACACATACGTGCACATATATATACCTACACACACACACACATATATAATTGATTATACCTAGTACATAAGGTTCTTGTTTAGTGTTGGGTCTATGAGAGATTAATAATATGATAATCTTACATCTGATAATTGGAGAGATAGTGTGTAATGAGTCTCAAACTTGAGATATATCATCCTTAGATGAAAGTTTTTGTTATTATACTAAGATATGATTTCTGTATATGCACACACACACACACACACACACACACACACACACATATATATATATATATATATTAGCTTATATCTACTACATAAGGTTCTTGTTTAGTATTGAGTTTAGGAGAGATTAATATCTTGTCAATCTTATTTTTGTTAATTGGAGAGATTGTGTTTAATGAATTTTGAACTTGAGACATATCATCTTTGGATGAAAGTATTTGTTATCATATAAAGATATGATCTCCGTATACACACACATGCACATATATACACACACATATATATATAATCTTGTACCTAGTACATAAGGCTCTTGTTTAGTATTGATTCTATGTAGAGGTGTCAAACGGGCCGGCCCAGCACGGCACGGCCCGTTTTTCCCGTGCCCCGCCGTGCTACCTGCACGGCACGGTCACTGTTCCGTGCCGTGCCCGGCACGGCACGGTATTTTATCCCACGGGCACGGCACGGCCCGTGGGCACGGTTCGGACGTGCCGTGCCGTACCCGGCCCGCTCGGGCACGTTTGCTCAACCGGGGTCCGGGTCCCAGGAGCCAAGCACGACGCAACCGGCAACACTGTTGCCAGTTGCGTGTTGCAACAGCCAAGCACGGGCACGGGCGCACGGCCCGTGCTTGGCACTTGGCAGTTGGCTACTTGGCTTGGCACTTTGAAATAAATTTTTTTTTTAAATTTTTTTATTATTTTTCTGTTTATCTTTATTTAAGTTTATGTAATAAAAAAAAAATAAAATTTTTTGTTTAAAAATATTACATTTAAAATAAAATGTAAGTATGTAAAAAAAAAATTAGAAAATTTATTTTTTTTTTCAATTAAGTTTAGCATTTTTTAATATTATAATGTATTAATTAAATATTAAGATTTAAAGTTAATAAATTTTAAAATAATATTTAAATCTTAAATTAATAATTAAATACATTAAGTTAGTAAAAATTTTAATGAAAAAAAATTTAAACTACGCAAATAAAAATTACCATTCATGCTTTTGAAACCAAAACTCCGAAAAAAAAAAGTATAAGTTTCAACTTCAACACAACGTATAATACAAAGTACAAACAAAGCGTATAAAAAATAAATATATCGAAAAAAAAGAGCAGATGAGCATCAATCGTCAAGCGGCATATAATGAGAATCATCAGCCGCAACATCAAGATCAGTATCATATGGGTCATCATCATCGGCAATCAGCTCCTCCGCCATCGTAGTGGATGTGGATGCGACTGCAGTGTCTGTCACAGTCCCAGCTTCAGCACGATCACTGATGCTAAATCTCGAATCCTCCCAATCCTTCAAACATGCCAAGGCCTCAACCATATCTGGACGTAATCTCGATCTCCTATCCGAAATCACGTTCACTGCAACAGAAAAAGCAGACTCCGATGCTACGCTCGACACCGGAGGAGTCAGTAGATCCCGTGCCATCCTAGATAGCACGGGATAGGCGGACTCATATGATTTCCACCACTGTAATAAATCAAGATTCTTATTGTCAGATGGTGATAGGATTGAGCAGTAATCGGTATCTAAGTACCGAGACAGCTCGCTCCTATGTGAAGGTCCACCCCTACGTTTCCCCCTCGCTAGGTTAATGGAATATGGGTCATCTCCGAACAAGGTATCAGAGTCCGTACTCACAGTCTCAACACCACCACCACCATACCTAGTATCGTAGTATGTGAACAGGTCTGTCAACTTCTCGTAAATGAACCCTTGAGGTGGATCTTCCAGGTTCATGCACGAGGAAATGAAAGTCAGGGTGTTTTCAACCCCTTCCACCTTAGCCCTAGGGTCCATGCATGCTGCGAGGCAATAAAGAGATGGAATGGTGGACCAGTACTTCAGGTACTTGGTCTCCATCTCTGCAACCATAAGGCTGAGCGTCGGGTCCGCTCGATACATCCTAAACATGCTACTAATGTTGCATATGCAACGGAGTGCAATGCAAGTGGTGGGTGTATAAACCGACGAACACATGTTCGTCGTGTCATAAAATATCTTCAGGAATTTCATAAATGAAATTCCTGAATCCCAGTCAGTGTCGTCAATAATAAGTTCGCCACTCTTACTATTGACGTAGTCGGATATCACGTGTTCGTATCCAACACATGATTCCAACATCAGGTACGTGTAATTCCAACGATGTCTCACATCAGATTGGAATTTCTTCTTCTTAAGATTCGCAGACAAACAGAGATTACCAAACTCTTGTAGTCTGCGAGGAGTGCGAATATACTTGAGTGCATTGCGTATATGTTCCAACGCGGTGGAACACACCTTCATACCCGCTTGAACTATAAGGTTAATAACATGACACATGCATCTGACATGAAATATCTCTCCTAAAGGTGCGTCTCTAATATTCCTAACAAACATATTGATCGCTACTCCATTATTCGCAGCATTATCGAAAGTGACACTAAAAATTTTATTTTGAATTTTATATTCCCTAAATATTTTCATCATACACTCAAAAATGGCCGGGCCATCATGAGGATGAAGAATCTCAGTGAATCCTAATATTTTTTTATTTATTGTCCAGTTTGAATCGACATAATGACTCGTGATACATGCATAAGAAGAATCATCGTGACATGTCCATATATCGGACGTCACGGACACCACTCCACTAAATGCCAAAAATTCATTAATTATTTTTTGTTTTTCTAACTTATATATCTTTAGTATGTCACTCCTAGATGTGGACCTAGGAATCCTACGATAGGATGGCTGAAAATAAGTCTGCATGATGCGGACTACCCTCGGATCTTCCGAAAATCTGATCGGAAGACCCATCAATGTGATGAGCCTGGCCATGCCGTCCCTACCCAACTCGTTGGAGTATACGAAGGGACTAAACTTTGAGACTGAACTCGATCCAGTCTCAAAAAATGTAGTGCCAAGTTGGGTTTGCCTAGGATCTAACGGTCCATGTTTTTTGGAGCATATTTCAGAATGCCTCTTTAGGTGCCCAGTCCCACATGTACTCTTGCATGTTAAAAGTCGCATACAATATTTGCACTGTGCCATTTCATGTTCCTCACCCCTAACATCTAATTGTGTTATGATTTTAAAATGTGTCCAAACTACAGAAGTCCTCCTAGTTTTTTGTTTTTTAGAACTTTGGGATGACATGACAGGAGAAACCAAAGTTTCAGGAGCCACGAACGTTTGTGTAACACTAACATTTTCATTTTCCAAATTTAAATATGTGTTAGGTGAATTCGTCATTTTTTTTTTCGTACGTTTTTCTAGAGAGAGAAGATTTAGAGAGAGAAAATAAAACAAAAAGTAAATTATATTACCCGGTAAAAGCAAAGAGGTCTCTCACGTGAAAGATGCACCGAAGCCCGCAGGAAGCTTTGAAGTTCAAAACTCAAATTGAGTTTCACGAAAATTCAAGCCGAAATCAATAAAACGAGGGCCGAGCGAGAAAAGCACGGTTTATGTGAGAGAGAGAAAAAATTGAGAGGATTAATGTTTTTGAAAAACATAAATTCTATAGGGAGGGGGGTAGATTATATAGCCTAAAAAAGTTTTTGTTTAAAAAAAAAATTATTTTTTTATTATTTTTTTGAATTTTTTTATTAAATTTAATGGGCAGAATCACGAGGACCGTCGGATTCTGCCCCCTAGCCGTTGGCGTCGAATCCAACGGCTGAAAATCGATCTACGTTTGAAATTTTTTTTTATTTTACCGTTATTTTTTTCATTTTTCTCGGTTTTCGGCGGAAAAGACCGCGGGTCGGGTCTGTTTGGACCCGACCCGCGGTCTTTTTTCCGGGGGGGCCATGGTGCTGGGTGGTTCGAGCACGAGTCACGACTCAGTGCTCAGTGGTCACGCGGTCACGCCACGGCACGCGTGGCACTGGCGGCGTGCCACGCGTGCCTGCGGGACCGGCACGGGATGGACCCGTGCCGGCGTGCCGTGCCTAGGCACGAGCCGTGCCGGGCCAGGCACGGCACGGCTCGTGCCATGCACGGCACGTTTCGTGCCTTGCTTCGACCGGGCACGGCACGGGCCCGGGCACGGTTTTTTAACGTGCCGGGCCGGCCCAGGCACGGCCGAACCGTGCCGTGCCTCGTGCCGGGCCGGGCCGGCCCGGCCCGTTTGACACCTCTAATTCTATGAGATTAATATCTTGTCAATCTTATTTTTGATAATTGAAGAAATTGTGTGATAAGTCTTGAACTTGAGATATATCATCCTTAGATGAAGATATTTGTTATTATACTAAGATATGATCTTTGTATACGTATATATATATACACACACACACACATAGAAGTCATAACACACACACTCACACACACACACATATATAAGCTTGTACTTAGTCCATAAGGCTCTTGGATGATGGTATTTGTTATTATACTAAGATATTACCTCTGTGTGTGTGTGTGTGTACACACACACACACTCACACATATATATAAGTTTGTACTTAGTACACAAGGCTCTTGTTTAGTATCGAGTCTAAGAGAGATTAATATCTTGTCAATCTTATTTTTTATAATTGAAGAGATTGTGTGTGATAAGTCTTGAACTTTAGATATATCAACATCTTTGTACGAAGGCATTTGTTGTTATACGAAGATATGGCTTCTGTATACACACACGCGCACGCACACACGCACACGCACACACACATATATTTGTAGCTAGTACATAAGGCTCTTGTTTAGTTTTGAGTATTGGAGAGATTTGTGTGTGTATGTGTGTGTGTATTTATATGTTATTTTGATGTGCAGGAGTATCTTGAGGAATATGTTGGGCATAACAAAAGAAGAGTCATTTTGTATAAGGTATGAAGAATGTTTGCTAAGTATATGATATGTAGTAGAGATGCAACTTGCTTGATATGTTCTAAATTGTTCAGAGCAGAGCACGCTAGAAATAGATGGTGAGAGAGAGAGAGGAGTCTAGAATTATTGATAATCTGCGTCGTTGAGCATGCTAGCAGATAATGTAGAAGAAGAGATAAATTATTTAAAATTTATTTTAGGGGCGCGACATAATAAATACATGAGATAAATTTGTGTGATGATGAGAATTTATAAGATAATTATATTATTTAAAGAACTAAAATTATTATGATTGAGAGTTTAGGAAAAATAAAGTACGGCCAAGAAAAGAAATCGAGGAGAAAATTGTAATTTGACAGTCTAGCAACTTAGGTCTGAATCAACGATCAATTATTCGCATAAATTAAAGCATGAAATTCAAATTTTGTTTTGTTAAATCTCAGGACTATGTGAAGGCAATATCATCAAATGGGTTGCAGTGCAACTATGGCTTTCATGGTCACGTAAATGCTTGTTGGACACACGGGATCACGAAAGAAGAGATTGAGTCAATCCGTTCTACTGATCTCCTCGTGTCCATCATACATGGCCGGTAATGCGATTCCCTCAAGAAGAACCCTCTCTCTCTCTCTCTCTATCTCTCTCTCTCTCTACCATCATGCAAGATCATTATTTTATATCCATATATTTTTGGGTGTTAATTTAATTATTATTTTCTTATTTATTTCTAAAGATTTTTTGCTCATCTAATTAGCACAGCACAACCCCTCCGTAGTATACAAGTTAGAACCTGTGTGAGAGTTTTTGTTTTTTTTTGTTTTTTTTTGTTTTTTTTTTGTTTTTTTTGTCTTTTTTTGTCTTTTTTTGTCTTTTTTTGTCTTTTTTTGTCTTTTTTTGTCTTTTTTTGTCTTTTTTTGTCTTTTTTTTTTGTCTTTTTTTTTGTCTTTTTTTGTCTTTTTTTTGTCTTTTTTTTGTCTTTTTTTTGTCTTTTTTTTGTCTTTTTTTTGTCTTTTTTTGTCTTTTTTTTGTCTTTTTTTTGTCTTCTTTTTGTATTCTTTTTGTTTTTTTTTTGTTTTTTTTTTGTTTTTTTTTGTTTTTGTCTTTTTTGTCTTTTTTTGTCTTTTTTTGTCTTTTTTGTTTGTTTTTTGTTTGTTTTTTTTTTTGGGTGTTGTCGACCATTCATTTTATTATTGCAATTACAAGTGTATGTATCA